>JAYESA010000017.1:6085395-6685395 GCA_036927795.1 Iris macrosiphon | reverse complement strand
CAGTGCCATGCTCACTTATCAGAAGCAGCAGTAACAGCACTGAGTTTAAGGAGTGATATCTCAAGTGGGGGGGTGTAAGTTATGAAACTACAATAACATTGATCCTATGACAGCATTAGTGTGTGTGTGATAATGTGCAATACAGAGTGTGGTATCTAAGTATTTATGTGAGCTGATGACACTGATGTGTATCAGTTCTCAAAGTTCAATGGGGTACATTGGAGTTGAGGGGTGTCCAGGCAACCCATTGTTAATAATATACATGTATTAATAGCAGCAGTTATCATTGTTAGTAGCAGCAGCTAGTATAGTTATCATCGTAAATTAGGATATGCATCAGTTAGTATATCAGTTAGTTGTAATATTAGTTTGATAGTTATAAATGATATGAGTTAACAGTTAGTTAAATTTGTGGTATACTATTATTGTTAGTACCAGTCATTAGTATGTGTCCATGTGTCCAGTATGTGTGTGTGTATCCTAGTTATGTCCGGATCTGGGTTAAGGTTTACCGGGCCGGGAGGAAGGGAGGAGGAGCACCTAAGAGAGGGGTAGACGGAGGAGGACCACGCCAGAGGGGAGGAGCCGCGCCGGAGGGGGAGGGGCCGCATTTGGGGTCTCATGTGTTGGGGTTGGGGGCGAGGGAGGCTGTCGTGTGTCATGTTTGTCTCATTATGTGTGTTTGTGACAGTGTGTCGTGTGTGTGTCAGTGTATGTGTGTGCCGAGTATGTGTTAGTGTGTATGTGTCATGTCTGTGTCAGTATCATATCATGTCTGTATCTGTGAGAGAGAGAGAGAGATATAGGGTTAAGGTTTACCTAGAGGAGGAGTAGGAGGAGAAGTCTGAGGTCGTCGCAGGGGAGGAGCCACGCCGGAAGGAACAGTACGGGAGGGGGGCACTCGGGGGTGGGAAGCCGGATTAGGGGGCTGTGGGGGAGCCGGTAGGGGGGGTAGGGACGGGGGGGAGGAGGAGGACGCCGGAGGGGGGGGTAAGAGGGATTCGAAATTTTGGGGATCAAATCGACAGAATAGGGGAAAATAAATTTCTGAACCATATATTAAAAAGTTTAGCTACGTCTTCAATAGACGTTGCTAAACGTCGCCAATTAAAAAAATTAACGACATAATCAATAGACGTCGCTAATTGAAACGTAAAAAATTAGCGACGTCATCAATAGACGTCACTAAACGTCGCTAAATGAAAAGTTTGTGACGTTTGAGACGTCGCTAAAAACGTCACTAAAAATCGAAAAAAGAAACGTCGGTAAATACGTCGCTAAATCAAAAAAACGCAGCGACGTTTAGCAACATTAAAGAAGCTTATAGTATTCTTTAAAAAATCGAAGTGCAGTCAATAAACGTTGCTATGTGTCCCCAACAGCGACGTATTGTGACGTTTATTTTTGGAGTCGCTCAAGTCTTTAATATTAGCGACGTTTTATTAAGACGTCGCTAAAAATCGCTATTTCATCATATTTTGGTAGTAAAATCTCTGTGTCTGCGATTTGTGTTTGGCATTTTTGGTTTGTATGTTTTGCTCGGTTCTCTCGCAGGTACTCTGGTTTGGGGAACGGTTTCCGCATTCTCGTTCCCAACAGAAGCCAGAGTGTTTGAGTAACTACCCGTATGTCCAATATCCTGTCCTTGGTCCACATGTCCAATCCATGGTCATCTTCCCGCGAGAGCAAATCTGATGTCCTACTTATTCTGTCATTTTTCCTATCCCCTTTCTACAATTTTTTTTTTTTTTTGTTATTTTTTTTCGTTGAGACCGTTTAAGCAAATATGTGAGAGGCCATAGAAAGGAACAAAATAAATAGAACAGCATATTTGCTTAGTCTTCCAGTAGCCGGGCTTTTTGTGGATCGCTCCATAATGTGTTGACACAAACTAAATTAATGATCGAGTCCTAATTAGCATCACCTGTGTGATGTGGGAGCCATCGTCATCCTGATCGACGGAAGCATATACCACGACACCACCAAAAAAGGGAAATAAATACTGTGGAAAATTTAATAATACAAAGTCATTGTTCTGCGTCAAGTGATCGTCATCGATCTCGCGCGTTCTTTTAAAAGATAAGATGAGTGGAAGTCTGTCTGCCCACAGTTAACGTACGCTTCCTCCGTGTTGCTCATGCTTTGTGCCGACTTCCTCACATTGTCAGTCACTTTCTCCTATTCAATCAAATAATTAAAGAGGAAATTTCCCATTCCCAATACTCGATCCATCCGTAGATTAATTCTTCTGCATGTTCGAGAAGTACGTAACTTCTCGCCAGGGTCCACATTATTCGGAGGTTAGGGATGGTCTTAGACTCTCAGCTTTTCCAATATGTAGAATAGTTGATATATATAGTGGTCCGGGGAGGATTTTTCTAGTTTTGATCCTTCCAAATATATATTAACAGACGTACGGAGTTCATGATCTATCATTTTCAGTGTTTTTATATGTTGATTCATACATAGAATTACTCATCTTCCAGTCATTCATCCTTGTCCATTATTTTTTCTATTTTTTTTAAATAAAATAATAAATTATCAGATAATTGCGCAAAAGGGGAGGAATTTGTTGAAATTACAGGAAGGGGAAGAACTCGCCAACTGAGTTGGCGGGTTGTTGGGCGATGAAAGTGCCCGCCAACTGAGTTGGCGAGATACGTACAGGATGCCAATTGAGTTGGCGAGGGAGGGTGAGTTGGAGGCTGTGCCCGCCAACTTACTTGGCGAGTGAGGGTCCGTTGAGGATTGGGGGAAGATGTGCCCGCCAACTTACTTGGTGAGTGAGGGTCCGTTGAGGATTGGGGGAAGGATTATAGCCGTTGCACAACGGCTATTACATTCAACACTCTCATTCTATATATTTTCTGTCTCAACCAAATAATCCAACACTCTCACTCTGTTCCCTCTCTTCCCTCTAGCAAAGTCCCCAGCACTCTCTCTGCCTCTAGCAAAGCTTCAGTCAAAGTTCTGCCTGCAGCTAAAGTTCATCTGAGTTTCTTGTAGCAAAAGTTCTCAACTCTCATGGATCATAGTGTAAGAATTGTATGCTTGCACGGCGGTAAAGTAAATGGGTTAAATTACGAAGGAGGAGAAAGTATAATTTTTTTAACTTATCCGAATATTAGTTTTGAAAATATACGTAATCATATTATTGAACATTGTTCTATTCATTATGATTTTATTCTGAAGTCTATTTTTGGTTCTAATAGTTTTTTGATAGATAGTGAAGATGCATGGAATTATATTCTTAAGATTAATTCACAATCACGGTATATAAAAATATATGTTATTAAAGTAGCAGCAACATTAGATAATATAAATAATGAATATTTTTCTGAATATCAGCATGTTAGTTCAGGTGCTAGTTCTTCTCAACAAATTATTTCATTTTTCAAGAAGGTCATTCATCAGATGAATCTAACCATGATGATGATAGTGACAACGACGATGGAAATAGTGATTTAGTTGAAAATGTAGATTATACGGTAGATGATGATGTTGTAAATGCTATCACTGATAAAGTATTTAAGGGACAATCATTTCCTAGTCGTTCTCACTTTAGAATCTTTATAAGTAATTTAGCAATTAAATATAATTTTAGTTGTTCAGCTAGTGTTATGAATAATGCTCGTGGAGTTATATATAGTTGTGATCAGCCGAATTGTAATTGGAGAGTATATGTCAAATCTATTGGAAATGGCGATATAGTTAAAGTTAGTACATTAGAAAATCGTCATTCTTGTTTAGGGAGACTTAGTACAGGACGTCATCGACTAGTTACCGCTGCATGGATTAAGACCATGATAATTGACATTATTTGAGATAACCAGTCATATAGTCCATCACATATTGTTAAAGATATATATAGGGAGCACCGTATACAAGTCTCTGTCGTACAAAGCCGGTCGGATAGTCTGGTGGAAGACGTGATTGTACTGGAGGCATTTCAGGTTCCCGTCCAATACCCAGATGATCAACACGAGTCACAAGTTCCTCCATAAGAAGTCGACTTTGTGGGGGAAGGTTTATCTCAGGTTGTTGCAAATATTGTTGGTATACACCACTCTAAAATATGAAACTTGTAAATTAATTTTTTTATCATATCTATGTATATGTAATTTTTAAAGTATAATGAAGTCATACCAAATCATGCATGCCATCGGCAAAAGCACGCGGAGTAGAATCATCTACAGATCTACTATTGAACCTTTGCTCCTCATATTGGTATACTCGGTTGCTCATAATCTCCACCATTGCCTATAGTCCAGGTTACCCATGTCTGCATAATGTAAACAAAATTTTAGCAAACTGTTTACACTAGATCAATACGAATAATGAGTAACTTAGAACTTATATTCCTCAGCAGATCTTAATCCGGAAGACATGTCCCTCACACTATAATTCTCGAACCGATTATTCCAGTCAGCAACGAGACCAAGGATTCTTTGTATTGAATTTGCTGCCTTATAACCGACTGTCGGTGGATCATCGGGAATTATTTGACTCATCCTGAATTATCGAAGAACACGGTCTGCCGGATGGTACATGGTGAACCGATCATATATAATATAAGATCTGTGTAAACACTACTAGAAAAAGCAGGATTAGCGACGTATTTTAGCAACGTCAAAGGAAACATCGCTAATAATTTGTAAATTAGCGACTTCATGTAAAAACGTCGCTAGACGTCGCTAAATGGCTATATTTAACGACGTTTAGCAACTTTTATCAAGATTTTAAAAGATTAGTCGCTATAAGTTCAATTAAGGTCGCTAAACGTCGCTAATATGTCTAATTTAGCGACGTTTAGCGACGTATATAGCGACGTTTATATTAAAAATATTTAGGAACGTATTTAGCGACGTCTATGACGTCGATAAAATTTAATTTAGCGACGTTTTTATTTGACGTCGCTAAACGTCGTTAAATTTTGGTTAATTAGGGCTCGGTTTCGTTTTTTCCCATCTGTCGAAATTTTTTCGATTTTAAAAACAAAAAAAATTCCCCCGCCCCCCCCCCCCCCGCTCTGGCGACCGGCTCTCCACAGCTGCTACTCCGGCATCCCCCTCCTCCTCCTCGAGCTCTAGGTAAACCCTAACTCTCTCTCTCTCTCGCTCTCTCTCTCACAGGGCACACATGTGACACTGACACAGACACGAAACATACACACACACAGACACTGACACAGACACGACACACACACACACACACACACTGACACTGATCAGGACCTAAGGTTAGGGTTAGGGTTCGGTTTTTTGACCTAGGGTTAGAGTTAGGGTTTTTGATCAGGATTGATTCCTAACACCTACCTATCCCCCACGATCATACCCTGATACTACAATCGACACACACATGCACACTAAAATGTTTGTGGACTAAACGTCGATAAAGCAACAAGAGCAGTGACTATTGGCACCAAATGCCAGTACGTATAGTCTCTGTATTGTTAGTGTTATTTGTGTGGTTGGTATTGATACTTTTATATTAGTTAGAGTGTGTGTGAGAGTGTTATTGAAGTATGCAGGGAGGGTATATCAAAGTTGAGGGTATCATAGTGGTGTCCTATGTTAGCAGCAAATGAGTGAGAAGATGGTGTATACTGATAAAAGTGTATCAGTGAGCGTGACTCAAGTTGGGTTTTAGATGTGCAATGGTGAATATATGAGGGGCGCGGGTTTGAGTGCCCACAAGCACATAGATTGAGGTACACATGTAAGCATGGCAAGTAGAGGTAACAACAGCAGTGAGCACTGTTTACTAGCAGTGAGCAAGGGGAGACTTGAGGCACATCAGCCCAATGTGTATTGGAGCATGCTGACGTAAGTCAGTGAGCTAGGAGTGTGGTTGGGGGCAGCTACAGTTCTATAGTATGGCACACTATCTGTAGTGTGTTGACTGCACACTTATAGTGCAGTTCATAGTGCTATGGTGGGAGAGGTAGTCAGATAGTCCACCGTAGGAAGAACTGCAATAAGCATCAATGTGGGGGAATCTGGTTACTGTTTAGGTGTAGTTCAGTGGGTGTTGTGTTCAGATTTGAATATTGTTAAGTCCAGGGCAGGAAGTTGATTGTGGAACTTGAAGTTGATGACTGTTAGTTCAGTGGCACACTGTCTGTAGTTAGATGATTGATGATGGTTAGTATATGGTGAAGGTTAGTGTCAGGTACTTGTAGGAGTATGATAATTAGATATGACTTTTAGTTTGGTATTCGAATTAGAGGCCATGATGTAGTATCAATTGTTAGTAAATGTTAAGTTATATGTTAAAGGATGGTTAATACTTGATGACTGTTAGTTGATAAGTGTATGTGTTAGTTTAAATGGTTAGTTGTTTTAAATATTGCTTATTTTAGACTTTGATAAATAAAAGTATGTATTATATCAGTTATGATTTTTATAGTACGGTTAAGTTATGAAGTTAGGTGATAAACCACTGTATGTAATGATTTATTTGATACATACTGTCATTTTTGCAGAAGTATCTAGAAATGGATATGAATTACTATCTGTGTCATCGTTCGTGGATGTACAACCGTCATCCTGATAACATGTGCTGTGTGCGGGATAAATTCATTGAGGGTGTACAGCAGTTCTTGCAGTTCGCCAAGGCGTTCCCTGAGTACATGGACGGTACCAAAATTAAGTGTCCGTGTGTGAGATGTCGTAACAGGAAATATCATCCAGAAGTGGAAGTCACATATCATTTGTACTCGAAGGGCTTCACGCCGAATTACTACCAGTGGACCGCGCACGGAGAACTTGTGTCTCTAGCATCGGAGTCGGAGCCTTATGTGGAGCCGTATATGGATGTCCACGACCACGATGCTTACGACGACGGATGGGTGAACATGGTTTATGATGCGGCGAGGCCTAGTTTCAATTCGGACAATTATGATGCGGCGGGACCTAGTTGCAATCCGGACAATTATGATGCAACTGAGGAGGCACCGAATACCGATGCTGCAAAGTTTATGGAGTTGCTGGAGAATGCAAGGACTCCACTATATTCTGGTTGTGAGAATCATTCACATTCCAATATATAGAATAGTCGATATATATAGTAGTCCGGGAAGAATTTTTCTAGTTTTGATCCTTCCAAATATATATTAAGAGACGTACAGAGTTCATGATCTATCATTTTCAGTGTTTTTATATGTTGATTCATACATAGATATATACAGTAAAAGTGATTGTTAAACATAGATATATACAGTAAAAGTGATTGTTTTTAATTTGTATATGCAGGCCTCTTAATTACTCATCTTCCAGTCATTCATCCTTGTCCATTATTCTTTTTTATATGCTTCTTTTCCTTGACTTTATTTTGTAATCCCTCAAAAAGTGTCAAATAATTAACGCACTTTGTCTCCGTACTGAACCTTCCTCCCCAGCCTCTCACTACGATAAACTTTCCATCTCTGCTATAAGTACACCACACCACAACCAAAACACGCTCTCCCCATCCATAGACAATATATACTAGCCTAGGTGACAATGGTGATCACAGAGTCAAAAAAGAAAACTGATCCCATTCCCAATACTACTCCATCCAGAGGCGGAACCAGAAATTTGGAGTAGGGTGGACTAGCTAGTAGTTACTATAAGATTCTAAAAATTTATGCCAAAAATTCGACAAACTTTTCTTTTTAAGTTCAATTATTCGACAAAATTTTCTTTGTAAATTTATGCCTAAATTTTGGTAATATTTACTAATTGATAATCTTTCACCAAATATAATTGCTTCCATCTATTCTTTAGATATACTATGCATTTCAAAAAAGAATACTAGAAAGCAAGAATCTGAAAATGAAAACCAAAACCTTGAGAAAAAAGTACTCTTGCACTCCAAGTTGTTAGACAGCAAGTAAGGTATGAACATTTGCATTTTCAGATGACAACTGAGCATCTTACTTGAACAACCAAGCAACCTGGAAAGATATATAAGATCAACTTTTAGAAGATGGTACATATAAATCTATCAGGTCCATTTGCAATAGGCTTCAAGAAGATAACTATAAATACTTAATTTCATATAGAAGATTGAAATTATAGAAATAACCAAACAACTTATGTAAAGAAACAACACACTTAAAAAAAATTTCTTAGACCATAAAAAAGCCTAGACATATAGGTAAAATGATTCAATTCATTACTAGGAATCATATTCATATTTACAATTTTAAGACTCTAAGACAGTAAAAATAAATGACATACAAATATAATAAAAATTAGAATTAACAACAGTTAAATTTTGAACAAGTTTTCAAATTCTAATAAATACATGGATTGTTCCTGCATACAACGTTCTTCAAAATCTGAAGTTGTAACTAACAATCCAAACTATATTCCCTTTGTATGTCAATTAAATATAACTACTAAAGATAAGCACATTGAGTAAAATTTGATAAATCTTCCATAGCTTTCAGGAAATATCTATCAGTAGATTTGGGTTCTCCCATGTGTGTCAAAAACGTACATCGAGTCCCCTCATTAACTCTCTTCCAATTTTTAAACCTATCGACAGTCAATGTGCAATGAAGAGCATTATCATTTTCAAAAAGATAACGTGGAAAACAAAATGTTGCATCCTTTGAAGGAGAGTACTCTAACCAATAAAATTGTTGGAACCAAGAATATTGAAATCGACGAAACTGTTTTTCGAACTAAGACGGTGGAAATGTTGTCAATTTTGGCTGATATGGACTCATTTTGATATACGTCCGTACGATCTCATTCAAGAGAATTTAAATCACCTATAATCTCATCCCTATGATCAACCCTTGGGGTTGAAACATTAACATTCGAAGGAGGGGGAGACTTTCACTTTCTTATGATTCACCCCTTGGTTTAAAGAATGACAAATGGTTTTTCTTTCTCTTATTTCCTTGATTTTCCATTATATTCCAAAGACCTATTAAATAGTGAATTAAAATCAAACCAAATACCAAATATTTGGGGGTTAGGATTTTACAAAAATTTAATTCAAAGGAGGGTGGTGATGATGATAGTGTTTTACCAGTGGAGGTGAAGAGGGAGACTAGGAGAGCCGAAAGCGGGAGGGGGCCGAGGGGCTGCAGCGTCCTAGTCGTCGATCGTCGGTTGGGCTGGAGTGTGGAGAAGGGTAGCACCCGGAGCGTCTCGGTCGTGGTCGCGGCCTCGCGGGTCTCCGGTCATCGGTCGCGGGTCATTGTGTAATAAACCCTAGACTATGAGACAGAGAGTGAGAGAGTCGGGGTCTGAGGTCTCTGGACTCAAATGATTTACTCTTCACATTTGTTGATTGGTATAATGGGTGAGCTTTCTGGAGTATTGGGTAGACTATAAGTCTATACTAGCATATATATAAAAAACAAAATTGCTTTTTTTTTTTTTTGCACTGAGCTGTACCTATAATAGCATATATATAAAAAAAAGTTTGCTATTTTTTTTTTTGCACTGGGCTTCAGCCCAGTGCAAGCTCCATTTGCCTCCGCCGGAGTCTCCATCCTTCCTTAGATTCTTCTGCATGCCCTCGCCCAAGCAGCCCTGCATCTAGAAGCCTTCTTCGCCCAAGCTAAACGTGCCACCGCAGTTATCGGTGTCTTCTTCGACCGAGCTTGCTACCAGCAGTTGCAACAGTAGTGGTAGTGACTTCGAAAGAGTCTTCCACTTGTTTGACGAGAACGACGACGGGAAGATATCACCATCCGAGGTGCGCAACTGCATGAGGACGGCCGGCACGGAGCTGTCCATGGAGGATGCCGAGGCCACGTGGAGTACACGGACTCGGACGGAGACGAGCTGTTGGGGTTCGAGGATTTCCTAAAGCTGGTGGACGTGGAAGGGGACGATGAGGAGAAGAGGAGGAACTAGGAAGACGCCTTCCGCGCCTACGTAACGGACGACCAAGATTACATCACTGCCAAGAGCCTGAAGCATACGCTCCGACGTCTAGGGGAGTCCAAGAGCTCCGATGAGTGCAAGGTGATGATTCGATGCTTCGATCTCAATGGAGATGGTGTGCTTAGCTTCGAGGAGTTCAGCCTCATGATGCGATGATCAGTATTATCGATCAATGGAGGTGTGTATATTTTTTCAAATTTTGTTGAAAATAGTTTAAATATTTGTAAACTAAAATTTGTTATATATATTTATTAAAAAAATTTAAATTATATTAAAATATTTTAAATTTTATTTGAATATTTTAAATTAAAATTTGTTATATATATAAGTTTGTAAAACTGCAGATATATGTTTAGATATAAAAAATTTACAATAATTCACCATAAATGTTGTAAATTCAATATATGATAATAATTTTTATTTGTAGATAACTCAAATAATTATAGGAGTTAGACATGCTAGCTTTAATCCTTAAATTCCTGCCCCAATTTTGGCTTTGATTAACAAAAAACTTAAAACATACGATATACACCAAAAATTCTGCCATATAATCTAAGCTATTCCTAAAATTTCTGCACCAATCCTTAATTACTAAATAAATTAAAATAGAATAAAATCAATCTCTCGGTCCGAATCTTTTTCTAAACTCAAAACCAAAAAACCCTAGGCAAAAAACGTGAAGAAGGAAAGAGAAGAAAAGATAATATGAAACTCTATCTTCCCAAGAATCTCAAGTAGGTAAGGATTTTTGAAGCTATTGATGATTTTGCCTTCTTCATCTCTCTCTTGTTCTCTCTTATTCTCCCTTTGTCAGATTATAGTGAATCTAGGGGTGAGCATTCGGTTAATTCGGTTTCTACCGAATCGAATAACCGAAAATCGAATTGGACCAAAAACCGAATTGGACAGAAAACCGAATAAGCAAAATCGAAACCGAACCGAAATAGCCCATAACCGAACCAAACCAAACCGAATCAAATCGTTTCGATTTTCGGTTTAGTCGATTTTTCAGTTATTTGTGCTTTTTTTGGTTTATATATATATATATATATATATATATATATATATTTACAAAATTTTCTTATTCGGTTTTCGGTTTTGGATAGAAACCTAAATCCGAAACCGAAACTGAAACCGAAAATTTAGTATTTTTAAAAACGAAAACGAACCGGATTTTATTTTAACCGAACCGAATCTTTTATTCGCTTGGATTCGGTTTTCGGTCCAAAACTGAATAATTCTCACCCCCAAGTGAATCTTTCGACCCTTCGTATTCATTAGTTTCTTGTTTATTGGGAAAGAAAACCAGGGCTATGGTTGGGCTCGGTTGCACATCTGGTCGTAGACGACGTCGAGTTCTTGGTGAACGAAGTACTTAGAGGGCGTCGAGTTCTTGGTGGACGATGTCGAGTTCTCATAAGGGTTGGGCTTGGCGGCACATCCACTAATTTCTCTAGTGACCGCCATTGGCGAATATGATTTTCTAGGTAGGGAATAGAAATACATTTATCTTATCGAGAGTTTCTCTATACTTTTCAATTTATAGTTCTCCTCCATAACTAGGGGAGAAAATTATTGCTTGTTTTTCTCTCTGGTTGAGAAGGTTTGTAGTAAGTAATGTAGTGGAGAGGGAATTGAAGGGTTGGTTTCAATTATGGGTTAGACTGAAGGATCGCTTTAGGTACGTTTATATAATGTTTCTCTACCCATGTTATTGTGTTTAAGAGCTGATATCCACTTTTACTACAGCTTCTTTTGATGCTAAAATGGTTGTCAATATGGGTTAGACTCTCGAGATGTATTTTGCCAAACATACTTGTTTGGAAATTCCTCTTTATAGCTACTTTTGATTGAAGTCAAAATAGAAATGTTAAATATTGTAAACTTCATTTATTCAAATAAAAACATGCACTCTCATTCTTTTCTTCAATGGATAGGGGTTTCAATGAGGAAGAAAGTAATTCCTAGTTTGGATAAGGACATGAAGTGGATCCAAAATTAATCCAATCATCAGTAGTTATACATCTCCACATTAACATATATGAACCTGAAACAAACAATCGGACCTGGATGGAACCATAACACCCTTTGTTGTTTCCTTTGCAGTTATGGATAGAGAAAGTCTGGACCCTTTGAGCTTGATATCATGATCATCCCTAATGCTAAATGGTGAGGAAGTAATTTGTTTATGCTGAATTGCAAGTATGGAGAACATCCTCAAATGTATAAGGTCATAAGTTAGTACGAGTTAGATATGTGAAAAGTGTAATAGTAGAATTTTTAGTGAAATCGACGCCCCGCCCCATTTATAATGGGTAATTCCTAGACATTTGTTTTTGTTTTTAGGTATCTATCCTAATTCCTAAGTCACTCCTAATAATCCATTGTATTTGTCACTTATGGTAACTTCTGACACTCTGTGGTGATATATCATGATGTAAGCTTGACGTAACTCGAACAGGTGAACAATTTGACCATATTACAACATATGCTCTTTCTTTCATTGGCAGGATTTTGATATCAATAGTCAATACAGAAACTACAACAATTTTGTAAGCTTCCTTGGAAACATTATTCTCTCCATTTAATTCTTCTCAGGTTGGGGACAACCAAAATATATCCCCATCTGGTGTGTGTCACTGTATGAAAAGATGCACAGTAGATCTGAATTTCTACTTTGTACATTTCCATAAGGCATGAGTGTTTTGGAATTGAAGTTGGTCATCTTTTCTTGCAGAGCATTGGAAAGTCTGCATGTCGAGCTTGAGCTAGATGACAGGAGGACTGCAGTTTATGCTAATCTCATGAGGAAGGAACAAGATTGGTCAGTGTGTTCCTACACTTAAAACTAATACTTCTCCTTGTCCACTATTTTTTCAGCTCCAGACCATAACCCTGACTTGTTTTCAAGGAACCTGTCAAGCGCCTAAATCCATTTCAGGGTGTAGGAAGAACTCTATGTGGCAATGGCCTTCTACTGATTCCCTCAATCTTTGCATAGGGGGGACCAGAAGATGCAGATGGATAACCATTGAAGATCAGACATTGTGCTTCATGGACTAAAATGTACTCAAATGAACTCGATATGTTTGGTAATTTACACGATTCGTAGAACTTACTGATGACCTTTTTTTAATCTCATTTCTAGAAGGGTATTCTATTTCCTCTGGCAAGGAGGACAAGGATAGCTGGAATGTTGCAATAGTGTTGCAGTTGAAGAGGGTTAGTAGTGTTGCAAAAAAGCCTCAAGCGAAAGTTACATGTTTTTATAATAACTCGGATGGGATCTTACCTTGTTATGATTAATAGCTGACACTTGAACCCATTCTACTTATCCAAGGATCAACTACTTTTATTAAAGTTTTGATACCATCAACATTTTTTTTCTTCTTCCAATGTATTACCAGCTTTGATCACAATGATTTGGGGGTAAAAGCTCTATTGTTGTTGCTTTAGTGGTTGTCTTCCGGTCTTCTGCCAAAATCAAATGTAGCATATATAATAGCTAGTATTGTCGGATATTTTTTAAATGAAAATATAATTTCAACAACGTTTAATTAATGTTATAAATAATTATTTCACAACATTTATAAATAGTGGTTTGCAATATTTGTAATCCATTGTTAAAGTTGTAATGGAAACAAATTGAAATCATTGTTTAAACTAATATTTACAACGTGTTAAAATGATAAGATACACAATAGAAAATCGTGTTTACAACGTGTTGTGCAATGATAGCCTGATGTTGTAAAAACATCTCAAACTTTCTACAATTTCTCGAACTACAACATTTTCTAAAAGATTGTACAAAGTTATTAACAATGTTTATCCATGTTATAAAACGGTTTTTTATTTTTTTATTTTTTTGGTACTTGAATTGGTTGCTCCGAGGCGCCTACTTTTGACTTGGCAACTATGGAGGCAAGTAAGATAAATTTGGAGGATAGAAATTTATGGGCTGAATATTTAACAACTGTGTTCACATTCAAAACATACTTAGCTATTTATTAGACCCAAAGGAATACTCAAGATTCTTAAGTATAACGAACATGACTCTAAGAATTCCTAAATGCATGCCCACATAGTTCCAAAATGTATTAATTAGAAAGACTTGACTTTTTGGAAAAGTCACATATTTGGTTTATTTTTCCATCAATGTCTTTCGTAAACTGATTTTGCTTTCTACTCATAAAGCTTCAACATTCCTTCTGAAGGTCTGTCCTACTAGAGGTTTTGTAAACATATCTGTAGGTTGTTTTTCAGTTCTATAATAATCAATGTTAATTCGCCTTCATGAACTAGATCCTTAGGAAATCAAATCGCATGCGGATATGTTTTTCTATGTAGAACTGGATCCTTTGAGATAGAGATAACTGAATTGTTATCATAACAAATTGTTGTTGGATCTTCTTGCTTGAAATTCATGCTTTCCAATACACCTTTTAACCAAATACTTTGACATGTAGCGGAAGATGCAACAATTTATTCTGTCTCTATGGAGAAAGTTCTACAATCGGTTGTTTCTTTGAACTCTTCGCTTCCAAGATTAAAAATATATCTAGAAGTGCTTCGAGAATCATCAATTAATGCTTCCTCCCAAATTATTATCAGTATAACCAACATGTTTGACAGAAACATTTGCTTAATAGAAAATACATAGCCAGTAGTTCCTTTAACATATCACAATATTCCTTTAGACACTACCTAGTGACTTCAATAAGGCTTCTCCATAACTCGACTTACCAAACTTACTACATACACGTTATCAGGTTGTGGCAGTCAAGTTCATCAAAATTTCTACTAAATTTCGAAACATAGTGGAGTTAACAAGTTTTCTTTAACCGTCTTTACTTAATTTCAATCCTGGTACATATGGAGAAGAAACTGAATTTGCATTCTCCATCTTAAACTTCTTCAAGATTTCTTTTGTATAACTTTATTGTGAAATGAAAATACACTTCTTGAATTGATGAGACTCAATACCAAGAAAATAATATAACTCTCTAAATCTGTCTTCTCAAATTCCTTTATCGTGGAAAGCTTAAATTCTTTCAGAATTTCCATATTATTTCATGTAAATATCAAATCATCAACATAAATACTTTTAATGATGAAGCTTCAATCTAATCTTTCTTTGGTGTAGAGAGTATGCTCATACGGACACTTTTGGAATTCATGCTTCTCAAAGTCTAAATTTCTCGTACTATACCAATCACTTGGAGATTGTTTAAGTCCACACAATGCTTTATTTAGTTTGTAAACTTTTTCTTCTCCTTTCTTCACAAAACCAAGAGGCTACTCAAGATAAACCTCTTCTTCTAGGATACCATTTAACACTATCGACATCATATCCATTTGAAATTTTTTTCTAACTGTTTTGAGCTTCAAGAGATCCTATATGGAAAATATCTAGATAGTGTTAATTTTGTTCTAACTATCTAGATATCATTAGTCTAATTGTGTTAATTTTGTTTAAGTGGGTGAGGTTCCCAACCTATGTGGAAAATATCCCGAAGTTGGATTGAGTAATCCTATATATAATAGGAATACCTCAATATATTTGGATTGGGTATTCCTACATATAATAGGAATATGCCAATGAATTTGAATTTGGATTGGGTATTCCTATATATAATAGGAATAATGATTTTGGGTTTGAGGCTATATATAGTTGGTGTCTCCTAGCCCTAAAATATATCTCATATCTCAAAAATATTGCAAAAGGAGGCAAGAGTGATTTTACAACATTGGAAGGAGAGAGGAAGAGATTGAAGGCTATTTCAAAGAGCAGATCGATTTCGGGTAATTCTTTTCTCGTCATCTCCGTTCTTCGTTTGCTTGTGATCTATTTTCTATTCCAAAGAGTTGTGGTGATCTGTTTGGATCGGTGAAAAGTTTGTAAGGAGTCGGTGTATTTCTTATTTCATTAGTTGAGGCACTACTAAAAATTGCGGGATTAGTGACGTTTTTAGCGACGGTAAATTAAAATGTCGCTAATTCAGCGACTCCGAATATTAACGTCGTTATACGTCGCTGTTTGGCGACATATAGCGACGTTTAGCGACTATAATTCAATTTTTTAAAAGAATAGTCGCTATAAGTTATCTTAAATCGCTAAACATCGCTGAATTTTATAATTTAGCGACGTTTAGCGACATATTTAGCGACGTTTATATTAAAAATATTTAGCAACGTGTTTAGAACGTCTGTGACATCGCTAAATATTTATTTAGCGACGTTTTTGTTTGACGTCGCTAAACGTTGCCAAAATTTCATTAATTAGGGATCAGTTTTGGTTTCCCCCATCTGTCGAATTTTTTGAAAGTTTTCAAAATATTTTGATTTCTCCCACCCCCCTCTCCGGCGACCGGCGTCTCCATAGCGGCCTACTCCGGCATCATCCTCCTCCTCTAGGTAAATCCTAACTCTCTCTCTCTCTCTCTCTCTCTCTCTCTCTCTCTCACAGGACACACATGACACTGACACTGACACGATACACACACTTGATAGACACTGACACAGACACGACACACACACACACACACACACACACACACACGTGAGACCAACCCTAACCCAAAACTGACATGACCTGGGATCAGGACCTAGGGTTAGGGTTAGGGTTTTTGACC
Source organism: Iris macrosiphon (assembly GCA_036927795.1). Classification (NCBI taxonomy): domain Eukaryota; kingdom Viridiplantae; phylum Streptophyta; class Magnoliopsida; order Asparagales; family Iridaceae; genus Iris; species Iris macrosiphon. The sequence goes on along the minus strand of JAYESA010000017.1, from coordinate 6,668,873 downwards.
TGGGGTTAGGGTTAGGATTTTTGACCTGGGGTTAGGGTTAGGGTTTTTGACCTGGGGTTAGGGTTAGGGTTTTTGATCTGGGATCTTGGTTATTCCAGTGCTACAAAAGGAAGCTACTGTTGCAGCAACGCTATATTGCTTGTTATTGCTGCAATATTGTATTGCTTGGTGTGTGCTCGAAGGGCCTTGCTGTATTGCTGCTAGTTTTCCTCAGGTAATTGCTGAATGTTGCTTCCACTGAAATAATATTTCAGTGCTGAAATGCTGATACATATGAGACGACACTAACCCTAACTCTGATAAACTCGCATGTGAGTGATACTGCCATTGTGAGTACTAGCCCTAACTCAGATAAACACGATACGACACCATATTGATTATAGCACTTGGCCATGTAAAACTATTATTGACTTGCGCCTATAAATTTACGTAGTAGGCCCTTCTTTACGATGATGCACAATTATGAGTGCTACTTCTTGCCCTATCTTTCTCTCTCTCTGCCTGAAGAATTTAAGAAATGTTTATATACTCGCATGTGAGTGATACTTATGTGGCTCACTCTGATACTAGCTCGTAGATGATATCTTGGACTACTGATATGATTGGCTAGTAGATAATGAGTTGGCTATGCTCCTGAGACTCTTGCTACTCTGCTACTAAGCTACTGAGCTGCTGTTGAACCTCTGCACTTTGTCACTGCACTGCATACACTTCGATATTGCTACTGGAAGTGAAGCTCACTGGTTTGGGTTCGTAACAAACTCGAACACACATACACACCCTCATTTCCGTGTCCGTGTTCGTGTGTCTGTGTCAGTATTAGGGTTAGTGTCCGCATTTCTTGTACAACATACATGAGAGGCTAGATGCCCCTTCCTAGACATTTCCTGATATCTCCTACAAAAAATAATAAAAGCATAGGGCATCTTGACATTTACAATTGACCATTTTTGTCATCCAGGTGAAGCCTCGTTCTCCTGATGCATCTATGTGTGACGACTTGTCCTAACTAAGTTCATAATCACACTGTATGTAATAATTTATAGGATACATATTGTATGTACTGATTTATAGGATACATACTGTCATTTTTGCAAAAGGAAGTCGGAGCACAGTGCTGCGTGCACGTATAAGGAATAAAAATGTCTCCAAGAGTTATCGATCTGTGGAACCTCATACTTTTTATATGATTCAATTCAAAACGATATTCAGAAACTAGAGAGTAGGATACATCATGTTAATGATGATATCTATATAATGAAGCAAGAAGACTTTGCAAAAAAAGTTGAAATTACTACGAGATATACAAGTTCAGCTTGACATGATACAGTCACATATAAGGAATTTAATATCTACCAAGCATTCTCCACAAGATGTGTCTATTTTTGTCTTTCTTACAGAGTTATGCTTTATTTATCTGATATATCATGAATATTACTATTTTTGTTACAATATATATTTAGTAACGAGTGAATATTATTTACGGCCTCCAATTAGTGATAGTTCAAGACATTCTTGTCGTTATTCATAAGTTTTAGAATATTCATTCATATATATGCTGCATAAACATAAATTCCATTTTGGTTAGTTTTTATGTAAGTATTTACGAGGACTTTTGCATAAATTTGAAGTAAAAATATGCATATTTCCTTGTTTGTAGGTTGCCTTCCCTTAATATGGAGGAAATTGGAAGATAGTTTTTTTTATTTGTAATCCTCTTTTTTGCCTACCTAAAATGCTTTTTGTTGTTGAAATATTTAAAATAAACTTGTATGCTCTCTGGTCACTATGCAATAAATGTATGTATTAGTTATAAGGAATTCTGTGAATATTAAATTGCTTCTTTATTTGTGATTATAAATGTATATTTTTTAAAGTCTCCATGTAACAAGATGTTATTTGTCACAAGTAGTTTCGCTCTTCGGCTCGTGTTAAATATATGGAGTGCGAACGACGCCTTAGTCTTGTATTGGTATGTGGATCAGATTTAAAGGTTGCCATCGATGATTCATATTTATCCTAACATATGAAATATTTAGGAGAGCTATATTAAAAGGGCTATTTTTCAGATATGATACAATAACAAACCATACAAAATGACTTTATTTGATTATTCCAATAAGGAGCACACAAATGCAGGTAAGGATTGGATTATACTCCCATACTCATTTATCTTATATTTATAGATCGCGTAGATTGGAGTATTACACCAAAATTAATTTAGATGGGAACCCAATTGGCTTCATTAGAACACCTTAACATCCCTAAGATAGCGGAGATTGATCACATAGATGCAACTCATTTTGAAAACAATCTATGTGCTCATTAGAAAACCCAACTCATTTTTTCTTACAGAAGTTAAATGCAACTTAGCATCATTAGAAAACCATCACATCCCAAAATTATGATAGATGTTGTAGCAGAGATCAATTTGTGGTTTTACTTCAACCAGAGATCAATTTCTTTATCAAATATATTGTTCACAAGCAATTAATTATATAGAATTATCCAGGATGCTGCATCTGCTTTTTTTGAAAATCAGTAGCAAAACCAAACCAAGCCTTTAACCTTAATCATGTTGTGTTCCATCTAGACTCGGTCAGGTTTGTGGATGAGGGAAACATGGAAGACCATCACATGCATCCCAAAGTTAAGATAGATAGTTGTGGCAGAGATCAATTTGTGGTTTGAGTTCACGTCGCTAAAATTTACACAAATTTAATATTAGACAATATATTTATATTTTTTATGAATTATATTATTTGTTTTCATCTATCTTACCAAATGGCACCCATGACCCGAGCACGTGCACGTCGCTTGAGAGAGACACCTCCTATTATTAAGGAGAAAGTGATGTCTCCTACTGTTAAGGAGGAAGTGAATGTTAAGAAGGAAGAGATACCACCTGCTGTTAAATTGGAAGCGGTTGTTAAGGAGGAAGTTGTGCCTCCTACTGTTAGGCAAGCACCAGCTCAGAGGGGGAGTTCTAGTCACCCAGCACCTATAGCGGAGATTGATTACATAGACGCTGTTTATGTACAGTATCTGAGGGACTGGTATGTGCCCCAGCGTAGTGGATATCCTCGAGATTGATACTGTGATATTTGATATACTTTTATTGTGGTTATTGTGTGATTGTGATACTTTTATATTATGCATTTTGTGTGACTGTGATACTTTTATTTTGTGTGTATTGTGTGACTGTGATATTTTATATACTTTTTGTGTTATTTCGTACGCAAAAAATTCAATGAAGGGTTGCTCCAGGTCTGTCTATAATATTTGTGTGTATTGTGTGAATGTGATACTTTTTATTCATATTAAATGTATGTTAATTTACCAATGTTGAGTGTTCCATCGAAGGGGTCGGTGAATCCAGAGAATTCAACGGAGGGTTGCTCCGGGTCTATTTATAATTAAAAATTTATAAATTGCAGGAAGATTGGTAATTTTTAAATTTTTTTATTTTTCACTAAAAATTTAGCGACGTTTAGCGACATTTAGCGACGTTTAGAGACGTTGTTATACGTTGCTGAATACGTCACTAAATATGTCGTTGAATACGTCGCTAAACATCGCTAATTTTGCTGACATGCCAGTTTTGCCAGGTCATTAAAGACGTCGCTGTAACGTCGCTATATAAGTCGCTAATTAGCGACGTTTAGCGACAGATGAGCACATCGCTAATTAGCGACATTGCGTCGCTAAATGTCGCTAATCTAGCGACACATTTACGTCGCTAAAAAATGTCGGTATAGCGACGTTTAGCGGCGTTTTTCTTTCAACGACTAGCTGAGTTCCGACTTCTGTAAAAGGTCGCTAATTACGTCGCTAAAAGTGATTAGCGACGTTTATTGGTCATTTAGCAACGTTTATTTACGTCGCTAATTTGACTTTTTTGGTAGTGAGGCTTTTCAGGATTGGACTTCGACCGTCCCATGGTTTTTTTTATTTGGGTTTTTTCACATAAAAATATTTGTCCATAATTTGTGTTTGGCATTTTTGGTTAGTGTGCTTTTGCTCGGTTCTTTCGTAGGGCTTGTTGGTTTGGGGAACGGTTATTGCGCTTTCTTTTCCAATAAAGTAGTATCAGAGCCAGGTTCGTTGACTAGAACGTGTACAACCACGTTGCCAATATTGAGCATGCGAAGGTGCTGTGGGATAAGCTGGAATATTTGTATGCAAAAAAGATCGGGGTAAACAAGTTGTTCCTGATTCAAAAAATGATTGGTCTGTGGTACAAAGATAGTGTGTCTATTACGGATCACTTGAGTGAGTTTCAGGGCATGGTGGACCAGCTATCCTCGATGGAAGTTAAGTTCGACGATGAAGTATAGGGACTATGGTTGCGGTGTGCATTGCCAGACTAGTAAAAAATAGTACGAGTGTCTATGATCACTTCTGCTCCAGAAGCGTGGTCAGTCTGGAGTTTGCCAAGAACAGGGTACTGATTGAAGAGATGCAGAGACGTTCTCAGGGCACTTCATCCATATCCCACTCAGATGCGCTAGTTTCAGAGAGACGCACAAGGAGCAAGAGCAGGGGTCCAGGTGGTAGCAGAGACAAGAGCAGGGGCAAGTCCAAGGGTCGGTAAGAGGACTAGGAGTGTTACCATTATGGCAAGAAGGACCACATCAAGCGAAACTGTTTTGCTTGGAAAAGGAAGAAAAAGGGCGACAAGGTGAAGCAAAGTGAGAACACTATAACGGCGGCCTCGAAACATAGAGGTGATGTAATCATTGTAGAGGTAATTATGAACCTCGTATGCGATGATAACTCTTGGCTGGTGGACTCAGGTGCTTCAGCATACGTATCTCACAACAGGGCATAATTTGCTACTTATACAACATTCGACTGCGGAGTGCTGAAGATGGGCAACACAGATGTGTCAAAATCTGTTGCTGTTGGAGATGTGCATTTGAGGACAAAGACGGGTGCAGTTCTTGTTCTCAAATATGTCCGTCATCTCCCTGATATCCATTTTAACTTGGTGTCTGTTGGAAGGTTGGATGAAGAGGGTTTCTTCAACCTCTTCGGGAACAGTTAGTAAAATCTTTCCAGAGGTTCGATGGTGATTGCCAGATGATGCAAAAAGTCCGGACTCTATTATATGAAAATGAGTGCACATGGAGGCACAAGTGGTGAACTTAACTACTGATGTATCTACTGAGTTGTGGCACAGGCGGCTCAGCCATATCAGCGAGAAGGGGATGAGCTACTAAGTGAACAGGAAGGTGATTCCAGGGCCAAAGTCTACAAAATTGGGGAGATGAATAAACGGTTTGGCGTGGAAGAAAAATAGGGGATCTTTCCAAAGTCACCCAAGTTCAAGGAAGTCAGTGTTGCTCGAGTTGATTCACTCAGTTGTCTGCATTCCTATGAAGGTAAAGTCCATTGGTGGTGCTTCTTATTTTATGACTTTTATTGTTGATTATTCCAGGAAAGTTTGGGTCTATGCCTTAAAGACCAAGGATCATGTGCTTTCCACTTTCAAAGAGTTTCAAGCCTTTGTTGAAATGGAGACGAGCAAGAAGCTACTATGTGTTCGGTCCGACAATGGCCGCGAGTACATTGGCCCCTTTGATGCTTATTGCAGAAAGCAAGGGATACGACACCATAAGACTCTGTCGAAGATACCTCATCTCAATGGTGTAGCGAAAAAAATGAACAGAACGCTGTTGGAGAGGGTACGGCGTTTGTTGTCAGAAGCAAACTTGCCGGGCAGCTATTGGGGTGAGACACTTTATACAACTGCTTATGTTATTAATTTATCTCCTAGTACTCCTTTACAGGGTGATGTGCCTGACAAAGTATGGTACGATAAAGAGCCACCATACAATAACCTGTGAGTGTTTGGTTGTAAGGCCTTTGTGCATGTACCGAAGGACGAAAGATCCAAACTTGAGCCGAAGACAAGGCGGTGCATCTTTGTCGGCTACGGTCGGGATAAGTTTGGCTATAGACTCTACGATCCAGTGGAAAGAATACTCTACAGATGCAGGGATATTGTTTTCGTCGAGGATCAAACCATGACCAACTCAGGATTTTAAGATGCCTTCTGAGGCTGAGAAATTGCCTGATTTAGAGTCATTTTGCTTCAAGCAGTTTCCAGAGGATATTGAAGAATATCCAGTTAAAGGGGAGCCAGTAAATGGAGTTTCTCCCAACCTTGATTATCAACCTGCTGATGGTGGTTAGGGTGACCCTCAGGAGGATGAGTATGCCGATGAGGTAGTTCCTGAAGGGGAGGAAGCTGTTGATATACAACCAGCACCAGTGGTTTCATTAAGGAGGAGCAATAGAGAGCGTCTACTATCTACGAGATACTCACCGGGTGAGTATGTACTACTGACTGACTGACTGATGGAGGAGCGCCCAAATATTTTGCAGAGGCTATAGAAGACGAACACAGGCAGGAGTGGATGGAGGCTATGCAAGAGGATATGATTTCCTTATATGCAAATTCTACTTATGAGCTGGTGCGGTTACCAAAGTGCGAGAAGGCTTTAAAAATTTAATGGGTATTCAGAGTGAAGAAGACAGATAATGATACTCTCCCTCGATACAAAGCAAGGCTGGTAGTTAAATGCTACGATCAGCGGAAGGGCGTAGATTATGATGATTTATTTTTTCCAATCATCAAGTAATCGTCTATTCGGGTGGTGCTAGCGTTGGTGGCCAGTTTCGAATTGGAGGTCGAACAGATAGATGTAAAGATAGCATTCCTCTACAGTAATCTTTAGGAGGAGTTATACATAGGGCAGCCAGAGGGATTCTGTGAGAACGACAAGCCACACTTGGTTTGCCGGTTGATTAAGAGTTTGTATGGTCTAAAGCAGGCTCTGAGACAGTGGTACAAAAAGTTTGAGTTATTTATGTGGGAGCATGGTTATGCATGAACGATGTCGAATCACGGTGTATTTATGAGGTACTTTGCCGATGATGATTTTATTATTTTACTGCTCTATGTTGATGATATGCTACTGGAGGGTCAAAATGCCACTAGGATACTGGAGTTGAAGCGCCAAGTGGGCGCACCTTCTGTATAAAAGATTTGGGTGTAGCAAAGACTATTGGGATGGACATCAACTGAGAGAGAGAGTCCAAGTTGCTACACTTGTCCCAAAAGAAGTATATTTATCGGGTACTTCAGCATTTTGGGATAGACGGGTCGAAGAAAGTGAGTAACCTCCTTGCGGTTCACTTTTAGTTCACTGAGGAGCAGTATCCATCTATCGAGGATGAAAAGGAAGATATTGAGCGGGTTAGGGAGTCTCATGTATGCTATAGTGTGTACGAGACCTAACATCGCTCACACAATTGGCACAGTTAGCAGGTATACTTCCAATCTTGGAAGGGTACATTGGAGTGCGGTTAAGTGGATTCTACGATATCTTCAGGGCACTGCCGATTAGAGACTTTCTTTTGTAGTGACAAGCCAAAGCTGGTTGGGTATACCAATGCTGATATGGCTGGAGATGTAAATATGAGACGATCGACTTTGGGCTATGTGATGATGTTTGCTGGTGGAACAGTATCGTGGCAGTCGCGGTAGCAGAAGTGTGTTGCCTTTTCGACTATAGAGGCATACTACATTGCGGTGATAGAGGCTTGCAAGGAGTTATTGTGGATGAAGAAGCTGTTGTAGGAAATGTGGCTAAAGCAAGAGCAGTACCCTACAATTTAACTTATGATGAACCAGACATTTCATAACTGGTCCAAGCATATTGATACCCGGTATCATTGGATACGGGATGCGGTTGGAAAGAAGCAAGCAGCATTTGAGAAGATTCATACGAATGACAATGGAGCAGACATGTTCACAAAAATTCTTCTAAGGAAAAAGTTTGAGTACTGCAGGCAGATCGTCAGGATGATGACCACCTCCACATAGTTGTGAAGAAAAAGATTTATTTGAGTGGGTGGGGTCCCCAACCTATGTAAAAAATACCCCGGAGTTGGATTAAGTATTCCACATATAATAGGAATACCTCATTATATTTGGATTGGGTATTCCTAAATATAATAGGAATATGATAATGGATTTGGATTTGGATTAGATATTCTTATATATATAATAGGAAAACTAGTTGTGGGTTTGAGGCTATATATATTAGGTGCCTCCTAGCCCTAAAATATATCTCATATCTTAAAAATATTGCAAAAGGAGGCAAGAGTATTTTTACAACATTGGAAGGAGGGAGAAAGAGATTGAAGGCTATTTCGAAGAGGAGATCGGTTTCGGATAATTCTTTTCTCGTCATATTCGTTCTTTGTTTGTTTGTGATTTATTTTCTATTCCAAAGAATTGTGGTGATCCATTTGGATCATTGAGAATCTGTAAGGAGTCGGTGTATTTTTTATTCCATTAGTGGAGGCTTTTTAGGGTTGGACTTCGATCGTCTTGTGGTTTTTCCTATTTGAATTTTTTCACATAAAACTTTTTGTGTCTGTGATTTGTGTTTGGCATTTTTGGTTTGTGTGCTTTTGCTCGGTTCTCTGGCAGGGCTTCTTGGTTTGGGGAAAGATTTTCGCGCTTTCGTTCCCAAAAAATTCTAGAAATAGTAGCAAAAACTTTTGTGTACTCTTCTCTTTCCTTTTGTTTGTATTCTTTTTTCCAAAAGCCTTTCTTTGTATTTGTTAGTTGAACCATCAAAATTCTTTTTTTTTTTTACTTTGTATACCTATTTCACACCAACGAGAAACTTATGTGGTTACAAATATGTGAGCTCCCATGTATCATTATTCTAAATAGACTCTATCTCCGCCATCATTGCTTGCCTCCAATTCTTTTTCCTTATTTACATCATCAAATAAAATTAGATTTTCTCCTGCAAAAGAAAGCAAAATAAACAATATCATTTTATTCAACTTATTCAGTTGAGTCATAAAGTTCTTGTATACTTCTTATTTTTTGGGGACGGCATTCATATATTTCTTCTCATAATGTTGGATATGAACTATCAGTTTGAGAGACAACTTCTTCACTTTATTGTATAAGAGTATGAGTTGTACTTGTAATACCTCCATAGGTTGAAGCTTCATCTAATCGAATATCTCAACTGATTACTATTTTTTTATATTTGGATTATATAACTTATAGGCTTTATTCCTTTCACTATAGCTAACAAATATATACTTTTTTTTCCTTGACATCAGGCTTGGACCTTTTAGCATTAGGAATGAGTGCATAAGTGATACTCCCAAAAAAATCTTAATAGTTAAACACTTATCTTCAATCCATACCAATGCTTCATGTGGTGTGATGTTTTTTAAACTCTTTGTCGGTGATCTGTTTATCAAGTAAACAACACATGGAGCACCTTTGGCCTATAGTACTTTATCCAACTTCTTTCTACTAAGCATATACCTTACCATATCCATAATAGTGTGGTTCTTTCTTTCACAAACATCATTTTGTTGTGTTGTATATCGAGCTATTAATTGATGCTTTATTCCATATTCTTTACAATATTTTAAAAAAATTGAAGATACTCATCACCACTATAAGTTCTCAATGTTTGTACACGAAGGCCAGAAAAAAATCAACTTTAGCTTTAAAATCATTAAAGTATTGAAAAGAATCATATTTTTCTTTGAGGAAATAAATCTATACTTTCCTTGAGTAATCGTCAATAAAAGAGATAAAATATTGATTAACTCCATGAGATATAACTTGTATTGGTCCACAGAAATCTAAATAAACAAGTTGAAGTGGCTTCTTGCCTAGCCAAGTGGACTGCAAAGGGAATGAAGATCCATGAAGCTTTTTGATTTTACAATCTTCACAAACATCATCAACAAAATATCTTTGAGGTAGCCTTTTGAACATCTCCTTTGTCACTAACTGCTTCATGTTTTCATAATTCAAATGACCAAACCTGTCATGCCATAGCTTTGAGCTTCCTTAATAACACTACTGAAATAAGACAAGTTAGTGGTATATAGTTTTAGAGGAAACAAATTATTTTCTGCAATACCAATCTTTACAACAACTTGACTGTCCTTCACAAGAAACAAGCATTGTTTCAAAAATGAATATCAAACCCTTTCCTTAAGAGATGACTGGGATATAGTATTTTCATGACCCGCACCCAGATATTCGGGCACGAGTACGTGGTTACGCCCACCCTCTGTCGCAGCATCGGCGGTAGAACACTGTCTGGGTCATTTCTAACTATCTAATATCTCAACAATATAATATGGTACATGTTAATCATCTCAATTCTAAACGGAGGAGCAATATGGTATTTAACTAGTAATAACTAAACTTAATCACAAAACAACTAAGGAAGATAAAGAACGAATGAAATAGCGAAAGAAAGAATAAGATACAATCCACAATCTAAAATAATATACAAACTGTGAATCTCCACAAAATAGTTTAATACAAGCCAACACAAATAACTAGACCTCATCGGGCTCTGCAACTAAGTCCTCCTGGTCTATAGGAGTATCCTCTAAAGGTACGCCGTCCTACGGCCCATGGAATGTGGGACACTGCTTTATAGGCCAATCATCTAAAAAAATATATCCAGTCAGGATTGAAGCAAAGTACATAACTCTGAAAGCAGTTTTAATAACATAATCGAGCATATAAAACAGATAATAGAAATAAAATACAAGATCACTACACATATGAATGAATGAACAATAGGTATACAGGTAATGTACGAGAATATAGAACAATAATATGAATATCGGCAATATAATAAAATAACTGCAATCTAACTAATGTGCCTCAGAATACAAGTTCATTATGTGATCGGTTTGGGTGAACATGATCAATAAGGTAAGACAATTACAAGTGTGGTATGTAATCAGAATGTACACGATGAACAATGGGGCTTTAATCACATAATCAACTTCTACTCTCCCATCCCCAACTAATACCAATGGATCTAATTACAATACGCTACGAACACGAATATAACCACTGAACACGAGCAGTGGGTGTAAACGAATATAATAACCACTGAATACGACCAGTGGATGTACACGAATAAGCACACTGAACACGAGCAGTGTGTAAACACGAAATGTAAATCAATACCCAATATAAACGATGAAATACATGTACACGAGTACCCGATGAACACGATAGGGGATAACATCTCCTGACGAAATTCATGTAGTACAAGTCCGTTAAATCATTATATTGGAATCAAGTATACAATTCTAGAACATGCATATATACACTATTATGAATTAAAAACTATCAGAGAAATGTACTAGCCTGAATTCTTGACCAATGTGTGTCTCTCGATGCCCAAGTTGGTGTCACACAGACCTATATATGGTATATTATATCAATACAAGGTTCTGCAATAAAAATAAGTTAAACTGATGCAATGCTAAGTCGTAAAGCTATTTATAAGTCAAACCGGCTAATTCTAGGTTGCAAGAGTCTAACACTAAGATACTAGGTCAATGCAATATGAAACTAAACTATACTAACTAATCTAAGATACTAAGAGACACTCAAAAAATCGTATCCTAAGATACTTAAATTTTAATATATAAAAATAATAGTTTAGATATATATACAAGTCAATACACATAAACTTAACTAATCAAATAAAAATAGGATACCTTGGCCTTACACCAATGCGTATCGCACTACCTCACACCTATCCCGATACTCAAACCCAATACCTTGAGTATCGGCCCAATACCTTGATATTATCTCGGTATCCCATGGTAATTCAAAACCCTTCATATAACTAATACACGTATAAACCACCAATACTCTATATACTAGTATATACCAGTTACATAAATAGATATGAATACAAATATAAAGCTATCTATAATACCATATATACATATCTACATATAGCTAATATAGCTAATTATTAATATACATTACCTATTAGTATATATATACTACACTAGCCATTGCCCAATCCATATACATACATATATATATATATATATATATATATATATATATATATATATATATATATATATAACTATCTATTATACTAATAAGCTACTAAACGAACTAATATACTAACCCACTAAACTAACCAAATACCTCACTGGCACCAATACCTTGCTAAAAGTGAACCTCACTGATGGCTTCCCCCTTGCTGTGTTTCAGTTGCATAGCAACTTCTCGACATTGTTGTAGATACTGTAGGCTCAAGCCCCCTCCTGCACTGCACACTGCAGTGTGCTCACACCCTTCAGTTGTGTTCACTCCTAGTCCCTGCTGAAGCTCCTACTGCTACTGCTGAACACTCTTGTACCCGAGCCTCCTTGCTTGAGGTGATCCTGCTACTTGCTGTGGCCAGTACTGATGGCTCCATGCTGGATTGCTGCTCCAACATTGGCACCTCAATGCGGCAGACTGAAACTACCTGCTGGATCCAACTGCAGGTACCTCCCCATCCGATCTTGAACATAGAAAGTGCACTGCTACAGTCGATTGCTCTGCTCTCAGTGACTGATACTTCCTATTGCATACTGGTGTTGAGGATTGCACATCTTTGCTGCAGTGGAATGTTCCCCTCTCACAAACACAAACACAATACAACACTAAGCTCACATACATACATATATATCAATCTATGTATAACCATCTCTCTCTCTCTTTCTCTATATCTCTCTCTCTCTCTCTCTCGCTCTCTCTCTCTCTCTCTCTCTATATATATATATATATATATATATATATATATATATATATATATATATATATATATATATATATATATATCCTTTTAAGACTATATATATATGTACAATCACTCAACTACATATAGATAGATATATATACACTCACACATAAACACATAAATATATATAACATATACAATACACATATATGTATTTACATATACACATTCACACATACATACATATAGATATATATACATATCTATGTACACTTAGCTAGCACCTATATAAAAATTCGTAATGCATACATATATATATATATATATATATATATATATATATATATACACACACACACACACACACAAGCACATATAGAAATGAGGGACCAAAAACCAAACACATGGAGTGCACCTCACCCGTATCACACCCATTTTATAATACGCTTGCGATACGGCTCCACCACACAACCAAATGCATCCCGAAGGATACGATCAAGTATAATACACTAAATATAAATAATATGCATAATAATTAGATCAACTACGTGTCTGTGTCAAGATGTGATATGCACAAGTCCCAGTGTCGGAGAAAAATCCCCAAAATCAATCCGTATCGTCAAATTGATGAGATACGAACTACACGTACCCAATTGTGGACATGACACTAGTCACAAACAATCATTCATATATCATATTGATCTATTTAACCAATTGACAAACTTCACATGTGCCAATCTCGGAATTCTCCCAAATTTGGAACCAAAACACACATAACTTCCACCATAGGTCTCCTATGAACCTAAAACCAATTTCTATGGATAGCCTATGAATGTGGGATGATTTCTTATGGTTAAATCTTATATTTAGAATGTACTACAAGAGAGAAAACTAAAATATATCTATTGAGAGATGGATTTCCATGAAAATTCCCAAATATGGAAATGTATCTCCCCCTTGTAGATCTTGGCCTCCTCCTTGTAGATCCTTGCTTCCTCCTTGTAGATCCTTGTTGTAGTAGCCTCAATTAAAGTTTAGGGAAGGAATTTGTGAAGAAATTGGTGAAGGCATGGAGGAATGAAGGAATTTAGAAAGAAGGAAAATGTAGATCTAAAGGGAATAAAAATTATAAAGTGAATAATTTTCTCTCTCCTCCTTGCATGTGGCCTCTCATAAAGAAATATCCCTCTCATGATATGTGAAATATCCAAAAAAAACTTGGGGCTTCTCATGAAGAAATTAATTAAGGGGTAAGTTTCTAGTCTAATAGTTTCACTAATTAATTCATCCTCCTAATCCATCGGCCTAATTCATGGGCTCAATCTAAACTAATATAAAATATTGGTTCATGCATCTTAATTAAATATTTAGGTCCACTACACAAGTCTAAAATAATCTAGCATCTAGTAATAATAAAATAATATAATAAATAAATAATACACATGCACAATATTTAAATACAATCAATCTTAAAATAAAAATACCCATATTAATTACCAAACTACCCTTGATTGAAAATATGAGGGTGACAATCCGACCCACCTTAGAAAAGTTTTGTCATCGAAATTAAGGAAGAAACTAACTACCAAAAGAAAATAATACAATGCAAGAAAGAATTATACCTCACGGCTCGAACAGATATGGATATCGCTCGCGCATCTCGGCCTCTCGCTCCCAGGTACTCTCTCCTGGTGAGTGATGATTCTACGTGACGCACACCAAAGAAAATATCTGGTTCCTCAGAAGCTTCTCTCTCTGATCGAGAATCTTAACTGGTTGCTCTAGATAGCTAAGAGTAGGGCCCACCTCTATCTTCGAGTGATCCAACACATAACTGGGATCTGCCATGTACCATCTCAGCTGCGACATGTGAAACATGTTATGCACTCCCTTTAATGTAGTTGGTAAGTCTAGTCTGTATGTAACTACACCGACCCTCTCAAGAATACTGAAAGGTCCGATGAATCGTGGACTAGGCTTTCCGCCTCCACCTAAATGAATCGTGCCACGTGTCGGAGAAATTCTTAAGAAAACCAGACCGCCAACCTAGCATGAAATACAACCTTAGCATTCTAACAAAACAAACAATCAATCATAAGCAAAGCAAAACAAAAAAATCTGTACCTCAAACTCCAAAGGTCTCCGGTGGCTATCGGCCCAATGTCGCTGTCTGTCCTACGCTACTCGAAGTCTATCCTTGATGAGCTTTATCTTCTCAACTGCATCCACTACCATCTCTAGTCCTAACAAAGATCTCTCACCAACATCATCCCATGATAACGGAGTACGTCATCTTCGTCCATATAATGCCTCGAATGGTGACATCTCGATACTGGCTTGGTAGTTGTCGTTGTACGAAAACTCTACCAAGTGAAGGTTATCCTCCCAAGAACCTCCAAGATCCAAAATACAGGTATGTAGCATGTCCTTGACAGTCTGAATAGTCCTTTTCGAGCAGTCTTAGGGTGATATGCAGTACTAAACTTGAGCTGAGTGCCCAAGCTAGCCTACAAACTCCTCCAGAAGTGGAATGTAAAGCGACCATCCCGATCCGACACTATGTGTCATGCCCCGGCCCCAAAGGCCTCCCGACCACCGTTTCCCAGCCGGAACGGACGTGAATCACCGTGCCTCGGCACTCCCGCGGGGCACGTATGGTCATTTGATACCGGAACGTGATACCGTACGAGCCTGGGGTTGTGCCTGCACAAGGCAACATCGTTTAAGTTTTTGGCTATCATCGCATCTATCGAGTAAGCAACGGAGGGACATTATTGTAAGCATTTATCCAAATGAGTATTCGGGGCAAATCGAGGCACTGGGTTCTCTCGATTATAATGGGATCATTCTATACACTATGCCCCTCTATACGAAAGTAGCCGAGGCAATCGAAACACAGATTTTCGGGTCTTGGGGATGAGACACGCCTATCGCTCCCTCGGACGATCCAATACCTGCAAAGAAGTAAACTGTTGGTGGATCAGCACTTTTATAAGTACTGGTGAGTCTAAAACAACTGAACTGAATCAAACATTCACTAAAACCAACACTAAGTAGTCATGTTATAAAATATTATATTACTAGTGATCTTTTTAGTTTTACCTATGTTCGTTACATGAAGTAGAAGAACGGAGTCATATTACTTTCTTTATGAAAATATCTTTGAAAACAAAGTTCATATTCGATATTAGCAAGCAGACAAGACAAGCTGATCGTTCTGTTTATCAGGTTGTGCGCAGCGTGTCTCGTGAGCTATACTCGAAGACTCTAGGGACAAATACACATCTAGGAACTAATATACATCTAGGGGCAATCCTCTATCAAGCCAACACAATGAACTATCTTATTTGAAGTACGGTCCCCGAGTAACTCAGGATCGGTAGCGGTTGATCCAGCTAACCAATGACTCATTTATCTGATGCTATTAGCAAATGTGACTCATGGTTGCTCTTCACTATCATGGTAGCAGTCGTGACCAAGGTTCAGCTCTCCACCAATAGCCATTGTCCGACCGATGCGAATACATGAAACACTATTAAATAAACTCTAGGATACAGACAAGATGAACCATCAGACCATATATCTTTGTTGCGGACTAGCCGCCCTCACTCTGAACAAGTTCAAGCACACGATATGGTTCTCTCGAAGCACAAATGATAGTGAAACATGTTCATGCAAACTCTTAGTCTTAGAAAAATGTTTCAGGATTCTCTTATTAAGCAGACATATTCGTTTCAAAGACAAGCTAGGTGAGTTCTTTTATTAGCATGCACGGTAGGTTCTATCATTCTCTTTAAGCAAACAAGCATTCAAAATACTCAAATTCATTATTAAGGCATGTAAGAATCAGAGAACGAAGTTCTTCCCACCCACCTTGATACATAGTATCGACGCAGAGTGGGGCACTACACTATGCTCACTGGAACATCGTGCAATCTAACTATCTGGCACACATACATCTAAGCGAGCTTCTTCGTAGATGTACCCACTTTAAATGGCAGGAAGTGGGCTGATTTGGTCAACCTGTCCACAATGACCCAAATTGCATCTTTACTTCCTGGAGAACGCAAAAGTTTTGAAACAAAATCCATGGTCACATGCTCCCATATTTCCACTCCGGAATGGGTAAATGCTAAAGAAATCCACCTGGCCTCTATCTCTCCACCTTTACCTGCTGGCAAACCAAGCATCTGGATACGAAGCTAGCTACCTCCCGCTTCATACCATACCACCATACGTGCTCTCTCATGTCTCTATATATCTTGTTGGCACCCGAATGCATAGAGTACTGAGATCGATGTGCCTCCTGCAGAATCTTCTCGCATAATGCCCCACTCGGTACACACAATCTAGTACCGTGCCGCAATGATCCATCATCTGCGTTGCTGAAATCTTCTGCCAACCAGATCTAGACCTGTGCTCTAATGCTCCTTAGAGACTCATCATCATACTGTCTGGCTCTAACCTGGTCCATCAGCTCTGACTATACCTAAAGTTCTCACATCTGTGCTGCGACTACAGAAACTAATACCTCAATGACCAAACTGTCAAGATCGGCCAATAAATATCTGTCTCTCGTCAAATACATAGCCATGGGATACTTGCTCAAGGCATCTACGACTACGTTGGCCTTTCCTGGATGGTACTACAAGAAAATGTCAAAGTCTTTCATCAACTCCAACCATCGTCGCTGCATAATATTGAGCTCTTTTTGTGTAAACACATACTTCAAGCTCTTGTGGTCTGTGAAGATCTCCACTCTCTCTCCATTCAAGTAGTGTTTCCATAATTTAAGAGCAAAGATAACTAATGCCAACTCTAAGTCATGGGTAGGGTAGTTCTTCTCATGCGGGCAAAATTGCTTGGAAGCATAGGCAATCACCTTTCCGTGCTGCTGTAACACACAACCCAAACCCTTACCTGATACATCACGGTATATGGAAAATCCTCCTGCTCCTGATGGCAATGTCAAGATTGGAGTTGTAGTCAACCTCTTCTTCAGCTCCTTAAATGCTGACTGACAATCCTCAGTCCAGACGAACTCATGTCCTTCCTAGTTAGTCTAGTCATCGGCTCTGCAAGTCTGGAAAAATCATGAACAAACCTCCGGTAGTAGCCTTCCAATACAAGAAAACTCCTGATCTCTGCTAATGAACTCGGGGTAGACCACGACTCAACTGCTAAAATCTTCTTCGGATCCACTGAGATTCTATCTCCTATAATAATATGCCCAAGGAATTCAACCTTATCAAGGAAGAACTCACACTTTGATAGCTTGCCATACAGCTTCTCCTTCCTGAGGGTCTCCAGAACTATCCTCAAGTGCTGCTCATGCTCCTTTGGGGTCTTCGAATGTATCAGAATATCATTAATGAAGACTATAACAAACTGATCTAGATACAGATGAAATACCTTGTTCATCAGGTTCACGAATACTGTCAGAGCATTGGTCAACCCAAATGGCATCACCAAGAACTCAAACTATCCATAACGAGTCCTAAAAGTTGTCTTCGAGATGTCTTCCTTCTTTACTTTTACCTGGTGGTACCCTGACCTCAAGTCTATCTTTGAGAATACCTTCGTTTCGCTCAACTAGTCAAACAAATCATCAATCTGCGACAATGGGTATTTATTCTTTATAGTGAGGTTATTAAGTGCCCTGTAGTCGATACACATACGTACCGATCCATCTTTCTTTGGTATAAAAAGTACCGGAGCACCCCATGGTGATGAACTGGAACGGATGAAGCCCATGTTTTATAACTCATCCACCTGCTTCCTCAACTCCGCCAGTTCGTTGTTGTTCACTCTATAGACATGCTGAGATATTGGCTCTGTGCTTGGCACCAAATCTAAAGAGAATTCCATATCTCTGTCCAGTAGCAACCCCAGTAACTCCTCTGGAAAGACATCCATGAACTCTGCAATCAACGGATATGGCGGCTCCTGCACTTCTACCAAAGATCTACAGAAGTCACCTTCGTCCTGCCCTGCTGCTCCTCGGACGAACTAAAACTTTGGCTCTTCGGGCGTTTGAAATAAAACTCTTCCTCTACGACAATCGATACTAGCGTGATGCCTACTCAACCAATCCATCCCGATTACTATATCGTAACTCGAAAGTGGCATTACGAGTAAACATACGCTCAACTCTCGGCCTCCCAAATAAACTCTCTTGTTCTTGCAAATATTACTAACCAGGATAATGCCACCCCCAGTCGTGATCTTGCAAGGCCTCGCCAACGGTTCAGACTTAAGATAATGCCTCAAAGCGAAAGATACAGATACAAAACTATGAGAAGCACAGGAATCGAATAAAGCATGAGCTGGAAAGGAATCGAGATAAACTGAACCTGAGATGACATCACCAACTGGATTCTCCTTCTCGATAGTCAAGGCAAAATCTCGCCCCTATCGCTGAGTACATCTCTGCTGCTGATACTGAGAAAATTGATGCTGCTGCGGTAGTAAAGGTCCTCTTTGCTGTCCCGCTGGTGGTCTAGTGGGTGCTCTTTGTGCCTGACCTCCGTCCTGAACTGGACGAGTTAGGACTTTAGGACAAGCCCACAACTGATGATCTCCCGATCCGCAGAATAAGCATTGGCCTAGTCTCATCCTGCATGCATCCCATATGTGTCCTTACTCATTACAGAAAGTGCAAGAAACAGCTGCCCTCTGGATCTGGTACATCTGCTGTGTCGGCGTTTTAGCTGGCCCGTGATACTGCTACCTCGTATTCTGATAGTGTCTATGGTGCTACTGCTGGAAATAAGGCCTTTTTGCCGGACCTGTATTGGTACTAGATCCTCATGTGTCCCTCGGCCTCTTAGAGCCAAGCTCTAAGTCATCCTCCGTCCGTTGTGCCTGTCTGAGAATCTCCTCGAATGTGGCAGTAGGATCTCCGTTGGTGTAGGATTTGACTTTCCAGTTCAGACCCTTACTGAACTTTCTAGCTCTACCCCTAGGGTTCTGCCCCTCCACGAAGTGACCTACTCGGTAATACTCCGTCGCATACTCGTCCACTAACATACCTCCCTGGACGAGGTACTGGAACTGGCTCTCTAAGGATGTCAGAGCCAAATCTGGGAAGAACTTCTCCTTGAAAAGCTTTTTGAAAGATTCCCAGGTGAGTCCTGGTACTTCAATCATGTGGTATGTCCTGAACCATGTCAAAGCAATATCGAACATCATACACCCAGCTGCCTCTATCTGTAATATCCCTGGAATCTGTGCCAGTTCCAGGTTTCGTTCGATGTCGTCGATCCAATCATCCACATAAAGGATCCCCTCTGTGCCTCTAACTCCTTCGGGCCCATCCTCTTGAAGTCTATGATGGTCCCGGCCTCGACTGCTGAGGAATAAACTGAGGTGGTGTCATTTGTAGCTGGACTGTAGTAGCTCTCTCAACTGCTACAAGCGTGATCTAGTGAGCATTCTCCATGCTCTGTCACAGGACCTCTGACTGACACTGTTGTACCTCCATCATCTGCTGGAAGTGCGCAAATATCTATGTCTGATCAACTGCAGGTGGTGGGTGTGGAAGATCCTCGGAAACTGTTAGCCCTGTCCTCGGTACCGGAGGTGGAGCACCTCCGAAAGCTGCTATTGATACGCCCACATGGACCGGTGAAGCTGACCTCCTGAATGTAGGTGCTGGACCATCGTCTGAGGGTGCTGCCCTCATGTATGATAAAGTGACTGATCGTACTATCACAGCACCTGAGCGCTGGGAACGCGTCTTCGACGGCATCATGAAGATAGATTGAAATAAGGAATCAGTATTAATTATGATATTCAATAGGTAAGGATTGCAAAACAGATTTTGGAAATTTTCTAGGTGTGACTGAGTAAACTCTCAGCCTAAATCCTATTTCCTAAAGCAGGCTCGTAGTAGTAGTCTAGGCGAGCACCACTACGAATCGTACTACTTGCGAATCTAGACCTACATTGGCCACCACTAAAAACGTGTCATGACCCGAACCTGGATATTTGGGCACGAGTATGTTGTTACGCCCAGCCTACGCCACAGCATCAGCGGTAAAATATTGTCTGGGTCATTTCTAACTATGTAATATCTTAATAATATAATATGGTACCTGTCAATCATCTCAACTCCAAACGGCGGAGCAATATAGTATCTCACAAGTAATAACTAAACTCAATCACAAAACAACTAAGGAAGATAAAGCACGAATTGAATAGCGAAGGAAAGAATAAGATACAATCCACAATCTAAAATAATATACAAACTGTGAATCTCCACAAAATAGTCTAATACAAGCCAACACAAATAACTAGACCTCCTCGGGCTCTGCAACTAAGTCCTCCTAGTCTATAGGAGTATCCTCTAAGGGTACGCCATCCTGCGGCCTGTAGAATATGGGACACTGCTCTATAAGCCAATCATCTGGAAAATATATCCAGTCAGGATTGGAGTGAAGTACATACCTCTGAAAGCAGTTTCAATAACATAATCGAGCAAATAAAACAGATAACAGAAATAAAATACAAGATCATAAAATATATGAATGAATGAACAATAGGTATACAGGTAATATACTACAATATAGAACAATAATATGAATATCTGCAATATGATGAAATAACTGCAATCTAAATAATTTGCCTCAGAATATAAGTTTATTATGTGATCGGTTTGGATGAACATGATCAATAAGGTAAGACAATTAAAAGTGTGGTATATAATCAGAATATACATGATGAACTTTGGGGCTTTAATCACATAATCAACTCCTACTCTCCCATCACCAACTAATACCAATGGATCCAATCACGACACGCTACGAACACGAATATAACCACTGAACACAAGCAGTGGGTGTACACAAATATAATAACCACTGAACACAAGCAGTGGGTGTACACGAATAAGCATACTGAACACGAGCAGTGTATGAACATGAAATATAAATTAATACCCAATATATATGATGAAATACATGTACACGAGTGCCCGCTGAACACGGTAGGGGATAATATCTCCTGACGGGATCCATGTAGTACAAGTCTGTGAAATTACTGTGTCGGAATCAAGTATACAATTCTAGAACATGTTTATATACACTATTATGAATTAAAAACTATCAGAGAAATGTACTTGCCTGAAGTCCTGAGCAATGTGTGTCTCTCGATGCCCAAGCTGGTGTGACACAGACCTATATATGGTATGTTGCATCAATACAAGGTTATGGAATGAAAATAAGTTAAACTGGTGCAATGCTAAGTCATAAAGCTATTTCTAAGTCAAACTAGCTAATTCTAGGTTGCAAGAGTATAACCCTAATATACTAGGTCAATGCACTATGAAACTAAACTATACTAACTAATCTAAGATACTAAGAGACACTCAAAAACCCGTATCTAAGATACGCAAGTTTCAATATATGAAAATAATAGTTTAGATATATATACAAGTCAATACACATAATACTTAACTAATCAAATAAAAATAGGATACCTTGGCCTTGCACCAATGCGTATCATACTACCTCACACCTATCCCGATACTCAAACCCATTACCTTGAGTATCTTTCCAATACCTTGATACTACCTCGGTATCCCAAGGTAATTCAAAACCCTTCATATAGCTAATACAAATATAAACCCCCAATACTCTATATGCTAGTATATACCAATTACATAAATAGATATCAATACAAATATAGAGCTATCTGTAATACCATATATGCATATCTATATATAGCTAATATAGCTAACTATTAACATACATTACCTATTAGTATATATATATATACTACACTACCCATTACCTAATCCATATATATATATATATATATATATATATATATATATATATATATATATATATAGCATACATAAATAACTACCTATCATACTAATTAGCTACTAAACTAACTAATATACTAACCAACTAAACTAACAAAATACCTCACTGACACCAATACCTTGCTGATACTGAACCTCAATGATGGCTTCCCTCTTGTTGTGTTTCAGTTGCATAGCAACTGCTCGACATTGTTGCAGATACTGCAGGCCCAAGCCCCCTCCTGCACTACACACTACAGTGTGCTCACACCCTTCAGTTGTTGTTCACTCCTAGTCCCTGCTGAAGCTGCTACTGTACACTCTTGTGCCCAAGCCTCCTTGCTCGAGGTGATCCTACTACTTGCTGTGGCCAGTGCTAATGGCTCCCTGCTGGATTGCTGCTCGAGCTGTGGTACCTCAATGCTGCAGACTGAAACTGCCTGCTGGATACTACTGTAGGTACCTCCCCATCAGATCTTGAACACAGAAATTGTACTACTAAAGTGGATTGCTCCTTTCTCAGTGACTGATACTCCCTGCTGCACACTGGTGTTGAGGACTGTACATCTTTGCTGCAGTGGACTGCTCCCCTCTCACACACATAAACACAAACACAACACTAAGCTCACAGACATGCTTATATATCAATCTATATATATATATATATATATATATATATATATATATATATATATATATATACAATCACTCATCTACCTATTGATAGATATATATACTCACACATAAACACTTAAATATATATAACATACATAATACACATATATGTATTTACATATATACATTCACACATACATACATATAGATATATATACATATCTATGTACACTTAACTATCACCTAAATACAAAATTATAAAACATACTTATATATATATATATATATATATATATATATATATATATATATACATACACACACACACACAAGCACATATAGGAATGAGGACCAAAAACCAAATACATGGAGTGCACCGCACCCGTATTACACTCATTCTATGACACTCTTGCGATACGGCTCCACCACACAACCAAACGCATCCCGAAGGACACGAGCAAGTCTAATACACTAAATATGAACAATATGTATAATAATTAAATCAACTACATGTCCGTGTCAATATGTGATATGCACAAGTCCTCGTATTGGAGGAAAACTCCCAAAATTAACCTGTATCGTCAAATTGACGAGATACATCCTACACGTACCCAATTGTGATTACGACAATAGTCACAAATAATCATTCATATGTCATATTGATTTATTTGACCAATTAGCAAATATTATATTTGCCAATCTCGGAATTCCCCAAAAATTGGCACCAAAACACACATAACTTTCCCCATAGGTCTCCTATGAACCTAAAACCAATTTCTATTGGTAGCCTATGCATGTGTGATGATTTATCATGGTTAAATCTCAGATTTAAAAACTATTACAAGATAAAAAACTAAAATATACCTATTAGGAGATGGATTCCCAATAAAAATCCCCAAATGTTGAAATGTAGCACCTCCTTGTAGATCTTGGCCTCCTCCTTGTAGATCCTTGCTTTTTTTTTGGTAGATCCTTGTTTTAGTAGCCTAAATTGAAGTTTAGGGAAGGAATTTGTGAATAAATTGGTGAAGGAATGGAGGAATGAAGGAATTTGGAAAGAAAAAAAATGTAGATCTAAAGGGAATAAAAATTGTGAAGTAAATAATTTTCTCTCTCCTCCTTGCATGTGGCCAGACATATAACCCTCTCATGCTATGTAAAATGTCCAAAACACCCCTTGTTGCTCTCATGAAAAAATTAATTAAGGGGGAAGGTTCTAGTCTAATGGCTTCACTAATTAATCCATCCTCCTAATCCATGGGCCTAATTCATGGGATAAATCTAAACTAATATAAAATATTGGTTCATTCATGTTAATTAAATGTTTAGGTCCACTACACAAGTCTAAAATAATCTAGCATCTAACAATAATTAAATAATATAATAAATAAATAATACACATGTACAATATTAAAATACAATCAATCCTAAAATAAAAATATCCATGTCAATTACCAAACTACCATTGATTGAAAATATAAGGGTGACAAGTATACACCAACCATTTTCTTAAAACTTTTTGATCTTTTCTTAAAGGTTATTTCGCCAACTCCTTCTATTTTGTATGCTTATCATCACTAATCTTCACTTGGCCACGATTAGATTTTTTAAACATGTAAATAAATTCTTATTTCATGTTATATACTTCCTAGCATCGCTATCAAGATACCATACATTATCCAAGTTATCACCATAACAAGCAAGCAATAAATTATTTTGATGGTTACCTATTTCTTCATGTCTTGCTTCATGTATATAATCTACTTCCCTTTTCTTCTTATCCTTTTGCTTATACTAACATTAACTAATTGTGTGTCTTGGTTTGTGGCAATGGTAGCATTCAAAGTAACCATGACCCCTTCTTCTTTGATGTCAATGGCCTCGTCCTTTTATGAGTATCTGAAGTTATTGTCTTCTTCTTCTTCTTCTTCTTCTTCTTGATTTTGGTTATTTATTTAATGACCTCTTCATTTGTCATTTTCTTATCCTTTTGCTTATATAAACAATCACTAATTGTGTGTCTTGGTTTGTGTCAATGGTAGCATTCAAGTAACCATGACCCATTCTTCTTTGATGTCCATGGCCTCATCCTTTTATGAGTATAAGAAGTTATTGTCTTCTTCTTATTCTTCTTGATTTTGGTTATTGCTTTAATGACCTCTTCCTTTTCCATGGAAATTTGAACTTCATCCTCTATATTTTTTGCCTATTCCATGTCCACAATTTTGAGAAGAACCACGTCCTCTCGTGGATGATACATTGGACTTGAGACCTTGATCAAGTTGAGAATATAAAATTTGACTTCTTTTATTAATTTAAAATTAATGAGCTTCCAATCTTCCTTGTAAACTCTCCAAAGAAAAGGATGAAAGATCTTTAGTTTCTTCAACAACAACCACTACATAGTCAAATTTAATTGGTATGCTTCGGAAAAAAAATTGACAATTTTTTAAGTTTCTAAAATTTCTCTGTTTGGACCCATTTGATTCACAATGGAGTTCACTTTTGTAACATATTCTTTAATTTTTTTTTCATTATCTTTCTTCTCCACTTTCTCAAATTCTGCCATTAAATCTTGCAAAAGAACCTTTTTCACTTGATCTTGGCCAGAATATGATATCTCAAGAATTATTCACGCATCTTGGGAGATATTTTCTTTGGATATTCTATCATTAACTATAATTTTAATTTCTTCATAGATTTAGGAAAATGCCTTCTTTTCTTTGTCTCTTCTCTTAAGCAACCTTTTTTGTGCTTTAGAAAGTTAATTTTCGTTTGTAGGTTGCTCCACTTCTTCTCTAATAGCAATCCATAGATCTTAAGATTCAAGACCAAACTTTATGACATTGCTCCCATAATCATGTTTTTCTCCATTGAGATGGGTCACATGAGAGGAAGGTTGTTATTTGAGGGAAACATAGTTTTTTCTTTGGTTTTGATACCACAATGTGGAGGTAAGTAGAAAATATTTGGAGGATAAAAATTTATGGGCTGAATATTCAACAACTTTTTTCACATTCAAAACATTTGCATACATAGCTATTTATAAGACCCAATGAAAGACTCAAGATACATCAAGTATAATGAACATGACTCTTATAATTCCTAAATGCATGCATACATAGTTCCAAAATGTATTAATCAGAAAGACTCGCTCTTTGGAAAAACCACAAATTCGGCTTTGTTTTCCAACAATAACCACCAAAGGAAATCTCCATGGCTTAACTACGAACGATGAATCTAGAATCCACGAGGGTGCTTATCAAGATGCCTTGGAATCCATAAGATTTCAAATAACAAATATTGGAGTAAAGGTTGATTGTATGTAGGCCTCCTAAACTAAACAATCATATATTAAAGACCTAATGTCAGAGGATCCTTTATTTGTCTTACATGTGGAAGTCATACACATAATTAACCCACGCATTATATATATTAAGATACCACTGATATGTGGGCCTTAATATATATTTATATTTTTTTATTTATATTTTTTTTAGTTTTTATTATATTGAAAAAAGGTAATTTTGTTACAGACTACTGACACGAAGGCCATACTCCCAGCTTGAAGGCCCGTACCTGCTCCGCACTCACATATATATACATGTGAAGATGGTACATCAAATGATCTATCCTTCCCTAGATTCTTCTGCATGCCCTCGCCTAAGAAGACCATCCAGAAGTCATCTTCGCCACAGCTAAAAGTGCATAATTATCGGTATCTTCTTCTACCGAGCTTGCCAATATCAGTAGTAGTAGTAGTAGTAGTATTAGTAGTATTGATTTCAAAAGATTTTTCCACTTATATGACGAGAACAAAAATGGAAAGATATCACCATCCGAGCTATGCAACTGTATAAGGATGGTCAACACGAAGCTGTCAATGGAGGATGCAGAGGTTGTGGTGGAGTACACAAACTCGGATGGAGATGAGCGGTTAGGGTTTGAGGATTTCTTGAAGTTGGTGGAGATAGAAGGGGATCAGGAGAAGAAGTGGAGGAACTTGGAAGACGCATTCCACTCATACGTAACAGAAGGCCAATATTACATCACTTCCAAGAGCCTGAAGCACACGCGCCAGCGACTGGGGGTTTCTAAGAGAACCGATGAGTGCAAGGTGATGATTCGATGCTTCGATCTCAATGCAGATGGGTGTGCTTAGCTTCAAGGAGTTCAGGCTCATGATGCTCTAGCTGAGTATCGATATACATACTATAGAATTAATCGTTTGTGTACTTGTGTTTATTCAAGCTTCATCCTTTATTTATTGATTAATTTTGTTCAAGTATTCTACTTGAGCAATGGTTTTGTTAGTGTGCAAAACTGTTGGAGTGGGTGGAGTTCCCAACCTATATAAAAAATGCCCCAGAGTTGGATTGAGTATTCCTACATTTATAAGAATAGCTTAATGGTTTGGATTCGGTACTCCTATATATAATATAAATCCTGAATGGAATTGGACTGAGTATTCTTATATATAATAGGAATACCTCAATGGAGTTAGATTGGGTATTCCTATATATAATAGGAGTAACTCAATAATTTATATTAGTTGTGGGTTTGAGGCTATATATTTTAGGTGTTTCCTAACACTAAAATATATCTCTAAACATTGCAAAAGGAGACAAATAGTGATTTACAACTATTAGACAGAGAGAGGGGGTTGACGACTACATTGAAGAGGAGATCATTTCGGGTAATTCTTTCTCGTTATCTTCGTTCTTCATGTACTTTTTATCGTATTTTTTTATTCAAAGAGTTGTGGTGATAGGTGATAAGTTTGAAAGGAGTTGGTATATTTCTTATTCTATTAGTAGAGGCTTTTAGGGTTGTACTCCGCTCGTCCCGTAGTTTTTCCCATATAGGTTTTTATATATAAATTGCTTGTATCTACGTTTGGTTTTTTGGTGTGATTTTGGCAATTTAGTTTTGTGTATTTTTCTTCGTTTCTCTAGCAGGTTCTTAGTTTGAGGAACAAATTCTGTATTTTATTCCTAACACAAGGTATCAAAGATTTGGGTTTAGAGTAGTCAGGAATTGATAATCAAACAAAGAAGAAGAGATGGACGCGAAGCTAATACGCATGGTAAACCTGAACAGTACCAACTACCACTAATGACGGAGCAAGATGAAGGATTTGCTATTTTTTAAGAAGTTACATATTCTGGTATTTATTTCCGAGAGGCCCAGTGATAAATTTGAAGATGACTATAATTTTGAGCACATATAGGTGTGTGGGTACATACAATATTTTATTGAGAAAAATATGTATAATCACGTTGCCAGTATAGAGAACGCGAAGACACTTTAGGAGAAGCTGGAATCTTTGTACAAAAAAAGAATCGGAGTAAATAAGCTGTTCCAAATCCGAACAATGATGGATCTACAATACAAAGATGCTACATCTATTACGGATAACTTGAGTGAGTTCTAGAATGTGGTTGACCAGCTATCCTCGATGGTAGTCAAGTTCGATAAAGAATTTTAGGGGTTATGCTTTTGTGAATTTTTTAGAGTCATGGAAGACCGTACGAGTATCCATGATCACTTCTTCTTCAGAAGGCATGGCCAGTCTGGAGTTCGCCAAGCGTGACTTGTTGAATTAAGAGATACGGAGAAAATCTTAGGTCACTTTATTTTTATCTTAATCTGAGGCACTTATTTTAGAGAGATGTGGAAGGAGTAAAAGCAGGGGTCCGGACGGTGACAGAGACTAGAGTAAACGCAAGTCCAATGGTCGGTATGGGGACTCAGAGTGATACTATTGTGGCAAGAAGGGCCACATCAAGCAGAACTATTTTGTTTGGAAGAGACAGAAGAATGGAGACAAGGGAAGCAAAGTGAGAACATGTAACCACTATAATTCAAAAATCTATAATTAGGAATTATTTTAACAAAATAATTCAGTTTCTAAATTATATTGCTAGATAACTTGTCTAATTAGAATTTATTTAGTGTCAATTAAAATTAACTTTTCTAATTAGATCTCAAATTCAAAAGGGAATGAGTTAGTGGCAAACTTGTAAATAATGTCATAACCCACACTCGTATGTAAGGGCGCGAGTACGTGAGCAACATCCAGCCTACACCGCAACATAAGTAGTATAACATTGTCTAGGTAAATAATAGAATCTATCCATCTTACACAATAATATATGTAACATGTTAATGATATCTCAACTCCATACGAAGGACAAGATGATAATATATAATGATAATCAATACTCAATCACAATAAATTAGACGAAGATAATGACACGATATCAAATAAAGGAATAGAAATCACAAAGTCATAAACTAGAAATACTACAACCAATAACCAAGTCTAAGAGTCTATCAACATCATCAAAAAGTCTAAAGTAGCAATAACGTCTCAAGAGTCTAGAAGCTGGAGATAGATCCAGTATAATAAGGAAATACTAGCTGTCTACTATAATTAGTTAAGCCTCCTCAATAGCTGGTACTGGATCTTCCTGTACTACGGGTGCTACCTCAGCTAGTCCTCCGTCCTGTGGTCCATAATATGAAGGACACCATTACTCTAAATAATCATCTGAAAAATATATCCAGTTAGTATTGGAGCGAAGTAAAAAATACTGAAAGCAGTTCAAAATATATAGTAAAGCATATATGACAGGTAATAGAAAAAGAATACTATTACAAGTAACTAGGAAATGAAGAATACAACTGAGATAAGCAGTTAATCACAATAAATAGTTGGAAAGATAAACACAGGTAATATGATGTGAACTAAAATTAAGAGAAATAGTAAAATAATTTATGTGCTTTAAAGTACAAGTACGTTATGTGATAGGTTAGGGAATGCGTACGTCTACACTATGGTAACTCAATTATACATGTATTGTATAATTGACATACACACGAATACACTATGGGTTTGATCACATAACCAACTCTTGCTCCCTCTATCCCGACTAGTATCCATTGATCCAATCATAATACGTTACGCTCACGAATATGACGTGCACACACTGAGCACACGAATATAATATGAGCAGACGGAGCATACGAATATAATATGAGCAGACGGAGCACACGAATATGATATGAGAAAATAGAGTACACGAATATGATATGAGCATACGAGGCTCACGAATAGATAAGAGCACAAGAATCACCTGATGTACATGATAAAGTATAAGTACAAGGAATGTCCGATGTACACGTTAAATAAATAACATATCCTGATTTGATCCATATAATACCAACCCATGTACCATCATGTCAAAATTAAGTATAACAGTTCTAGAACATGTGATATAAACACTATCAAGTACTAGAAACTAACAGAGATATGTACTCGCCTGTGGTCCTGAGCAAAGAATGTAAATTGGTGTCTTAACTGGTATCACACTGACCTATATATGAAATTACATGTCATTTGGTGTATTAGAGAAATAAGCATGTTTAAATAAGCTAAAATTTGATTTCTAGGTCAAAACTAGGTCATACTAGTCAAACTAGGTCAATACCTTAATTTTAGGTTCAAAACTAGCTTCTAAGTTGGTTACAAGGATAAACTAGCTAATACCAGGTGATAATAGGCTATACCTAGGCTTCTAGGTCCTTATCTTGAAGGTATTAGATATACTAGATAATATTACTAAGTATCTATATATATACTAGTTATATCTAGTATTGCCTTAGTGTTTGCTAATACTTCAAACTAATATACTTAACCATTTACCCATATCTAAGTACTAGTATCTTGTATCTTACCTTATTTTAAGCTAATACCTTAATATCTCAATAATTGAAACTTAACAGATATTACCTAATTGATATAACATACAATACCCTAATATAAAACCTAACTGATACTCCACACTCTCTTAGACACTCATAGCTCAACCCTCACTCACTCAACTTCTCTAGTACCTGATACACCTTGATATATTGAGTGATACTCTCCCATACCCAAACTCTCCATATCATAAATTTTCTCACATAGACACTCACTCACTGCACCTGTGAACTCCTATACTCGTGCACCATATGAACAACTGCTTAAGCTCCCCTTAGTTTAGTTTTGCTGGACTGAATACTCTTCTTCTCCTCGATTTAACACCCACTTGCACTTATACTTGAACTAATAATCCACCAATTACTGATATCTTGGTAACAATCATACTCCAGACTAAACTTGAACCCTTGGCATCAAATCACACTAATTATATGTCCACTTGGACTGATACTCACATAACATAAAAATCCACACTCACAAGATCCTAGTTACCACCTCACTGGTACCTCGGTTTCCCCCAGTTTTGAATACAGACTTTTTGATACACACTTGTGTATAATCACACTCCAATCAAATTTTCCTATGCCACAACATCTCCTATACTCACCTCCAACCTTGCACACAAGTGCACCTCGACTGATACTAATTCCTGCACAGTTAATATACCAAAAGATATAAAACCCGAGCCCACACATACAGATACACTGATCCAAGTACGGATACATGATTACAAGTCACTTCTTCTCTCTAATTACTGATACACAATGCATTTCCCCTATTTATAGTTCATTAATTGACCTTGGCACTCTGAAACCCCATCACTGCTGCCATAATCCTTCACCCACTGTAGCAACTATTGCTACATCCCCAACCTGCCAGCAGTCCAAAATTGGACTTCACCACCCTCTAAATAGAGGGCGCACCCCCCACACCCGACTATTATATGCAGCATAAAATGTTGTTGCAATCTACTATAGTTGTTGCTGCCTTATTGCTGTGAGCTGCTACAAGTTATCTGCTACTTTTGCTCTTCTTATTGATGTTGTTGTTGTTGTGGGCTTCCCTTCTTTTATTCCCCTACAATGACTGCTATTTTCTCCTTACCCGGCTCCTTAACACCCCCACACCTGCAACCAAGTACCATCAATACACACTACACCCGAGCATGCACCAATACTTATTGGCTTGCCTCTTCTCCAATATCCTCGATACCCATATATATATATATATATATATATATATATATATATATATATATATATATATATATATATATATATATATATATATAACACATAAATATACACATAGACAACACTTAAATAGGAAATTTATCAAACACTTGTAGGGATGCCCATGATACCCTCATGTATCACCTTGATACACATGATACTAACACCACACTCACTCTATTTACCATGATACTCGTCCAATACACTATGAACATATCTAAAATACTTAAGGTAGTATAAGTAATGTATATAGTAGCTATTATAATGCAATATGGAAAAATTGGCATGCTAGAACCCATTACACATGGAAATATTCCTCCTACGACTCCGTATCATGACATATCGTGATACACACTCCTCTTATCCAATTCTGGACAAGTATGCACACAGTATCAAATCATGAATCACACTTTAAAATTATTGAGAAAATATTCCTACAAACACCTAATGGTGCAAATTCGGATTTTCTCTAATTCGGCCACAAAAATTAATGTAACTATGATAATAGGACTCAATAGGACCGATTTTTTCATCCTATGGGTAGTCCTTAGCGATGGAATGATTCTTAAGGGTCTAATACTACAAATTAACTATAAAATTGTAGAAAAATAGGGTTTGTATCTATTAGGAGTCAAATCCCAATGAAACTCCTCTGGGTGGACACGAAATGGACACAAGCTCATAGAATCTTCTCTTCAAGTAGTGCTCCTTATAATCCAAGCTCCTTGACTTCCTTGATGATGAATATGAGTAGGGATTAAGGTAAAATTGAGTGAATTTGGTGGAGGTTGGTCTCAATTTAAGGAAGAACAAATTTGGGAATGAAATAAAATGTTTAATGAAGAGCAGAGAGACTCTCCTTTCCTAATATAGGGCCGGCCACTACTAACCCTTATTGGTCAATATAAATGGTCCAAAATATTCCCCATTAAATATCATAAAGGTTTAATTAATTAAGGGTAATTAGTTATGGGAAATATTCTAATCTAATGAAAGGAATTTTTTACTCAATTCTCTTTAAACTTGTGAGTTAAACTATGACTAACTAATTAATTGAAGCAATGGTCTCGACAAGTCTAGTTGGGTCCACTTGGGCTCACTAGCACTAAGTCTAACTAATAGGTTAATCCACTAACTATATATATATATATATATATATATATATATATATATATATATATATATATATATATATTAACAACACTCAAATGATATGAAATGACAAAAAAATTCCCCTCTAAGGAAAAGTGATGGTTATAATCCTAGCCTCCTTAGAAATCTTTCATCCTCTAAATTTAAATATGTTTGTACCCCTCTCTAGGTAAAACCCTCAATCTATCTAAAATCATACAATATTATAATTTGTCCAAATCACTAATTATTATCAACATGCATGGTTATGGTCTTTGTCCGTTACGATATTGCAGTCTCTATCCGGGCCACTTACTAACCATGCCATAGAACAAAATTACTAATACCAACTATGAAGTACTAAGGAATCAAGAAGATCAATAGGGAAATAAGGGGGGGGGGGGGGGAGAAGAACAAAACCATCTAACCCAATACTTGTACCATTAGTCACCTCGACCATCATCGTAAAAGCCTTACCCTAATGTGGTGTCTCCCTCTGCTGGTGTTGGGTATTTGCGGTGCCACAAGTGCCCTAGCTGGACCTCTTACTTATATCTCACATCAAGCATTTAC
Source organism: Iris macrosiphon (assembly GCA_036927795.1). Classification (NCBI taxonomy): domain Eukaryota; kingdom Viridiplantae; phylum Streptophyta; class Magnoliopsida; order Asparagales; family Iridaceae; genus Iris; species Iris macrosiphon. The sequence goes on along the minus strand of JAYESA010000017.1, from coordinate 6,635,129 downwards.
TAAGCATCCTAGCCAAAATACATAATATTAAGGGTTACCACTTCTAATACTAATGTTATACTATAGTTCTAGGCTATGGACACACTTAACTCACTGGCATACACTACCTAGGATACTGTACTAAAACTCCTAGGATATTATATTTACTAGAAGGGTACTTTACCAACACTCATATTTTTCTATATGTCCTTGTGAGACACAAGAATCCATTCACTAGTATGTCGACTCATAAAGTCTCATATCTGTCTCAATTCTTGCAGGCACCTGAACACTGCTCAACCACTTTCTTCTTTACAAATGAACACTCGTATCCCCTCACACTCATGTACCCTATTAGTACAACCTTACCAATCTAGAATACTCTCTATAGGATCCCTACTCAAGTCTTATCACTATCTTCATAAGGCACTAACTCTTATATGTGATACTAAGATGATACTCTTATACTAGGTTACTCATGTTTCTCTTCTATACATATTATACTAGTCACTAGAATGCTTGTTTCCTAAACCTCCATAATACTTGAGGTACTGTAGATCTTGCCACTAAGGTACTCCTCCCCTCTTGATATATGGTTGTATACCCAATTCTAACACTCAACAATCATTTTAGGATACTTACCCGTATCTTGGCAATATAAATATATATAAATACTTTTTACCTACTATGACACTAAATACTAGACACTACTATCACACTATTACCATTCTACCCATTATACAGTTCACTGATATATACTTACTCACATACCTAATACACCTGTAATGTATCCATACTCATATAAGCTTACCCCTACACAGGTTACCTTTCCTCTCTTACTGCCCTGAACAAGTGTACGCCTACTCTCCTTGATACTTCCTTACATACCTTACTTTAACTTTACACTGATACTCCTAACTAATATTATTACCCATAATAACAATCACTGATACTAGTCTGACATGATATATCAAGCATATACTACTAATCTCAATATTGATATACTTGAATACTTGCACTCTCTAGGAACTCCTAGTGGCACATACCAACTCATAACTATACTTGTCACAAGCACTTAATAACACAGAATACCAGCTTGGCACTAGCCTATCTTTTTAACACACTATTGCTATTTCTAATACCCAAACTTTTACTACATGATACTCATGAAACTCCCACACTGAACTTTACTTCACCATCATGTAATTCATACTTCACCCATACTAATGCACAACTTTCACATGTAGCACAACTCCTAATACCTAGCACAATACATTCTAATACTATCGCACTCACCTATACACCTATGGGTACCACGCTATCATGGCACACTTACTAAAACATCTCATGGATACACATCTCTACACAACCAAGTGTCAAGCACCAATAGAATAGTGAGGCTCCAATAATACTCAAAATAATTTTATGATATTCAATTGGTACTTGGATCACTCAAACATCTATCTAAAACATGCATGATGACATGATACCAATACCTAGAGTCATAAATGGGTATGCTACTCCCTCTCATAACTCTCTTATTAATTTCTAATAACAAGGTACCAATTTCTAACTATACCCTGACACCATCCTTAGATTTATTGTTACAAATGGTACTACACTATGAGTTACTTCTAGGCTTATACACTGATAGCTGATGCTCATATACCCAACTAAGAACCACTTCCAGACTCACGAGATACATTCCCTATAACCAACATTAATACTCAACTTGACAAAACCTATCTGTAAGTTACCAAACTACTACATTATCCAAGGAAGCTGTCTCAGAAACAAATGAAGGTGAGGCCCTATAAGGAACTAACTAGAGAAACTAAAGATAGCTCTATCCTGAGCTAATAGGGTGATGAAAAAAAACTTAATGATAACAAGGTTGAATGATAGAGACGATATGTAATAACCAATAAAGATACAATATGATAATTATACACGTCTATCCAAAATTATATTACTCAAAATCCTTGCCAGGCCAGGTAAGCATAGTACGATAAATAACAGAGTCCATAAATACGGTATGCATCACTATAATCATGTTATCTAGAATCCTCACTGTGCCGACTAGTATAGTTACGAGAAGCTCTAAATTTTATAATTAAGATATGTACATCCAAAATTAGGTCTATACGTTTCTATCACGCTAGCTAATACGGCTGCGATAAACTCTAGGCTCCATAACTAAGGCAGACAGTTACCTTTCTCACTTTTCTTATCAAAATATGTCATCAAAATATATCTCAATTCAGTCCATAAAATTTATCTCGATACAAGAATCAAAGTCAACAATGAACATCAAGAATAAAATTCAACAACGATCAAGTGAGGGTGAATAGAAATAAGTGGAAATAGATTTTAAAATAGAGTTTATAGTAAGATTCTTAAGGTTCGTCCCAGGAATCTCTCAAGGAATCCAAATTTGTGATCGAGTATTCTCTCATCTTAAATCCTATATCCTATATCCTATCGCAGTTTTACAGCAGCAACTAAGTCATTATACTACCACGACATCGCACTAATTATAAAGTCCACTACTAGAAAAAGCGGAATTAGCGACGTATTTTAGCGACGTCAAAAGAAACGTCGCTAAAATATATAAATTAGCGACTCATTATAAATACGTCGCTAGACGTCGCTAAATGGCGACATTTAGCGACGTTTAGCGACTTTTAATACGATTTTAAAAGATAAGTCGCTATAAGTTCAATTAAGGTCGCTAAACGTCGCTAATATGTCTAATTTAGCGACGTCTAGCGACGTATATAGCGACATTTAAACTCAAAATATTTAGCAACGTGTTTAGCGACGTCCTTTACGTCGCAAATATTTAATTTAGCGACATTTTTTATTGGACGTCGCTAAACGTCGCTAAAATTTGGTTAATTAGGGGTCGGTTTCATTTTTCCCCGTCAGTTGAAATTTCGATTCGAAAACAAATTTCCCACCCCCCCCAGCTCCGTCGACCGCGACTACTCCGGCAAGGTATACTCTCTCTCTCTCTCTCTCACAGGACACATGTGACATTGACACAAACACGACACACACACTGACACTGACACAGACACAGACACGACACACACACACTGACACAGACACTGATCTGGACCTAGGGTTAGGGTTAGGGTTAGGGTTAGGTTTTTTGACATGGGGTTAGGGTTAGGGTTAGGGTTAGGGTTAGTGTTAGGTTTTTTGACAATGTTCATGCATGTGCGATCATGTAGAGATCAGATTTTAATTTCTTCTTTCAAGTATAAAATAAATAAATAATATGGATCGATGAATAAGAAAGAAAGAACATAAGTGTATTTATTTGCACTTTTGCAATATATATATATATATATATATATATATATATATATATATATATATATATATATATATATATATATATATATATATATATATATATATATATATATATATATATATATATATATACATACATACATACATACTAATTGTTTGATTTTGTGGTTACTATTCATTGGTCCAATGGAGGAGGGGAAGAAATGATGGCTATTATTGAATCCATGTTCATATGTCATGACTACGTACATTGGGTGAACAAATTAGAACTAATTCTTGAATATTCGTACAACAACTGATCATGTGATCAAATTAATTAGAACGCCAATTATTCGACCAGGAAGTGTATGATCTAAGCAACCGTCCTTAATTGTGCCCCAAGAATTTTGAGCTCTAGCTACTTCCTCGTTCCACTCCCAATATATATAGGGGTTAATTGCCGAAAGCAAAGTACTGCGGAGTTATGTATCTCAGTTCCTCACCCTACTGCCAGTTTCAAGAAGTGCCTAATGGTCTAAATAATATGACTATAACAGTTGAATTAGCTAAACGAAACTTACAAATCAGCTTAAATAAATAAAGGATTAATTTCAACACTTACTGAAATCACTAGCTAGCAGTATGAAGAGCCTCTAATGGAGCAAAGATATCATCGCAGCATGCATCATTAAGGACATGCATCTCAAGAAACTTATTGGCTTCGGCTGGAGCCTACTACACTAAAATCCGGACACTGACACAGAAGTGGGTTAAGGTATAGTAGTAAAGTGGCATTAAGATATTATTTGGGTAATGTTATATATATATATATATATATATATATATATATATATATATATATATATATATACTGCTTTTCCAATAACGGACACTGACACAGACACAGAAGTTAATTTTGCATGTAATGATTTATATGATACATACTGTCAATTTTGCAGAAGTATCTAGAAATGGATATGAATTACTATCTGCGTCATCGTTCGTGGATGTACAACCGTCATCCTGATGACATGTGCGGTGTGCGGGATGAATTCATTGAGGGTGTACAGCAGTTCCTGCAGTTCGCCAAGGCGTTCCCTCAGTACATGGACGGTACCAAAATTAAGTGTCCATGTGTGAGATGTCGCAACAGAAAATATCATCCAGAAGTGGAAGTTACATATCCTTTATACTCGAAGGGCTTTACGCCGAATTACTATCAGTGGACCGCGCACGGAGAACTTGTATCTCTAGCATCGGAGTCGGAGCCCTATGTGGAGCCGTATATGGATGTCCAAGACCACGATGCTCACGACGACGGGTTGGTGAACATGGTTTATGATGCGGCGGGGCCTAGTTTTAATCCTGACAATTATGATGCGGCGGGGCCTAGTTTCAATCCTGACAATTATGATGCGGCAGGACCTAGTTTCAATCCAGACAATTATGATGCAGCTGAGGAGGCACCGAATGCCGATGCTGCAAAGTTTATGGAGTTGCTTGAGAATGCAAGGACTCCACTATATCCTGGTTGTGAGGACCATTCACCGTTGGAGGTGGTTACAAGATTATTGAGCATCAAGTCCGATTTTAATATGTCGCAAGAATGCTATAATCGACTGCTCGATTTGATTATAGAGATCTTGCCCGAGGGTGCAAAGTTGCCTAAAGACTTCTATCGATCTAAGAGGATGGTGAGATCGCTTTGGATGGGATACGAGAAAATCGATGCATGTCACAACGGGTGCATATTGTACTACAAAGACGAAAAGGATGAAGATGCGTGTAGATTCTGTGGTGCTGATCGCTATAAGGCCACTGTTAGAGGAAAGTCTGTCGGTGCAAGGAAGCCTACCGATTCGATGCACTACTTGCCTTTGACGCCGCGGTTGCAGCGGTTGTTTATGGTTAAGGAGACTGCAGAAAACATGAGTTGGCACAGGCGAAAACAGATTGAAGGAGTATTGGATCATCCATCCGATGGAGAAGCATGGAAGCACTTTGATCGAGAGTATCCACATTTTGTCGAGGAAGCGCGTAATGTCAGATTGGGGCTCTGCTCTGACGGTTTTACCCCATTCGGACTTTCGGGCTTCCAGTATTCGTGTTGGCCTGTGATCGTCACTCCGTACAATCTACCGTCTTGGATGTGCATGAAGACTCCGTATATGTTCCTAACCGTTATTATCCCGGGTCCGAACAATCCGAAGAGGAACATCGATGTGTACTTACAGCCTTTGATAGATGAGTTGAATCAGCTGTGGGAAGTAGGTGCCAACACGTACGATGTTTCTAGAAAGCAGAATTTTCAGATGAGGGCAGCACTTATGTGGACCATCAACGACTTTCCGGCCTATGGAATGTTATCGGGATGGAGCACCCATGGTCGTCTCTCATATCCGTATTGCATGGACCGTTCTCAGGCTTTCCGTTTGAAACACGGAGGCAAACCGTGCTTCTTCGATTGTCATCGACAATTTTTGCCGAAGGATCATCCGTACCGGAGGAATCGGAATGCTTTTCGTGCGGGAGTTGTGGAGAAGGCCAATCCACCTCCAAGGTGGCCCGGATGCACGATATGGGAAGAGGTAAAATATTTACCAAGTGCTATCGAAGAGCCTGCTAAGGGGTACAAGTGTGACGGATTTGGTCGCACCCATAACTGGACGAAGAGGAGTATATTCTGGGATCTGCCATATTGGAGCACCAATCTGATCAGACATAACCTTGATGTCATACATATCGAGAAGAATGTGTTTGATAACATAATTAATACTGTAATGGATGTAAAGGGGAAGACGAAAGATAATCCGAAGGCCAGGTTGGACTTAGAAGACATATGTAGACGTCCTGCATTGCATCTGATAGAGGAGGGGAATGGAAAGTTAAAGCAACCTAAGTCAGTTTTCTCACTGGATAAAGAGGATAAAGGTAGACTTTGTAGGTGGATTCAGGGTCTAAAGTTTCCAGACGGGTACGTGTCGAACTTGAGAAGATGCGTCGACCTCAAGGAGAACAAACTAGTAGGTATGAAGAGCCACGATTGTCATGTATTCATGGAGAGGTTAATTCCGATTGTATTTCGGGAATTCTTACCGCAGGTCGTTTGGGACCTATTGACAGAGCTGAGCATATTCTTCAGAGATCTTTGTTGTACTAAGTTGCTCGTCGATCGTCTAGAAAAGCAAGAGAGGGACATTGCGGTAATACTATGTAAGCTCGAGAAGGTGTTTCCTCCAGGATTCTTCGACTCTATGGAGCATTTGCCAATTCATCTTTCCTATGAGGCACGTGTTGGTGGTCCTGTCGGTTATCGGTGGATGTACCCCTTCGAGCGTCATCTGAATCACCTAAAGAGAAAGGTAAAAAATAAGGCACGGGTTGAAGGATCTATTTGTGAAGCTTATGTTCTCGAGGAGATTACAAACTTTTGCTCGACGTATTTCAAACCGCATGTTGCTACTAATAGGACGAAAGCTCCCAGAAACGACGACGCATATAAGGAATCTAATGATGCAATACTCAAAGTATTCAATGCATCCGGAAAGCCTTCGGGAAAAATGAAGAAGAGATATTTGAATGACGATGAGCTAAGGGCTGCTCAATTGTATATATTACTCAATTGCGACGAGGATGAAGTGGAGAAGCTAGAGGGGTACGTAATTAATACGTCCACGTTTACATCATCTCAATGTAATAGTATAAGATACTATTATGCTACTAATTAGCAGTTGCATCATTGTTTTTCAGCACATATAATGATGAGTTGAGGTCGGTTAGACCCTACATAACAGACGAAGAAGTAGAACAAGAAATGAGATGCCATTTTCCTTCTTGGTTGAGCGCATATGTAAGATACTTGGTAATTACTTTTTATTTCTACACTTGTAAAACAAATAACTTACCATCGCTACTTTGGTATTTAGGTCGATCGTCTAATATCATCCGAGACTGAATCTATTAGGACTCTAGCCAAGGGACCAATTACTGCCGTAAAAATATGGCCAAGTTTCTGTGTGAATGGGTTCAGGTTCAAGTCAACAAATGCTCCTATCAGAGACAGCTTTCTGGATCTTGATTCCACGAAAAACAGTGGTTTGTGTATCAAATCTACAAACTACAAAGACGTCAATCCGGGCAATGATTTTTTTGGCATCTTACGAGAGATTGTGGAGTTGACATATAATTATGGCCCAGAACCTGCTAATATCGTGCTATTCAGGTGTGAATGGTTCGATCCGATTCAAGATCAAGGTTGGAAAATTGACAAGCATGGCCTTGTGGATATAAACTACAAGCGTAGATATCAAGGCTACGAACCATTTATCCTATCAAGTCAGGCTCAGCTCGTATACTTCACAACTTATCCTAGACGGGGGACAGCGAGGTCGGATTGGTGGGCAGTATGCAAGACTAAAGCTAGAAATACCTTTGACATTGACGAAATAGCTTATCAGGAGGACGATCTACCTCTTGTAACAAATATTGTAGATGTGGACTCAACGGAAGTTACTCATTACACGAGTAATAATGTAGAAGATATAGAATTATCCGAAGAGGACGAAGTAGATGAAAGTGAAGACGAGGAAGAGGAAGAGCAGGACGAGGAAGGCGAACAAGATGAATTTTCTGAAGATGATTGAAAATATAAAATATTCCATGTAGAATGTAACTATATTTGGACTGTAAAATGCTTTGAGATATGTATCACATTTTGACATTAACGAATATATGTATTATATTTTGACTGTATAATGCTTTGAGATATGTATCACATTTTGACTGTAGAATGTAGTATATATTTGTGTTTCTCTATATTCATCATATGTTGTTATCAGATATGACAGGACGACGCGGAGGATTCGGCAGGTCCCGAGGTAGACAGAGTGCCACTCCGGTACTGCCTACTGTTGGTTCCGGATCATCGTCGCCCAGTACTCCAGTATATCGAGCAGCCACATCTCCGACTGCGACGACGTTGCGTGGCATCACTCCTGGGACGAGTAGTTCCAGGCGTGATAGTACTCGTGATAGTACTCCCTCGTCCAGCGTTCCTCCTGCTGACGGAACCATGAAGACTGATGAGCATGTAGAGGAGGTCGTGCCGACGTTGTCCCAGCATCAGCAAGATCCTCCATGCGCACCACCGGAGGAGACGAGGACAGAGATTTGGGCCGACGGTACAAAGTAAGTCAATTAGATGGTTTAGTATATATTTGTGTTTCTCTTTATTCATCGTATATTGACTTTTTCAGTAATCTAAATTATTATTTCTGTATAGATATCGTCCATCGTCGGTTCAGAGACGCCTGGGCCAATTTCTGAGGAACAACTACGGTGGCCCTTGGATCAACTACTCTGAGGCTCCGGAGAAGAGGAAGGCGTTCTGGTTTGCGCACTTCCAGGTAAAAGTATATTAAATAAATCCTCTAATTTATGCATATTCGTGATGCTAACTTAATGAATTATTTATTGTAGCAAACGTATTTTTATCCTCCGCACCGGGCCGAGTTGATCGAGCGGCTCTTTCCTACCGTTGCCGCCAAGCTTATCCGAGATGCTCTGGATGACCAGAAGGCTCGTGATCGTGATGGAAAACCGATCCAAGGTTGGATCACGCCTGAGCAGTGGACTGCGATGAGGGCTAGATTCGACGATCCGAGCTACAAGGAAAGGTCTAAGAAGGCCAAGGCGGCTAGGCAGAATGCTGCCAAGTGGTGTGGTGGCTCGATTCCGATGACGGAACATTTCCGTCGTTTGGTATGTTTTTTCTTTTAAAATATATTATTTTAATATAAGTACCATAAAATGGTACTTGGAAAAAATATTTAAGTTTAGTAATAAAAAATATATTTTTAACAGGTACAGAGGGGTGAGGATGCAAACATGGTGACCGTCTTCTTGGCCACCCATCGCAAGGACGGAAATCTCATTGATGAGAGGGCCTCACAGACCTATGTAAGTATTACTTTACTTTGTGTTTATTTTAATATAACTTAGGCAATTATTGAGTTTCCAAACCTTTTCTAGGCCGAGTATCTTAGGCTTCGTGAGCGGGCGACTGCTAGTGCACCTACACCTGGAGAGGCTGGTGCTTCATCGCAGCCCGGTCCATCTCCGTCGGCGGACGACCTGTGGGTGACCGCAGCTGGTGGTCTCCAGAGGGGTACGTACTACGGTACGGGCTCCTATGGCGCCCTGGTTGCGACGCAGTCATCTAGGGCCTCCCCGACAGCTGTGCATTCCACACACCCCTCGCAGTCGCAGCCCTCGCAGTCGTCGGCCAGAGTCCAGGAGGTCGTCCAGGAGGCCGTTGACCGTCAGATTGCGTCTCTCCGTGACGACTTGCTGCGAAGTATGGAGGACCAGTCCCGGTCCCAGCCGCAGGCGGACGATCCGATGCTTATCGCACGATTGGATATGCTCGACCGCAGCATGACGGAGCTACGAGAATTGACAAATGATATTAGAGCCTCCAATGATCGCAACATCATGGAGCTGCAGGCGTCACAGCTATCGATGGGCGAGAAGCTTACGAGGATGCATGCGTCACAGCTATCGATGGGCGAGAACCTGACGAGGATGCAGGATTCAATGGGTGATAGCAGTACGAGGCTGTTATCTACCCCGGATTCTTACAACCAGCGACTCGCAGACTTGGAGCGGGCACGGCCGCCACCGACGTCACTGCCTTCTCCATCGACATCGGTGTCGATTCCACGGGACGAGTATGAGGAGTTGTTATCCTTGAAGCGCGCCGCTGGTCAGCCTCCTACAGATCCGTAGTAGTCTAGTTATTTTTATTATTATTTATGAATTATTGGTACTTCAACAATAGACATGATGTATGATGCTTCTTGTGGTCTTGAATTTTTTAGTTAATTTAATTGGATTATATAGTTATCCACATTTAATTGGATTGATACTTCTTGTGGTTTTTAATTTAATTGGATTATATAGTTAACTAGATTGAATCATGTTGGTGTGTATGATGAAGATGCTGTAAAACTGCAGGAAATCACCAATGTTTGATTCTGGAAATTTTTTTTATTTTTTTTTAAAATTAGCGACGTTATTAGCGACGTGTAGCGACGCTTAGCGACGTTAATTTACGTCGCTAATTACGTCGCTAATCAGCGACGCTATAAAACGTCGCTAAGTTCGTCGCTAATGACGTCGCTAAAGTCGTCGCTAAGCGTCGCCAATTGCTGACATGGCAAGTATAGCCAGGTCATTAAAGACGTCGGTGTAACGTCGCGATTGACGTCGCTAATCAGCGACGTTTAGCGACTTTAATAAACGTCGCTTTTTAGTGACTTGGCGTTGCAAAACATCGCTAAATTTAGCGACACATTAAAGTCGCTAAAAAACGTCGGCATAGCGACGTTTAGCGACGTTTTTTGTTTTAGCGACTTGGTATTTTCCGACTGCTTCAAAACGTCGCTAATTACGTCACTAAACCTAATTAGCGACGATTTATTGTTATTTAGCGACGTTTTTAGACGTCGCTAATTTGACTTTTTCTGGTAGTGGTCGGACCTTCATGGGCCAGCAAAAAAATATGTCATGATCTGCACACAGATGTGAGGGCACAAGTACGTGAGCAACGTCCAGCCTATGCCATAACATCAACGGTAGAATATTGTGTAGGTCAACAATATTATATATCCATCTCACACAATAATATATATAACCTGTCAATGATATATCAACTCCATACGGAGGATAAGATGACAATATATAATAATAATCAATAATCAATCATAATAAACTAGAGGAAGATAATGGCACGATATCAAATAAATGAATAAAAATTACAAAGTCATAAACTAGAAATACTACAACCAATAACCAAGTCTAAGAGTCTATCAGCATCATCAAAAAGTCTAAAGTAGCAATAACATCTCAAGGTTCTAGAAGATGGAGACAAATCCAGTACAATAAGAAAATACTATCTAAGTGTCTGCTATAATTAGTTGAGCCTCCTCAACAGCTAGTATTGGATCTTCTTGCACTATAGGTGCTACCTCAGCTTGTTCTCCGTCTTGTGGTCTATAATATGTAGGACACCAATCCTCTAAATAATCATCTGGAAAATATATCCAGTCAGGATTGGAGAGAAGTACAAAACTCTGAAAGCAGTTCCAAATATATGATAGAATATATATGATAGGTAATAGAAAAGAATACAAGATGTAAAGGTAAATAGGAAATAAAGAATACAACTGAAATAAGCAGGTAATCACAATAAATAACTGAAAAGATAAACATAGGTAATATGGTGGGAACTGAAAGTAAGAGAACTAGTAAAATTGTCTGTGTGCTTTAGAGTACACGTTCGTTATGTAATCGGCTTGGGAATGCATACGTCTACACTAAGGTAACTCAATTATACGTGTATTATATAATTAGCATGCATACGAATGTTTATGATGAACAAAGCTTAAACGAAACTTTGTATTACGAACAATTAAAAAGAAAGAAGAGTACGAGAGCTCATAAACATGTATCTAAGTACAATTAATTCTGGGAAAGTATAGTTGTAGATATCTGATCTGTGGAGGATCACTTTACTCCTTGGACCACACGACGATAAAGAAATACAGGGATGCTATGAACAACTTGAAGACTTGGGCAATAAGAAAGCTTTGGCAACAACGGCACGACAAGCTTCTATTTCTCTTCTTTTGTTCTAGAATTTCAAAGACTTGAAAATCCCCAGCCCCAATGCAGAAATGTAAGAATATTGTCAACAACTTGAAGAGTTGGGCAATAAGAAAGCTTTAGCAATAATAGCACGGAAATATTCTATTTCTCTCCTTCTGTTCTTGAATTTTAAAGACTTGAAATTTTTTCCCTCCATTGCCCTGTTTAACATACACAATGATCCTATATTTATCGGATTTTAGATCAGTTATGACAATGTGTGCAAACATTGGAAATTATGTACTATTTTACCATTGTGTGCACACTTTTGTTAGATTAACACCCCACGTTCTTAATGAGTGGGTGCACAGCTTGCTGCTTACTTGACACGTAGCTTCCTATACGAGAAAAGTATAGGTCATGGGAGAAAGTTATTTGTACTTTTTATGAGGAATATGGTATGTAGGACACGTAATCATAACTTCTTTTTGTCAGTTAGGATCATAGGAACAATTTAAAAGTGTTCTGGAGACTAGCGCACTTTTGGAAATATTGGCTATACAAGCACACTTTTGAAGAAGTTGCCGTGATGACGCACTTTTGAGAAAATAGAAATGATGATTCACTTTTGAGAAAATAGCCATGATGGCACAATTTTAAAGAAGTTGGTCGTGATGGGACACTTTTGTAGAAGTTGGCACAATGGCACACTTTTGAAGAAGTTGGCACAATGACTTACTTTTTAAGAAGTAGCCGTGACTGCGCATTTTTGAAGAAGTAGTCGTGATGACGCACTTTTAAAGAAGTTGGCCTAGCGGCGTACTTTTATAGAAGTAGCCATGATGGTGCACTTTTAAAAAAATTGGCACAATAGTGCACTTTTGATGAAGTTGGCACAATGGCGCATTTTCGATAAAATTGGCACAACAATGCTCTTTTGATGGAATTTTGACAAATAGATCGCTAAACGACAACCTGGGTCTGCGTGTCGAAGATCTTCTGCAATAAATGAATTGATCTCTTTGGTTTTGCAACTGTCAGCTGTCAATCCGTTTCATTAAATGCTGAGAGTGGGACAGGGCCATTATGTGCCAATCTTCGTAGCGTTAAGATAGCGCACCACATTAAAAAAGTGTGCTATAGTGTTGAGAACTAAGAAAGTCCATCTTTCTTCTGTTGGGCTCTTTATGGAGAGTGCGCCATCTGTATAGGTGCACATTTTTATGCTTCTGTAAGACCTCCTTAAAAGTTTTCAAACTTGAACAAGTTTGAAATACTTTGAACTAGAAGCATAAAAAGTAGTTGAGATTTGTTATGCATATTTCAGGTGGACTTATTACCCAATGCATACATGTAACAAGTTAGAGAAAACTAATACTTATTAGAGGTAATATGGACATGATAGGTTAGAAGAACTCAACTTGGATAATTTTGTGGACTTGATATCCATGTTGTACTTATACAAAGTACGGGTAACAAGTATGAATATGAAATAAAAGATAAGAGTGGACAAGATATCTATTAAGAGGTAATATGGACATGATAGACTTCTTTGTGAGGGACCCATTGAAAATATCTATTAAGAGGTGATATAGACATGCCAGCATAACTCTATAGGGATAATTATTTTGTGGACTTGATATCCATGGTGTACTTGTACGAAGTACAGGTAACAAGTTTGAAGGTAAAATACTATTAGAGATAATATGGATATAGGAAAGCAGATTTACTCTGCTTTTCTTCTGTTGGAGGATGGATCTAGGCCCAGTTTTGTATCGTTCCGCCGTTGACCAATATGTTAGTCAGTTTGCGGTTACCGACTGACTGCTGGAGAAGATGGATGAAGAATTTCGCCCATGCGAGAACCTGGCAGAATAGATTCTGGGCGCGATCTTCAGACGACGATGAGGAAGTCCTTTGTAGACAGGATTTCCCTTATATGTAATCATAAAAATAAAGAAAACCCTTGTAGACTGGATTTCCCTCAAGTAATCATGTTTTTAATTTTAATAAAATCATCTTTCTTCTTTGTATATGATTATCTTGCCATACTTTGCTGTGATGTCTGAATATGTGTAGCTTCGACACGTCTGATACTTTACGCCGACTCTGTTCGAAAGAGTGCTAGGTCCTGTCTTATTTTTTTTACGCATAATGAAGGATGCGCAGAAAGCCGCCTAGCTTTTGAGTATTCGAACTGTCCCGCTGTTTAGGAATGAGGAACCGCGTAGAATTCTGAACTGTTACTTCTGATAAACAGAATTCTTGTTCAGACATCATCTTCAAGAATGATTTCTCGAAAATCCTTTGGAACAGGGCGAGAAATGGCTGTCAAACTGAGTCGCCATCTTGAACTTGTAGATAAAATATTCAGACTGGAGTCTGGAGGAACTTCCAATCGACCCATAGAGAAGAGTAATTTTTAATGTTAAACTCTGTATGCTTCCGGTACTTGGGGCATCTTGAGGTTAAGAAGGAGTATCTTTTGTGTGAACTCCTGTAATTGACCGCCTTGAGAATCGTTCAGATGTATGCGTACTCTGGCCGGCGTATCTTTCAGATGTGCAAAAAGTCATAGAGCATGAAATCATAAGTTTGCAGCCTCTGAGCGTGAACTAAACGCCACCGAGCGTAAAATTATAGACTTGTAGTTCCTGAGCGTGAAGTCGTAGGTTTGTAGCCTCTCGAGCATAAAAGCTACCGAGCATGAGAGCATCTGGGCGTAAAACCATAGACTTGTAGCCTTTGAACGTAAAACCGTAGATTTGTAGCTGTCGAGCGTAGAAAGCTCCTTGGCATAGAACTGTAGATTTGTAGCCTGTGAAAAGAAATCTTCCGAGCGTATAATTGTGGATCTGTTGCCTCTGAGCGTAAACTAAATGCCACCGAGCGTGAGATAATAGATTTGTAGATGCTGAGCGTAAAGTCGTAGGTTTGTAGCCTCTCGAGCGTAAAAGCTACCGACCACAAAGGCATCCAGGCGTAAAACCATAGACTCATAGCCTGTGAGCGTAAAATAGTAGATCTGTAGCTGTCGAGCGTAGAAAGCTCCTCAGCGTAAAAACCACGAATCTGCTTTGCACGAACACTTTTCGAATTCGCTAACTGTCCGCCCTCTCTGAGTAATAGGCTGACATAGTATACAACCATAACCGAATATTAATTAGGAGATTTGGTTCGGGATTCGAGGAGTCCATCCTAACTCTATATATATCCTAAGTTTCTGAGAGAAAAACTTTTCATCCGTCTTCTGCGAAAGAAAGCCTTTGACTGTTCGAGTTCTCCTTCGTTTCTTCTCCTAGATTTCAAAGTTCCAGTAATGGCCACGAAACAATCCTCCTCCACTAAGGGAAAGAAGTTTGATTCTTCTTCTCGTTCTTCTGCTTAAGTGAGAGCGTCTTCGGTCGGGCAATGCGAACTTCATTCTGAGCGAAGTATCCCGCCGACGAGCAGTGCACCCGGCCTTAAAGGTAGAGCTTTTGGGACGAAAAAGAATGACTGAAAATCCTTCGCACACATTGTACGTGACCGCGCTAGGTCATCTTCTGTACTGATAGCCTCTTTGAGGAATATGATGCACAAAGGCGTTTCATCTTTTACGTCCACATTTCTAATGTATCAGCGCAAAAACTCTATATTTTCGTAGTCTGGCGTAAAATCTTTGACTGTCGAAAGTTGGCGTATAAAATTTGAATGTTACGCTTCTGGATGAAAATTCTAGCGTGATAACTCAATTTTATCAGACTAGCATAAAGCATAGACTGTATACTGCCAGCCTTGAACTTTACGCTTTTAGGAAATGGATTCCAGCGTAATGGTCAAGTTTTTACGGTCTTGGCGTAAAGCACAGACTGTTGATTTTTGGCGTATGCTGCAAGATCTGTAATATCAAGTTATAGGAACTAACATATTTTTCTTGCACTCTTGCAGTTAACTTGCATGTGTCTTCGCTAGCCGATGTGATGGGTTCTGCCGTCGAAATGCTGCACTCCAACTATCTGGAGGATCTATCACACGTGACATTTCCTATCTCCGGGCCCCAGTATCCCGAAGGAAGGGAAATTTTGATATCGGCTCAGGGCGAGCGAATGCTGTTGAACTTGATCAACGGAGAGCCCCTGACGTACATAGACGGGGACCAGTACCTAAAGTCATCTTTCCTCTTCGGGGACATGATTGACAAGCAGTCCCAGATGAAGCCCAAGAGAGAACTTTGGGTTTTCCCTGCCGGGGGCTTAGTTTTGTATCTGCCCAAGATGCCGAGAGACTATCCCATCTCGGCTTTATTTCATGCTACACATCCCAGGAGGATGTCATGGATGATGACTCCCGATCTTCATGGCAGGCCAGAGAAGATCTTTTATCTGAAAGGAGTTGACCAGGGGTCGTTTGTCAGCCGCCCTTCCGGCAATGTGACAATGTTCAGGGGACTGTACCCGGGCAGTGTCCCGAGTGAAGACAGCTTAGTGATCTAGCTGTCCAATTACCGACTTTCTGCAATGATTTCATGGGACACGGGGGAGTATACCCTAAGGTGAACCCTCGGTGCGGTGGGTGGATCACCCCTACAAACCTTCGATGGGCTCGCTTAGCTGATTGGGCCCTGAAGCATTTTTAGACCGAATTGGAGAGCATTGGTCTGTTTGCATCTGTGAGTACTACCAGTGTTCGGTTACCTCCTAACCCTAACCTGTTTCTGGCACTGATGGAGCGATATATTTCGCTCACCGGGACTTTCGCCACTCCACTGGGGGAGTTGGAATTGGCCCTCCATGAGATGGCAGAGATCTCGAGACTGTCGATGGGGGATACTCCGTATGAAGAGTTTGTTCCTATGAACTGGGAGCTGGGAGATTCAGACCCTCGGGTAGTGGAAGTGTACCAGGAGCTGATGTGCCACTACCTCGCTTGTACCGCTTTTTATGGTGAGCCCTCAGATTTGGCTTACATCAATAAATGGACATCCTACCTCTTCTTTCATCGGTCCAGGACTGCTAAGCCGGAGAAGGTATTGGAGGGGAAGGATCAGCCTGTGAATCCTTTGAGCGTGCTTAATGCTCAGGTAGTCGACGATCTCATGGTAGACGCTGGGACTCCGGACTTGATCCTCGATGAAGGGATAGGACAGTATCCTGTAGACACTAAGGCCTATAGTTATTTGAGGTGTTGCCGCAGGCCTCTGTCCAGGGAAGCTCAACTGGCTGGCTTCCTCTCTATATGGCTGCGCCGACTGGTGGTACCCCGCATCGCATCTGCGAACCACATTCACCGCAACACGCTTTGGCCTGTAGTACGTCTGGTGTTTGGGGCAAGACTGGGCTTGCTCCCTGCCATGGTATGCCGTATACAAGCTGGCCTGAGGGCCATGACTGACGGGCTGCTCGTCGATAAAATTTGGCGTGATAGCTTTCCCAGGGTAGAATTACCATACCTGTATTTGATGGGATGGTTAATTCTTCATAACCCCAGGGTTATGTCTCCCGGCACCGGTAGTAGTTCAGGGGCTAGTTTCTTGTTGAACTACCAGAAATCTTCCTGGAATGTGACCACGGTTCTAGACTGTCGGCGGGTGCTGGACTTCAGTCACAGCTGAAAGCTTTTCTGCACTGTCCCCTCTGTACATCGCAATCAATCGGGGATTAGGCTTGAGGATTCAGGTAGAGAGAAGACCAATCTTTCTCCTGAAGCTTTTAATTGGTTGGTCTGCATTAGACCTTCCCATTTACTGTACAAGAGTGAAGACCATTGCTTCTTGGAGCCCTACCTGCCTACTCGGTTTGCTAGGCAGTTTGGGTATGATCAGTTGTACGTGGGCAACGCCGTCACCAGCTTTCGGTCCAGGGGTGGACTCAATGATGGAGCGAGAGGCTGGCGATACTTCCTCATGGGTTACATTGGAGTAATTTTTACTCTGCCGGTCATTACACTCTCTATGGAGCTGCGCATCCTGCACTCGTATGCCCAGTTCTATGTGGCAACGAACACCTTCCATCGTAATTTTGATATGCATGGAAGTTTTAGGGTGTCCTCTTTCAAGTCTGGGGGAAGAGTCGAAGTCCCCTCGATTTCTTCCGACGAGGGTGAGGAGTCCGTCAATCCAGATGAGCCTCTGTTGGCGGTATCGAAGGGTGAAGTACCTCTGCCTGCAGGTGCTTTGGTAATCTCCGAGAAGCGAAGGGCTTCTGCTCCGAAGGAGACTTCCCCTCGCAAGAGGAAGAAGAAGACGGTTAATCGTCATCTTCGGATTCCTAATATTGAGGCTCCTGGAAGTGAGCCTGCATCTCCCTATGTTGGGGATGATTCTTTGATTGGAGGTTCCTCGCCTTTTAGATAGGGATCCTCTAATGTTCCGGCCGGTGGTGCCGGAGAATCTCTGCTGGAGGCTACCGTCGCTGCTACTGCTTCAGGTAGTGGAATGAGGTTGCCTCCGAGGCTGAGTATGCCTTTATGCGGATCGGCATCGGGAGGGATCCCTGCCGTGCCTGTAAGCGCACCTGGCGAGATTCCTGCCGATGAGCCTCGGTTGGAATTTGATGAGGACCTAGAAAACTATTTGCCAGCATCGGTTAGCAGACCCCTTTCTCCAGGTATGACAGCTTGCTTAGCATCATTAAGAAATGATTTAGCTGTACTGGCCGCAGACGCGACATATATGCCGTCGGCCATGGGTAAATATCGTCTTTACGCCTCTTCTTTTAGGAAAATTAATATTATGCTGATATTAACTTCTTTTCGTCCTCTTTTCAGGGAAAGACCTCTTCGGGAAGGGCAGTGTAGATGCGCCCTTCGGCTCTGTGTCAGGTCCTGGCGGCGACACGGAGGTGCCTGTTTTTGAAGAGGAAACATCTTCGGGTGCCGGCTCACCTGTCGACGAGGTCCCGATATCTCAAGAGGAGGATGAGCCTGTCATTGCGACAATGCCTCCTTTGAGTATGCTGGTATCTTCGTCCGGTGTTGGCGCTTCTTCTTTTCTTGCACCACCTGTTGAGGCGACGGCCATGGCAACATCGTCTACGGTTGTTCTTGGAGGGGGATTCACCAATATCGAGGCCACTCCCGGCGTCCATTCGGATCTAGCTGCGCTGATCGAGCAGTACACCGGCATCTTCTACACCACTTTGAAAATATTAATATCAATGGTGTTGGCGAAGAATCTAAGCTTTGCGTCGCTGAAGAGGTCCTCCCGGTCCGCGATAGTGCCGATCCAAGAATTCGACGACACTGGGCTAGCTGAAACGCTGGAGGAGATAGTTAATGGTTTGGAGCAACCCATTAACGAATACTTGCAGCTAGCTTGAAACAATGTTGAAGATCTGGTCCAGGCTAGATACGACTCCATGACTGCGCAGCTTGCCGAACAGATGGCAGGCATAAATAAATCCATCCAAACACATCAGCAGGAGATGGATGAAGGAAAAACCGTCCTGGAGGAGGCCATCGCTCTTCAAACGAAGTGCCAGACCGAGCACGAAGGGAATGTAGCGAGGGTCCGTAGGCTGGAAACGAAACTCGCTTAGGCAAAGGAGTGGGCTTCTCAGTCGTCGAAAGCTCTAGCTGTGGCGGATAGCCGATTGGGCATAGCACAACAGAACTTGGTGCGTGCAGGAGTCGCCCGTGCTGGTTTTCTTCGGGCTAGAGCCGAAATATCTCTCCTGAGCAACGATGAGGCACGGCTGGAGCGGTCTCGCACTGATGTCTTGGATTCTAGGACTGAGAGGATGGCCGCACTGGCGCGGCAGCTTCGCGACCTGACTGCTCCCCCTCAATGATGTACTTTTGCTTTTCAATGTACTTTCGCTCTTTTTTGGGAATAATAAAGAGGCTTTCATCTGACTTTGTGGACCCATCATTTCGGAATGTAAATGACAGGTTTGGGTGAAAGTGATATCAGAGGTAATATGGACATGATATACTCTCGGTAAGTTCTAGCAGGATATATCTATTCAGAGGTTATATGGACATGATAGAAATATGCTTTTTAGCTAAAATTTGTACACAAGACACTATCAGAGGTAGTATGGACGTGATAGGTCTTGAAGTTCCAAATTAGTTAATATCTATTCAGAGGTTATATAGACATGATAGAATACGATCCAACTAGTTTCGTTTTGGAAGTAGTTTTGTCAGAATGAGGTTTTCGCAATATTCTACTTGAGCAGAGGAGGTTAAGCATAGTACCTTTTCAGGAATTTGCCATTGATAGGAGCCATTAACAGGTCTCCATTAGGCTGGGCTAACCTGTAAGCATCGTTTGAGAATGTCGTCTCGATCACATAAGGGCCTTCCTATTTGGGCTAGAATTTGCCCTTACTTTTGAGAGTAAGAATCATCGGCCTTCTCACAGCTAAAACTAGCTCGCCGACTTGAACACCCTTTCCTTCACTTTTTGATTAAAAGCCCTGGAAATGCGTGCTTGGTAGAGCGCGATACGCTGTTGGGCTTGGAGGCATTTCTCGTCTAATCCTTCTAGCTCTTGAACCCTTAACATGTCATTCTTTTCTTGAGTCAACTCATTAGTCACGGCTATCCTGAGTGACGGAATTTGGATCTCGATGGGGAGAACTGCTTCACTCCCGTAGACTAATGAGAATGGTGTGCAACCTATCGGTGCTCGTACCGTTGTGCGGTATGCCCAGAGACATTCTCCCAACTTCTTATTCCAATCCCTTTTGTTCGAAGAGACGAACTTCTTCAGAAGCTTGATAATGGTTTTGTTGAAAGCTTCCGCCAAACCATTAACAGCAAGATTATATGCCGTAGAGGCAACATTTTGTATCCAATTTTTATCGTAAAATTGATGAAACGCTTGGCTGACGAATTGAGGCCCATTGTCATGGATTATCCTTCGGGGTATCCCGAAGCGATAAATGACGTGATGCTTGATGAAGCTGATCACATTAGATGCCTTCACCTCAGCAAGAGGGATCGCCTCTGCCCATTTGGAGAAATAATCCGTGATGGCCAGTATGAACCGGTGACCTCTGGAAGAAGATGGATGAATAGGACCAATGATATCCATACCCCATGCTTCGAAAGGCCAGGACGCAACCGTAGGATGTAGATATTCAGGAGGTTGATGGATAAAGTCTGCGTGGACCTGACAGGCTCTGCATTGTCTTGCATACTTTATTGCATCTGTGATCATAGTAGGCCAGTAATAGCCCATTCTCCTGATGCGATCCTGTAGCTTAGGAACGGGTTGATCCGCTCCGCATACGCCGTCGTGGGCTTCACGGATAATCCCCTGTGCTTCATCACCAGAGAGACATCGTAATAATAGTCCGTCATAAGACCGGCAATATAGACATTATGACCATGCGTCGAAAATAGAAGCGTAATGATCGTCTTTTGACGGATACTGCTTTCTTAGGATCCTCTGGCAAGATCCCGTATGCTATGAAATCTATAAAAGGACTTCTCCAGTCTCTCCTGGGAGGATCTGTGTCCACCGCGTAGCTGCGTTCTATGTGAAAGTTATTTTTTACACAGAATAAATCTCTGTTAAGAAGGATTATCGAATTCTGCCTTCTTATAGGGGTAGCTAAATCTGCAGCTAGACTGGCTAGGGCATCGGCTTCCAGATTCTGAGATCGAGGCACATGTTCCAGGAAGAATCCTTTGAATGTTATGGCTATCTCGACCGTTGCTTGGTGATAGGGGATGAGGTCTATATTACGGACTTCATATATTCCTCTGACTTGATTGACGATCAGCAGAGAATCACCGAAAGCTTCCAGAGATTCGACTCCCAATTCTTTAGCGACTTGGAGGCCGATTAGTAGAGCGTTGTACTCCGCCACATTGTTGGAACATGGCTCGCTAAGAGAATATGCTCGGTAGATGACGAGTTTATTAGGAGTAACCAGGACAATTCCTACTCCCGAAACCACGTTTTCGTTGGGACCAGTTCTGGAGGCACCATCGAAGAACAGTTTCCATGCATCACTTTCCATTGGGAAATTACATTCTGCAACTTCGTCGGGAATGTTCTCGTACAGTTTAGAGGCCTCCGGGATCGGATGAGCAGCTAGGAAGTCAGCCAACGCTTGGCCTTTGACGGACTTCTGGGGGACGTACACCATGTCATACGGTGTTAATAACATCGCCCAAGTTGCGAGTCGAGAATTAAGAACACTTGGCTTGTTCATCAGTACCCGAAGAGGATTGATCCTGGAGATGATGTGAAGGGTTTGGCCTGTGACATAGTATCGCGTTTTCTGAATAGCGAACATCAGAGCCAAGCATTCTTTCTTCACTGGATTGTATCAGTGTTCGGCCCCGACCATCATCCTGTTGAGGTAGTAGATAGCCTGCTCGTAACCCATATCATTCTTTTGTACGAGAAGAGCTCCCAGAGAATGATCCATCGCTCGAACATACAACACGAATGGTCTTCCTGTGACAGAAGGCACCAGAACTGGCGGACTAGTGAGGTAGCATTTGATGTCACCGAACGCTTGCTGACAGGCTTCGTCCCATACAAAGGATACACCTTTCTTCATAATACGAGAAAATGGCTGACATCTCCCAGAGAGGTTGGATATGAATCTCCGGATATAAGCCAGACGACCTTAAAATCCCCTGAGTTCCCTCAGATTATGGGGCGGTCGCATTTCTAAGATGGCCTTGAATTTATCAGGGTCCACTTGAATGCCTTTGACCGTTATGACAAATCCCAGAAATTTGCCACTACATACCCCCATAAAGGACTTTGTAGGATTTATTTTGAGTTAATGTTGGCGCATCAATTCAAATGCTGTCTTCAAGTCTTGGATGTGATTATCCTTGAGGCAGCTTTTGACAGCTATATCGTCCATGTAATACTCCACTGTCTTGTGTAAATGCTCATGGAATATGTTACTCATAGCCCGTTGGTATGTAGCCCCAACATTCTTCAATCCGAAGGGCATGACCGTATAGCAATATACCCCCAATAGTGTCCGGAAAGTAGTATGCTTCTCGTCTTCAGGATGCATCTTGATTTGATTGTATCCTGAAAATCCGTCCATGAAAGACATACGTTTAAAACCGCATGTATTGTCAATCATGACGTCTGTGATGGGAAGAGAAAACTCTTCCTTGGGGTAGGCTGCGTTTAGATCTCGGTAATCGATACAGACTCATACTTTCCCATTTTTCTTCATGACCGGGACAACATTGGCGACCCAGTCGGGATATTGTTCTTCACGGATGAAGCCGCAGGCTATCAACTTCTTGATTTCAGCTTCAATGGCGTCCATTATATCCGGGCGGAACCGACGTTGGTGCTGCTTCACAGGCTTCGAATCGGGCAATATATTGAGCCTATGAGTAGCCACCTTTGGATCAAGGCCTGGTATGTCCTCATAATTCCACGCAAAGACGTCGATATATTCTTTTATCAGCTGGATAACTTCTTCCCTTTCTGCTTCGGAAAGATTGTTACTGATAAATATCGGCTTTGGCGAAAGTTCATCCCCAACGTCAATCTGGATAACTTTGTCTTCAGTGGAAGGTTCTCTCCACTCAAAGCGAAACTCCCATTGTGTATCCATTTGCTGAGCCCAAGTGTCATTCTCAAACAGTTTGGATTCTTGTTCGTCTGATTCGAAGAAATTCGTCACTACCATATTTACTGATAATGTTCGCTCGAGAGCATGAGATGAGTCGGAGGGCACTGAGCCATTTTGAGAGGAGGAAAAGATATCCTCGTTTGACTCAGGAGTTACGAGGGAGGTGGTATACCCTAACCCGAAATGAGTTCATCGATAGTAGTGATTGCCGTACAGCGGCATTCGTCTGCCTTTCCCGTAGTTGAGACCCGGTTCCAGCTTCAAGTTATAACCCATACTTTGTATGATCTTCAAAGCTTGCGGGCTGTATCTGTGAACCTGTATTTTACCGTCATCGTCATCGAAAGAATCCTCTTGCATAGTTGATTCATTGCACATGCTGTAGAAGCATGAAAAATACGCCGGATGGCTATACGCAGCATATTGATGCAGAGCAGCATAAACAGAGGCCTTCAGAGCCATCAAGCGTGCAACAAAGCTTTTTTCGCTAAACACAGCGTAAAATATAAGCTCAAAGGACCATCCGCAAGGCAGTACGTCCAGGATGCTTCAGCGTAAACAGGGTTCTTCGTCGCCTCCATGGCATAAAACCCATCCTCTTTCAATACAACATTGAAATGTACGAGAGATGCTTTGTATTCTCCGAAGTGAACCTGTCAGATCCTGCAAATGAACCCGTCAGATCCTGTAATGAACCTGACTTCTGGACTTCTAACAAAGGGATACGGCTCGACTACCCAGACGACGGCTATAATGATGGCACAGCACTGTAACCCAGGCTGTCATTTACTGCCATCTCCTTTGCGTAAACTGCTTTTATGTGCACAAAGGGATACGCTGTCTTATTTTACACAGGAAGACATGAGCTGTATATGCTCCGCGGTAGACAAACCGCCTGCCACGTCAAAAGCTGCACATCGTACGGGGCTCGAGGCACGTCTCTACGTCTAATGCACATAGTACGTCCAATGCACAGAGAGATGACAGTTGCTCGAGGCACGTCTTTACGTCTAATGCACAGAGCGATGACAGTTGCTCGAGGCACGTCTCTACGTCTAAAGCACAGAGCGGTGACAGTTTCTCAAGGTACGTCTCTGCGATTAATGCACAGAAGGGCTGCAGACCTTCAAAAATACGCCTCCGCATTTAATGCACAGGATGGTGGCAAATCTCTGCATTTAATGCAAGAGATTTGATTATATCTTCAAAAGCCGTAATTCCGGCTAAGACGTCCACATCAGCACTCTGGCACAGTATGCAGCGGCCTCGACGCCCATTCAGATCCTGTGCTCACTCGGCCTCTACGCCCACTCGGCCTCTACGACCCCTCGGCTTCTACGTCCACTCGGCCTCTATGACCACTCGGCTTCTACGCCTATTTTTGGCTCCTATGCCTACTTGGCTTCTACGCCATGGTGACAGACATTGGCTTCTACACCCACCTCTTCTACACGAGGGATACCTACCTACGTGGCTTCTACGTCGTGGTCTTCGTAGCGATTATACACGTTTTGTCCCTTAGTTGGACCCGCGTCACACGCTCATTCAAAGGATCATCTATACGCAGGCATTGGTTATTTTAATCGTTGTGTAAAAGGGTGCTATACTTTCCACTCCTCGGTTTTTACATCGACGGAGTGGTCACTATCACTAAAACTCTATAAATAGAGACCTCTATCAATGAGGAACAAGGTCAAAAAATTGGTCAAGAAAATCAATATCAGATCCAAGGTCGAACTTCCAAGAAAGATTGAACCAGAGGTTAAGAGAGAGAGAGAGAGAGAGAGAGTCCGGAGCTCAGGCAAAGAGTAGGAATCGACGACTTTGGCATCGTACATCCACCCTCTTTTGCAACCTTCGAAGCTGCTTCCTGTCTTCTACGGCACTTCTTCATCATCGTGTGGTCCAAGGGCTAAAGTGATTGACTGCAGATCAGACACCTATAGCAATATTTACCCAGATTAAATAAATTGTACTCCCACATCCTCGTATAAGATTAAATTGTACAAGTTTATTTGTAAATCAATGAAGGCAGGTTTCGTGTAAACCTCATCTTGAATACATCTTAATTCTTTCGTTTTCCACCACAAACAAGATGGCGACTATACTGGGGACGTCTTTCTCTTCTGATGAGGAAGTAATTGCTCAACACGATGCGGTATCTGTAGGAACCATGAAGAAGACACTGCTCGTCCAATTCGACCAGTCTGCCTACGAAGACATGCTTCGAACCGGGGGTAACTCTCACCCTCTCTCCGTCCAAGATAACAAGAAGCTGCGCAAGGTCTGGATGCCCAAGACATCCTCTACCATTCCTGCGGACTCTCCGATCTCTTCGATCTCTCCGACCAATGAGGTTGTAGCATTGCTCCCTCCGTGCCCTGCACATAAAATTCGGTCTCCCGCTACGCGCGGTACAGACGAAACTTCGGGCAAAGCCTCAGCGCTAACCCAGAAGTATCCACTATGCTCTACGCGTAGAAACCAGTCTCCCGCTACGCGCGGTACAGACAAAACTTCGGGCAAAGCCTCAGCGCTAACCCAGAAGTATCTACTGTGCTCTACGCGTAGAAACTAGTCTCCTGCTATGCGTGGTACAGACAAAACTTCTGATGATGTCTCAGCGCCAAATCGGAAGTACAAATCACGCTCCGTGCGCAAGACAACATCTGACCTCTACGGGGAACCAGATGAGCGTTGTGATCTTCGCAAGGGGAAGCAAGCGGCAGAGTACTCAACTTCTCGACCTTTACGCCAGCGAGGGAGCAATCTGCCTACCCTCCGGATTATGCGGGAAGCCGATGGCCGACTGAGAACCTGTTCAGCTTTACGCCAGTCTGAGCAAATTTCCAAATTACGCCAGGCGAAGTCCTACGGCGTAAAGCAAGCTCAAGTCGTTAAAAGACACCCTTCCCGGGGATTATCCGCCACCCAGATGGCCAACCTGTTGTACACAGGTGGCACAGGGAAAACCATGGTGCCCAATCTCCGCATGCCCACTGATGGGAACAGAAGGAACAAGCCGTCGTCTTCTTTTTCTACTCCTTCTGACTTGCGCAAATATCTAATCCAGAAGCGTAAGGAAAGGAGACCTTCCAACATGTCTATTACGCCCCCCGGCGAGCAATGTTGTAATAGTCATAAGATTGTGATTGACTGCTGCTGTTCTAAAGCAAAACGGTGGGTTTTTGACCGGTTGAGCTACTCTCTGTCTTTCCAGGAAGAAGAGCCCGCGCATGCATCCGTGAACATGGATTCGCATATACCTGGAGGAAGCTCAGGCTCAAGACGTCCGTCCTCTAGAACTCCGAGCCGAAGGAGATCCAACAAGCTCCTCAGAGACACTGAAGATGGGGTATTCCAGAACACTCGTTCAAGGTCACAACAACTGACTTCGTACTCCTCTGATTTCGACGCTGGGGGTCGCCATTCTCCCGAATCAAATACTGAGAGTATAGAGTCGACTTCTGCAGCAACCTATACGCATCCTTCGACGATGCCTAGGGAAATGGGAGTTTATGCCGTTGAAGATGAGCACGAGGAAGCTTCGTCGTCAGGAAACGCGGAACAACGCATCACTATACTGGAGACATCTCTGAAACAAATGCAATCCATAATGGAGAACATGCACCAAATGATGCTAACTCAGCACGCGACTGCCATGGCTCAAGCATCGGTCCCGCTAACTCAGATACGTGTGGGGGTGGACTTACCACCATCCAACCCGAGCCAAGAGCCTGCTCTAGATCAAGAGTCAGCAGTTCCTCCGCTTTCTCACTCAGAGAATGCATTACCTCCCGTTGGAGTTATAATACAACCAACTCCGCACTACACCGTAGTCCCGCTTCTGACTAAAAATCCGATACAGGCAGTACGGGAGTTGAAAGCCCAGTTTGACGCCTTGAAGCACAAAGATCAGCTCAAGAAACTGGGAATCAACCAGCCTTACCCAGCTATCTAGGAAGAGGTCCCTTTCCCTCCGAGGTACAAACCTCAGACAATGGCTTTGTTCGAGGGAAAAACATCACCAAGTCAGTACATGAACTATTTCAGTATGATGACGGTGTTGCTACAAGGGAACGACGCCCTCCTTACTCGGGTTTTCAAAGGCTGTCTCTCAGGAGTAGCCTATCAGTGGTACCGTAGCTTGGCGGACAACTACATTACTTCCTTCGAAGACTTCAAAGCTTTATTCTTTACACGATTCTACGAGGGAGGAATGGACATGTCTATGTCCTCTCTCATCGAAGTCAAGCAGAGGGAAAAGGAAGACGTTCGCACCTTCGTCAAACGTTTTCGTCACGCCACCTTACAGATGCCTCCAGGAGTTCCAGACTCTGCGTTAGTAGACATTTGCAGGAAGAACCTCCTTCCCGTAGTCTCGGTGTTTACAGGACCATATCAGTTTCATGATTGGCCCTCGTTCATCATCTCGGCAGTAGCCGCCGAAGACAAAAGTCGTAAGGTGCGCGACAATGGCATCATGATCTCCGCCTCTGACAGAGGTAAAAGGTCATCTCCCAGCAGCGACCATCCTCGTAGCTCCAAAGGAAAAGAAGCTCTGGCGATCAATACGGCCAGACAAAAGACTGCGGCAACCGCACAAGCGAGACCCGGGACCTCCAGGCCCGTCGAAGTCTACTCTTTCGACGACGACGAAATCCTAAGTATATTCGAGTGTCTCGTCAAAAGTGGTAAGATCACCCTTCCGGAGCTAAGACGGGCCCAAGAAGTTGGCAGTACTAACGACCCCAAATACTGCATCTTCCACAGATACGTGCACCATCCGACAAAGGCGTGTTATATACTGAAAAAGAAGATCCAGGGTCTGATCGATGCTAAAGCCATCACTCTGCACAACATCGAGAAGACGGTCACGGCCAACATGATCTCTCTGCGGTTTGGCAATCTGCCTTCCCAAGAAGTCTCGACCGGTGTCACACCCATTTCCTGGACCACGATGAACATCGTCAATCTTCCTGCAGCTAGGGGTCAAAATCATGACCTGGTATCCCTAACCACCCGGCAGGGCGAGATTATGTGGGTTCATCCGGATTTGGTGTCAGAGCTCGAGGAGGAGACTAAAGCTACTAAGGCTACGTCTAGAAAGATGGTCGGAGCCGAACACCGGTACAACCCAGTGGAGAAAGAATACTTGGCTCTGATGTTCGCTATCCAGAAAATACGGCACTATGTCACCGGTCAGACTATTCATATCATCTCCAGGATCAACCCTCTTCGAGTACTGATGAGCAAGCCAAGTGCTCTTAATTCCTGACTCGCGACTTGGGCGATGCTGTTAACACCATACGACATGGTATACGTCCCGCAGAAGTCCATCAAAGGCCAAGCGCTGGCCGACTTCCTAGTTGCTCATCCGATCCCGGAGGCCTCCAAATTATACGAGGACATTCCCGACGAAGTTGCAGAATGTAATTCTTAATGGAAAGTGACGCATGGCAACTGTTCTTTGACGGTGCCTCCAGGACTGGTCCCAAGGGAAACATGGTTTCAGGGGTAGGAATCGTCCTGGTCAATCCTGATAAACTCGTCGTCTACCGAGCATATTCTCTTAGCGAGCCATGCTCCAACAATGTGGCAGAGTACAACGCTCTGGTAATCGGGCTCCAAGTCGCCAAAGAGCTGGGGGTCGAGTCCATAGAAGCTTTCGGTGATTTTCTGCTTATCGTCAATCAAGTCAAGGGAATATATGAAGTCCAGAATCCAGACCTCATCCCCTATTACCATGCAACGGTCGAGATAGCCATGACATTCAAAGGGTTCTTCCTAGAGCATGTACCTTGATCTCAGAATCTGGAAGCTGATGCCCTAGCAAGTCTAGCTGCGGATTTAGCCACTCCTAAAAGAAGGCAGGATTCGGTAATCCTTCTTAACAGAGATTTATTCTATGTGAAGAACAACTTTCACATAGAACGCAGCTACGCTGTGAACACAGATCCCCCTAGAAGAGACTGGAGAAGTTCCTTCATAGATTTTATCGCATACGGAATCTTGTCGGAGGAGCCCAAAGAAGCAGTATCCGTTAAAAGACGATCATTACGCTTCTACTTCGATGCATCTTCACAATGCCTATATCGTCGGACCTACGACGGACTGCTATTGAGATGTCTCTCTAACGACGAAGTACAGCAGATTATCCGGGAAGCTCATAATGGCGTGTACGGAGCGCATCAACCCGGTCCTAAGCTACATGATCGTATCAGAAGAATGGGCTATTACTGGCCCACCATAATCGCAGACGCGATCAACTATGCAAGATAATGCAGAGCCTGTCAGGTTCATGCAGACTTCATACATCAACCGTCTGAATATCTACATCCTACGGTTGCATCCTGGCCTTTCGAAGCATGGGGTATGGATATCATTGGTCCTATTTACCCGTCTTCTTCCAGAGGTCACCGGTTCATACTGGCCATCACGGATTACTTCTCCAAATGGGCAGAGGCAATCCCTCTTGCTGAGGTAAAGGCGTCTAATGTAATCAGCTTCATCAAGCATCACGTTATTTATCACTTTAGGATTCCCCGAAGGATAATCCTTGACAATGGGCCTCAGTTCATCAGCCAAGCGTTTCATCGATTTTGCGATAAAAATTGGATACATAATATTGCCTCTACGGCATATTATCCAGCTGCTAAGGGTTTGGCGGAAGCTTTCAACAAAACCATTATCAAACTCTTGAAGAAGTTCGTCTCTTCAAACAAGAGAGATTAGAATGAGAAGCTGGAGGAATGTCTCTGCGTATACCGCACAACGGTACGAACACCGACAGGTTGTACCCCATTTTCACTGGTCTACGGGAGCGAAGCAGTTCTTCCTATTGAAATCCAGATCCCGTCACTCAGGATAGCCGTGACTAATGAGCTGACTCAAGAAAAGAATGACCTGTTAAGGCTTCAAGAGCTAGAAGGATTAGACGAGAAACGCCTCCAATCTCAACAGCGCATCGTGCTCTACCAAGCACGCATTTCCAAAGATTTTAATCATAAAGTAAAGAAAAGAGTGTTCAAAGTCGACGATCTTGTTTTAGCCGTAAGAAGGCCGATAATCCTTACTCACAGGAGTAAAGGCAAATTCCAGCCCAAGTGGGAAGGCCCTTATGTGATCGAGACAACGTTCTCAAACGGCGCTATCGGTTAGCCCAGCCTAATGGAGACCTGTTAATGGCTCCTATCAACGGTAATTCCTGAAAAGGTACTATGCTTAACCTCCTCTGCTCAAGTAGAATATAGCGAGAAACTCAATTCTGACAAAACTACTTCCAAAACAAAACTAGTTAGGTCATATTCTATCATGTCCGTATGACCTCTGAATAGATATGTCCTGCTGAAAGGTTATCAAGAGTCTATCACGTTCATACTACCTCTGATATCACTTTCGCCCAAACCTGTCATTTACATTCCGAAATGATGGGTCCACAAAGTCAGAAAAGAGTCGCTTTTATTTATTCCCAAAAAGAGTAGAATTATATTTGGGAAGCAAAAAGAAGAAAGGGTACATCATTGTGGGGGAGCGGTCAGATCGCGAATCAGCTGTACTATTGCAGCTATCCTCTCATCCCTGGAAACCAAGGCATCAAAGTGGGCCCGCTCCAGCCGTGCCTCGGGATTGTTTATAAAGGACAGCTCGGCCCTAGCCCGAAGAGAGCCAGCACGGGCAGCTTCTGCATGCTCCAGATCCCGTCATGCTGTGCTCAGTCGACCGGTCGCTATATCTAGACCTGCCAACGACTGAGAAGCCCACTCCTCTGCCAGAGCGAGTTTTTCCTTCAACTTGCGGGCCCTCGCTACATTCCCTTCATGCTCGGATTGGCACTTCGTCTGAAGAGCAAGAGCCTCCTCCACGACAGCTTTTCTTTCATCCATCTCCAGCTTATGTGCTTTGATTGAGTCATCTAGGCTTTCCAGCTGTTTAGTAAGCCGTGCAGTCATGAGGTCATATCTGGCCTGGACCTCAGCTTCAAGGCTGCCCTGAGCCAGCTGCAAGTATTCGTTAATAGGTTGCTCCAAACTATTAACAATCGCTTCCAGGGCGTCAGCTACCCCAGAATCGCCAAACTCCCTGACCGCCCCGATCGAAAACTGAGAAGCCTTCTTCAGACGCTCGAAGTCTAGATTCTTCGCCAACACCATTGATATCAGCATTTTCAAACTGGTATAAAAGAGGCTAGTGTATTGCTCGGTCAGCGTGACTAGATCCGATTGGACGCCAGCAGTGGCCGCGATATTGGCGAGTCCACCTCCAAGAATGATTGCAGACGAGGTGGCCACAGCTGCCGTCTCGACGGGTGGTGTGACCGAAGGAGGTGCGACAACGACGGTCGAAGTCATCGGCATCCTCGCGAGAGGCGAGGTCACGACAACGGGTTCGTCCTCCTTTTGAGGTGACGAAACCACTCCGTACGGGCTGGCCCCCGAAGATATTTCCTCCTCGAAGTCGGGCGCCTCCGTATCATCGCCAGGAGCCCGAGCAGAGCCAGAAGGCGCTTCAACGCTATACTCCCCGTGGACGCCGTCCCCTGAGAAGAGGACAAGAAAGTTGATATCAATATGATGGTAATCTTTCTAAGAGGAGACATAAAGATGACATTTACCCGTAGCCAACAGTATATATATCGCATCTACAGCCCACGTAGCTAAATCATGCTTTAATGACGCAATACGAACTGTCATACCTGGAGAAGGGGGTGGGCCCACCGACACCGCCAGGTGCTCTACCGAGCCTTCACCAAGACGCAGTCGAGGCTCGTCAGCCGGAATCTCGCTAGGCATGCTCATGGACACGGTAGGAGTTTCATCCGTGGCTGGTCCAGGAAAAGATTCTCTTATTTGCCTCGGCCATGCAGGCGATTTCGTTCCACTATCGGAGGCAGTGGCAACAACGGCAGCCTCAGGTAGGAGTTCTTCGGCATCGCCAGCCGAAACTAAGGGTTCCTCTCCGAAAGGCGAGGAACCTCCAATCAAAGAGACATCCCCAACAGGGGAGACAGCAGGTTCCTCTCTAGGAGCCTCAATATAAGGAATCAGGAGAGAAGGAGCAACCGTCTTCTTCTTCCTCTTGCGAGGGGAAGTCTACTTCGAAGCAGGAGCCCTTTGCTTCCCAGAGACTGCCAAAGCCCCCGCAGGAGGAGGCATTTCACACCTCGGCACCGATCCCAGAGGCTCATCTGGAGTGACGGACCCCTCACCCTCGTCAGACGAAACCGAGAAGACTTCGAATCTTTCCCCAGGCTTGGGAGAAGGCACCCTAAAGCTTCCACGCATGTCAAAATCGCGATGGAAGGTGTTGATCGCCTCGTAGAACTGGGCATACGAATGGAGGATGCGCAGCTCCGTGGAGAGTGTGACGACCGACACGATAAAGATTGCTCCCATGCAACCCATGATAAAATACCGCCATCCTCTGGCTCCATCAATGAGTCCGCCCCTGGACCTGAAGCTGGTAACGGCATTGCCCACGTGCAGCTGATCATACCCAAACTGCTTGGCAAACCGACTAGGCAAGTATGGCTCAAAAAAGCAATGATCTTCGCTTCTGTACAGCAAATGAGAGGGTCGGATGCAGACCAACCAGTTAAAAGCTTCCGGAGAAAGATTGGTCTTCTCTCCACCTAAATCCTCAAGCCT
Source organism: Iris macrosiphon (assembly GCA_036927795.1). NCBI lineage: Eukaryota > Viridiplantae > Streptophyta > Magnoliopsida > Asparagales > Iridaceae > Iris > Iris macrosiphon. The sequence goes on along the minus strand of JAYESA010000017.1, from coordinate 6,602,005 downwards.
AATCCCCGACCGATTGCGATGTACAGAGGGGACAGTGCAGAGGAGCTTCCAGCAATGATCGAGGCTCAGTACCAGCCGACAGTCTAAAACTGTGTTCACGTTCCAGGGAGAGTCCTTGTAGTTCAGCAAGAAACTACCCCCCGAGCTACTACCAGGGCCGGGAGACATCACCAGGGGGTTGTGGAGAATTAAACATCCTATCAAATACAGGTATGGTAACTCTACCCGGGGAAAGCTATCATGCCGAGCTTCATCGACGAGCAGTTCATCAGTCATGGCTCTCAGGCCAGCCTGTATACGGTACACCATGGCAGGGAGCAAGCCCAGTCTTGCTCCAAACAGTAGACGCACGACAGGCCACAGGATGTTCCGGTGAATGCAGTCCGCGAACGCGATATCGGGCACCACTACTCCACGCAGCCATTTGGAGAGAAAGCCAGCCAGCCTGGCTTCCTTAGATAGAGGCCTGCGGCAGCGCCTCAAGTAACTGTAGGCCTTAGTGCCTTCAGGGTACTTTTCTACCCTGTCATTGAGAATCTGATCTGGAGCTTTAGCATCCTCCATAAGATCCTCGACGACCTGGGCACTGATCACGCCCAAACAATTTATGGGCTCATTCTTGCCCCCCGAAACTTTCTCCGACTTGATGGCCCTGGCCTGGTTAAAGAAGAGGTAGGACATCCACTTAGTGGTGTGAGCCAAATCAGAAGGCTCATCATAAAAAGCAGTGCACGCGAAGTAGTGGCACATCAGCTCCTGATACACCTCCACAACCCGAGGGTCCGAGTCCTCCAACTCCCGGTTGGTGGGAACATACTCTTCATATGGGGTATCCCCCATCGGCAGTCTCGAGATCACTGCCATCTCATGGAGGGCCAACCCCAACTCCCCCAGTGGAGTGGCGAAGGTCCCGGTGAGCGAAATGTATCGCTCCATCAGTACCAGAAACATGTTAGGGTTGGGAGGCAACCCAACACTCGTCGCACTCACATCAGCATACAGTCCGATGACTACCAGCTCTCTCCGAAAATGCTTCAAGGCCCAGTCAACTAGGCAAGCCCATCGAAGGTTTATTGGGGTGATCCACCCATTTTACCGAGGATTCTCCTTGGGGTATATACCCCCTCGCCCCATGAAGTCGTTGCAGAAAGTCGGCAATTGGACCGGCTGGATCACAGAACTGTCTTCACTCGGGACGCTGCCCGGGCACAGTCCCCTGAACACCGATACAACGTCGGAAGGGCAGATGATAAACGACCCCTGGTCAGCTCCTTTCAAATGAAAGATCTTCTCCGGCTTGCCATGAAGATCGGGAGTCAGCGTCCACGACATCCTCCTGGAATATGTCGCATGGGATAAAGCCGAAATGGGATAATCTCTCAGCATCGTTGGCAGATACAAGACCACACTCTCAGCGGGGAAAACCTAGGGTTCTCTCTTGGGCTTCGTCTGGGACTGTTTGTCAATCATGTCCCCAAAGAGAAAAGCCGGCTTGATGTACTGGTCCCCGTCTATGTACGTCAGGGGCTCCCCGTTAATCATGTTCAGCAACGTCCGCTCGCCCTGAGCCGATACCAAGATCTTCCTTCCTTCAGGATACTGGGGTCCAGAGATAGGAAATGTCACGTGGGACAGATCCTCCAGATAGTTTGAGTGCAGCATCCCGGCAGCGGAACCCATCACCTCGGCCAGTGGAGACTCATGCAAGTTAACTGCAAAAGTGCAAGGAAAATACGTCATTACAAATCTTGTAACATAAAGACCAAGAAACGACAGTCTGTGCTTTACGCCAAGACTGTACAAAATTTGGTCATTTTACGCCGGATGTCACTACCACATTTCCAGATAAGGGCATTTGTGTAATTTCACTATTCTGAATAATTATGTATTTAATTAATCTGCTGAGTTTTTAAAACTATTTATATGTTGTTAGTTGTGTTTGGTTTAGGTCAAACCCTACAACTCATTAGGACTATAACCCTAAGGACTAAACCCTAGTTTGAAACCCAATTTCTAGACAAACCCTAGAATTTCAATTTTAGGGTTGAACCTCAAACCCTAGAATGACTATATCTGAGTTAATTAGGTTCTTCATGACCTAACATGGAGGTTTAACCTAATCCTATGCATTTAGAAACCCTAACCTAGCTTTTAATATAAAAGGAAGCCACCCTAAACCTTTTCTCCTTCATGAAGAATGGAAACCCTAGCCTCCATTAGAAAAACCACTTCCCCACCCCAAATTCAGAATCAAACCCTAGGATTCCATCTTCCTCCTCCAAAGAGAAGGGAAGCAAGGAGCTTGGGTCAAGGAAACTTGGGAAAGAAGAACCTTCATAGGGAAACCATCTCCCTATAGGTAAAATTCGTTTCTAACCCATTTTAATTTCTGTTTTTCTGTTGTTAATGCCCATTAGGAAGCCCCCTATTGTTTAGATTTTGATTTAGGGTTTTGATTTGGGTTTTGGTGACCTACATGGGATTTCCCCCAAATTCGTGAACCCTAAGCATAGGAGTATGCTTTTAGATAGGATTGCATCTCCTCCCAATGGTAATGATCTCGATTTAGGGTTCGGATTTGAGTATTTTGGGGTCCTAGATGTGAAATCTGTTTTCTTCTCAGCATGTGTTTGCTGAAATACACCTGGGAGGAATACCTATTTTTACCTAGTTCTTAGGAACCTATATATATATACATGTGTGTAGTTATACCTACGGATTTGTATGTGTGTATAGGGGGATTTTTTGCAGTCGGGGTGACTGGCTGTGTTGGTTCACTATGTAGTCGGGTAGAATTTTTGGATAGGAACTGTGTGTGAGTGCAGTGAATTGGGTATCCAGAACCTGTGTAGCTTAGGCAGTCAGTTTTAGTTTACCTGTGTGTGTTCAGTCGGGTTTGGGAAGAAACTGTGCAGTTTAGTTACCAGTGTGTTCTCAGTGTTAGTTCTAGTGTGAGTTAACTGTGTCTTAACATTCCTATTTACTGTGTGTATGAGTTAGGAATTAGTATCAGTAGCTAGTCTATGTACTGTGTGTGAGTGATAGATTTTTTCAGGACCAATGTGAACCTGTGAGGGTGAGATGTTTGGACTGATACGAGTATCAGTCTAGTATCAGTTACTACATAGCTTTTACCTTCTGTTGGTTCTAGTAGGGTAGTTGTGTAGGACTGTTTTGTGCAGCTGCACCTTAAGCAGAGGCTCTATGCTATATCAGTACAGAGAGAGGAGCTTGGGCTAGCTGATGAAGCAAACCTTGTGCAGCAGTAAAATCATGTGATGCAAGGGACTGGGGTGGAATCTCAAATTTATAATGTTCAGTGTTAGAGTATTTAAGGTGTCACGACCCGCACCCGGAAATTGGGCATGAGTCGTGGGTACGTCCAGCCTACGCCGCAGCATCGGCGGTAGAACGCTGTCTAGGTCACAACATGGTATATCCTGTCAATAGTCTCAACTCCGTACGGAGGACAATGATAACTCAATCACAGTTCTATAATATACTCAATCACAACTATAAACATAATGGCACGATGAGAATTTAAAAGAGTTCTCTTAAAACCAACCACAAGAAGTTCAACTCAAAACCTGGGTCTAAATGACCTCACAAAGTCACAAATAAAATAAATACATCTCAGTCTCAGTCTCAGTCTAAAGCAATAAATGCAAAAAATAATCTAAGCATGGGCAGGCATGTTCTCCTCTAGGATAGGCACCTCCTCTGGGATTTCTGGGGTGAAATCCTCCTCTATTCCTGGACCGTAATGAGTAGGGCAAAAGTCCTCCAGGTCCTCTGAAAATGTTGTTATCCAGTCAGGATTGGAGCGAAGCACAAACACTAACAGCAGTTTCATTAAATTGACAAAATCTATAAACAGTGTAAGAGATACAAGATGGAAATAAAAGCTGAACATGTGAAGTACTGAAGAAATGAAATAGACAATAAGCATCTAGCAATGAGCAATAAATAGTGACTGCTAGAACAGTAATCTGAATAAAGATAAAACATCTAGCTAAGTGATTGAAATATCAGTTTATTATGTGATCGGCTTGGGACTGGATCAGGCTGGTTATATATGATTAGCTATGATTCTTTTAGGTCAGGCTAACCGCATGGTTAGCTATGGTGCATATAATGGTCAGGCTAATCATATATAACAGCTATGGAGCATATAAGTGGTCAGGCCGCACCCGACGTGAGAAGTGGGGTGAGCTATGGTGCATATAAATGTTTGGATATGATCACATAATCTACTAATAGTTCCCCCTCCCCCAGCTAGCACGATGGATTCCAACCACGACTCCTCGTGATGGGGATCTAGGGTGCTAACCCGTGTATCCATAGTGTCGGAGTCAAGTATGAAATACACTATAATTTATAGAAGTAATCAACCATGAAAACTGTCAGAGAATGTACTCGCCTGTGGTCCTGAGCAAAATGTGAGGATCGAGGTCCAAATTGGAATCACAATGACCTATTTATGGAAATTCAATGTTAATTAATGAATTAAAAGAATAACATGCTTAACAATTTAAAAAAACGAGGTTTCTAGGTCACGTCTAAGGTTTTCTGGTCAATACTAGGTCCAACTAAGTCAAATCTAGGTTTTTGGTCAAAACTAGTTAATACCTTGCTTCTAGGTTCATACTAGCTATTTTAAACTAATACTAGTTAAAACTAGGTTGTGACTAGGTTTCTAGGTCCATCTCATGAGTATCTAGATACTAGGTATCATCATTATATATAACTCATATAGTGTGGTATATTGTATCTTGCTGAAACTAGTTACTATTTCTTATACTATATGCTATCAGTATGTAAATAACTTACATTTATATACTGAGCATATTCCTTAACTGACACCAACCAATTTATACCTTAACATCTCTTATACCTTGGCATTTACCCATATTCAACACCAACTTGACATCCCCACTACACACTAGCCTAGCACACATTAACATTTAAAACTCATTTGCCACCCCACACCCACATACAGTCACATTGAGATACCTGATACCTTCCTCTACTCACATTAATACCCATTAGATACACCCCTGTTCACTGCACACAATCACTGATACCTAACTTCCTAGACCCCCCCTGAGAACTTCCTCAGTTAACACAGGCCTGGCATTCTGTCCTACACCCTTTAATATGTATACTGATACATATTCCTATGCACACAGTCACTAAAACACACACACACTGAATGCACAGAACTCAGGCATCCCCCCCCCTTAAATCTGATACACAGTTACACAATACACATGTACACTAATCTGGAATCCTCACCTACACACTAGATACTGGGACAAATACTGATACACACCTACTGACCTCTCCTAACCCCTAACACATGTTTATTTCTCTGATACCCAATTTACACAGTATCCCCTAACTCGATGCCACAAGGCACACACACAACTAGACTGACTGATACACACACAGCCACAATTTCTGCACACTGAACACACATATACATATACACAGTTATCCCACCTAGCTAATACACAACTACACAACACTAGTTACATAGACACTGCTCCCTCTCATAACCTTACTGATACTGCTATGCCCCAAAACCACACACAAGTCACTGATACTCACACAGGAACTCAGGGACACAGACACTGGTTCACTAGACACTAGGTTCTAGGATACATACACAGACATTATGATCTGTACAGGAAAATGTACAGCTGCACACTGCCCCTTACTCTCAGAATCTGATACCCATCCTTTGGCACTGCACAGTTCACACATAGATACATCTAACCTCACTGCACACACACAAGAATTAATTCCTGATACACTACCCTCTACACTCTCCCTCACCTACACACACAGCCACCCCTAAAATTCCTAGCTTACCTCAACTCACAAGCACACACAATCTGCACACAGCACAGCACAGAAATCTGCACGCACACATTAACTGAGACACAGAGAATCACACATGAATCCCGACTGCACAGGTAAACACACACACATATCTAACAGTAACCATCTACTCACCTAATCCAATACACAGTACACATCTACCTTATGTTGAGACACACACAACAACATGCCCATGTATACTGATACACACTAAATCTAACCCAGAATTCTCCAACCCGACTGAACAGGGAATTCTGCCCCCCCCTTGACTGTGCACAGGCACAAATTCACTGAGGCACAGAACTCTCTCAACCCGTCTGCACATAACCAATGCACAGTGAACACCTATTCTACCACAACATAGCCCACAAGGCTCGACTCCCCAGGAATCAAAACAACCACATATCTACCCCTATGCATATATATATATACATACAGATTCCTATATTAAATATGCAGAATTTAACTAACAGATACGTTCCTAATAACATATCATCAAACATGTGAAGGGCATGAACGAATCCCACATCAAGAACTCCAAAAACCCAGACCTAAACCCTAAATCATAATCAAATCTATACGTATGAGAGTGAGATCAGCCTATATACCAAATTCTAGGGTTAGGGTTCCTGAATTAATTGGAAAAAAACAATTGTTGGGGACCCTTAACCTAACCAAAACCCTAAATTCGAACTACACACAATCGGGTGGGTTCCTAAAGGGCCATGAACATCTGAAAACAGGAATTAAAGGAATAAAACTAGGGTTTTACCTGCAGGGGAAGGTTTCTTCAACGAGGCTCTTCTTCTCCAAGGCTCCCTGACCCACGTTCTTTGCTTCTCTTGCTTTGGAGGTGGAGAAAATGGAACCTAGGGTTAGGGTTTCGAATTTTTGGAGTGGGGAGATGGATTTCTCTAGTGGAGGCTAGGGTTTCTCCTGTTTACATGAATGATGGCTTTGTGAGAGGCTTCTTTTTATATTAAACCTAGGTTTAGGGTTTCTATGCCTAGTTTTTAGGTTAAACCCCTTGGCCCTCTCATGTAGAACCTAATAGACTCAGGTTAAGTCAGTCTAGGGTTTTGAGGGTTCCCCCAAATTTTAAATTCTAGGGTTTTGCTAGAATAGGGTTTTCTAACTAGGGTTTACTCATTAGGGTTGTCCTAATGGATTTCTAGGGTTAGACCTAAAACTAAATATTATTAACAATATATAATAGTTATAAAACTCAGCAAATAATTTAATACATAATTATTTTAAAATAGTTAAATTACACAAATGCCCTTATATGGAAAAGTGGTAGTGACAAGTCTACCCTCCTAAAAGAAATTTCGTCCTCGAAATTGGACTGAACTACAACAAGAATGAAATCAGAAAAGGAATATACCTCAAGTCTAGAAGAGATACGGGTATTGCTCGCGCATTTCGTCCTCTCTCTCCCAGGTTGACTCCCCTGGAGAGTGATGTCTCCATGCAACACGAACCAAAGGGATGGTTTGGTTCCGCAACACCTTCTCTCTGCGATCCAAGATCTCCACGGGCTGCTCAGGGTAGCTGAGCGTCGGACCAACCTCAATCTCCGAGTGATCAAGTACGTGACTAGGGTCTGCCACGTACCGTCTCAGCTGCGACACGTGAAACACATTATGCACTCCCTCCAATACAGGCGGCAAGTCCAGTCTATATGCCACTGCACCTACCCTCGCCAGAATACCGAAGGGTCCGATGTAGCGTGGGCTAAGCTTCCCGCCTCTGCCAAAATGAATCGTTCCACGCGTCGGAGAAATCCGTAGGAATACTAGATCGCCAACCTAAAACAAAACAGCCTTAACATGCAGTCTAAACAAACAGCAAACACAACCAGAAAACAACAATCTATACCTGAAACTCAAGGGGTCTACGGTGGCTGTCGGCCCAATGCCGCTGTCTGTCCTGCGCCACTCGCAGTCTGTCTCTGATGAGTTTCACCTTTTCTGCTGCATCCACGACCATTTCTGGTCCTAGCAAGGCTCTCTCTCCAACGTCGTCCCACGATAGCGGTGTACGACACCTCCGTCCATAAAGAGCCTCAAATGGTGACATCTCGATGCTGGCCTGGTAGCTGTTATTGTAAGCAAACTCTACCAGGTGCAGATGATCCTCCCAAGAACCTCCGAGATCTAAAACGCAAGTGCGTAGCATATCCTCGAGAGTCTGAATAGTCCTTTCAGACTGCCCGTCTGTCTGGGGGTGATACGCGGTACTGAACTTGAGCTGAGTGCCCAAGCTAGCCTGCAGACTCCTCCAGAAGTGGGAAGTGAAACGACTATCCCGATCTGAGACGATGCTCACAGGAACTCCATGAAGCCTAACAATCTGTCGCACGTACATCTCTGCGAGCCTCTCTGTCGACGTGCCCACCTTGAAAGGTAAGAAATGAGCTGATTTGGTCAACCTGTCCACGATGACCCAAATCGCGTCCTTCCCTCCTGGAGAACGTGGAAGCCCTGAAACGAAATCCATGGTCACGTGCTCCCATTTCCATTCTGGAATCGGTAAAGGTTGAAGCAAACCTCCTGGCCTCTGCCGGTCTGCCTTTACCTGCTGGCACACTAGACACCGAGATACGAAGCGTGCTACCTCGCGCTTCATTCCATACCACCATACGTGCTCCCTCAAGTCTCGATACATCTTGTTGGCACCGGGATGCATCGAGTACTGAGAGCGGTGTGCCTCCTGTAAAACCTCCTCGCGCAGCTCCCCGCTAGGCACACATATCCTCGTGCCGTGCCGTAGAGAACCATCATCTGCGATAGTGAAGTCGTCCGACAATCCCATCTGAACCTGTGCTCTGATACTCCTCAGAGTCTCATCATCGTATTGCGCAGCTCTGATCCTGTCCATTAGTTCGGACTGTATCTGTAATCCCCACATCTGAATCTCAGCACCGGGAACTAACACTTCAATCTCCAAGCTCTCCAAATCGGCCAATAAATGTCTATCTGTCGTCAAGTACATAGCCATCGGATACCTGCTCAAGGCATCGGCGACTACGTTAGCCTTCCCTGGATGGTACTGCAATGAGATGTCGAAGTCCTTCATCAACTCCAACCACCTCCTCTGTCTCATGTTCAGCTCCTTCTGTGTGAATACGTACTTCAAGCTCTTGTGGTCTGTGAAGATTTCCACACGCTCTCCGTACAGGTAATGTTTCCACAGCTTTAGAGCGAAGATAACTGCTGCTAACTCCAAATCGTGGGTGGGGTAGTTCTTTTCATGAGGGCGTAACTGCCTGGAAGCATAGGCAATTACCTTCCCGTGCTGTTGAAGAACACATCCCAGACCCTTCCCTGAAGCATCACTGTAGATGGTAAAGCCACCTGTCCCTGATGGCAACGTCAAAATTGGAGCTGTCGTCAACCTCTTCTTCAGCTCATCAAATGCAGCCTGGCACTCCTCTGTCCAAACAAAATCCACGTCCTTCCTAGTCAGTCTGGTCATCGGCGCTGCAATCTTGGAGAAGTCTTGTACAAACCTCCTGTAGTATCCTGCTAGCCCGAGAAAACTCCTGATCTCAGCTACCGAACTGGGGGTAGCCCACGACTCTACTGCCTCGATCTTCTGTGGGTTAACCGAGATTCCGTCACCCGATACCACATGCCCAAGAAATTCGACCTTGTCAAGGAAGAATTCACACTTAGAGAGTTTCCCGTATAGCTTCTCCCTCCTGAGAGTCTCTAAGACCAATCTCAGGTGCTCTTCGTGCTCCTCCGGTGTCTTAGAGTACACAAGAATATCGTCGATGAACACCACTACGAACTTATCAAGGTACTGGTGGAACACCTTGTTCATCAAGTTCATGAATACTGCCGGCGCATTGGTTAAACCAAATGGCATCACCATGAACTCAAACTGGCCGTATCTGGTCCGAAAAGCTGTCTTCGGCGTGTCTTCTTTCTTCACCTTCACCTGGTGATAGCCTGACCTCAAATCAATCTTTGAAAACACCCTCGCCCCGCTCAACTGGTCGAAAAGATCATCTATCCTCGGCAGCGGGTACTTGTTCTTGATAGTGATATTGTTCAAAGCTCTATAATCAATGCACATGCGCACCGTGCCGTTCTTCTTCGGTACGAACAATACCGGAGCTCCCCATGGTGATGAACTGGATTTGATGAAGCCTTTGTCCTGCAGCTCCTCGACTTGCTTCTTCAGTTCTGCCAGCTCGCTGTTGTTAACTCTATAGACATGTTGTGAAATGGGCTCCGCTCCTGGAACCAAGTCTATAGAGAATTCAACATCCCTGTCTGGCGGCAAGCCTGGCAACTCTTCTGGAAATACGTCCAGGAACTCCGCAATTAGAGGATGTGGCAACTCCTCCTCTTCCGCCCTGGCTCCGCAAAATATGCTCCCTCTCTGTTCCGCTGTTCCTCTGACGACCTCGAACTCCGGCTCTCCTGGTGGTCTAAACAATACTCTGCCTCTATAACAATCTATAGTAGCATGATGCCTGCTCAACCAGTCCATTCCGAGTACAATATCGTACCCCGGAAGTGGCATGACAAGTAAGCTCACGCTCAAGTCTCGGCCTCCTACTGATACTCTCCTGTCCTTGCAGTGATCACGGACTAGGATAATACCTCCTCCAGTCATGATCTTGCAAGTCCTAGCTAATGGTTCTGTGTCTAAATGATGTCGAAGTGCATATGATACAGACACAAAACTATGGGAAGCGCCAGAGTCGAATAAGGTAAATGCAGGAATACAATCGAGAAGAACCGAACCTGTGATCAAGTCTCCTGCTGGCTCGATCTCCTCGACTGCCATGGCGTATGCTCGCCCCTGTGGTGCACCTCTCTGCTGCTGATGCTGGGCGAACTTCTGATTTTGCGGTGGAAGTGGTCCCCTCTGTTGTTGGCCTCCTGGTACGGTAGGTACCCTGCCTGGTCCTCTCTGGGCGGCTGCTCCACCCTGACCTGGACGAGTCCGAATGGTAGGGCAATCCCTCAGCTGATGTGTCGTCGATCCGCAGGACAAACATGAGCCCAATCTATGCCTGCAGATATCTCTAGTATGTCCCATCTTCCCGCAGTACGCACACTGGATGGCGGGCTGAGTCTGCCTCTGCTGCTGTTGCTGAACCTGCCCTCGAGCTGGTGCCTGGTGCTGTTGCTGAAAGTGCCTCTGCTGCTGCTGAAAGTGTGGACGCTTGCCTGTTCCCGCACTACTGTTTGCCCCTCCAGAAACATCGCATCCCCTCTTGGGTCTGAGGTCCAAGTCATCCTCGGCTACTTGGGCATCCATCAATATGCCCTCATAGGTAGCTGTGCGACGTCCCGACGTGCGAGACTTGATCTCTCTTGTCAGCCCCTTTCTGAATTTCCGGGCCCTGTCCCCCGGATCTCTAATCATCGACGGCGCAAAGCGGCTCAGACGGCTAAACTCCGCGGCATACTCGTCGACGGACGAGCTCCCCTGGGCTAAGTCATGGAACTGACTCTCCAAAGCTCCCAGTGCGACATCAGGAAAGAACTTTTCTTTGAAGAGCTCCTTGAAAGCCTCCCAAGTGAGTCCCCCGCGCAAGAGTCTCGGCTCCATGCGAAACCACGTCAAGGCAATGTCGAACATCTGGCTGCCAGCGGCCTCGATCTGGAGCGCCTCTGGAATCTGCGCCAAACGCAAGTTCCTCTCGATGTCCTCTAGCCAATCATCGGCGTAGAGTATCCCTTCTGTCCCCTTGAACTCCCGAGGCATCATCCTCTTGAAGTCCACAATGGTGCCCGGCCTCTGTTGTTGCTGACCAGGATGTTGCTGCTGCTGAGTGACTCTCTCCACAGCCTGGAGAGCCACTTGGTGAGCATTCTCCATGTTCACCCTCATCATCTCTGTCTGGGCCTGATGTGCCTCAGCCTGCACTCTCTGGGCCTCTGCCGACGTCCTCTGGGCATCGACCATGCCCTGTATCAAAGCGAACATCTGTGCCCCATCGACGGGCACACCTCCTGGATGCTGAGCTGGTGGTGGTGGAGGTGGTGGTGCCGTCGTAGCTGTGGGGACCCTCTGAACTGGTGGTGGAGGACCCCCGAATGCTGCAGACACTCCCACCTGTCCTGGAGATGTAGGAGGTGCTGCTGATGTCTGTCCGGCAGCGCGAGAGGTGGCAGACCTCTCTGAATCTGCTGCTCCGAGTCTCTGGGACCTTCTTGGCGGCATCCTGAAGACAGATCGAAAGATTCAATTAAGGCAATAGATATGATATCAAGGAAGGACAGAAAAATTTCTAAAGGAATTAATCATTAAGAATAGTATCATAAGAATCGGAATTCCCTAATTGTGATTGAGCATATCCTTGGCCTAATTCCTATTACTTACAATCTTGCTCTACTGTGAATCTAAGTCTACGGACTAGACCTGCATGGGCCACCACTAAAAACGTGTCACGACCCGCACCCGGAAATTGGGCATGAGTCGTGGGTACGTCCAGCCTACGCCACGGCATCGGCGGTAGAACGCTGTCTAGGTCACAACATGGTATATCCTGTCAATAGTCTCAACTCCGTACGGAGGACAATGATAACTCAATCACAGTTCTATAATATACTCAATCACAACTATAAACATAATGGCACGATGAGAATTTAAAAGAGTTCTCTTAAAACCAACCACAAGAAGTTCAACTCAAAACCTGGGTCTAAATGACCTCACAAAGTCACAAATAAAATAAATACATCTCAGTCTCAGTCTCAGTCTAAAGCAATAAATGCAAAAAATAATCTAAGCATGGGCAGGCATGTTCTCCTCTAGGATAGGCACCTCCTCTGGGATTTCTGGGGTGAAATCCTCCTCTATTCCTGGACCGTAATGAGTAGGGCAAAAGTCCTCCAGGTCCTCTGAAAATGTTGTTATCCAGTCAGGATTGGAGCGAAGCACAAATACTAACAGCAGTTTCATTAAATTGACAAAATCTATAAACAGTGTAAGAGATACAAGATGGAAATAAAAGCTGAACATGTGAAGTACTGAAGAAATGAAATAGACAATAAGCATCTAGCAATGAGCAATAAATAGTGACTGCTAGAACAGTAATCTGAATAAAGATAAAACATCTAGCTAAGTGATTGAAATATCAGTTTATTATGTGATCGGCTTGGGACTGGATCAGGCTGGTTATATATGATTAGCTATGATTCTTTTAGGTCAGGCTAACCGCATGGTTAGCTATGGTGCATATAATGGTCAGGCTAATCATATATAACAGCTATGGAGCATATAAGTGGTCAGGCCACACCCGACGTGAGAAGTGGGGTGAGCTATGGTGCATATAAATGTTTGGATATGATCACATAATCTACTAATAGTTCCCCCTCCCCCAGCTAGCACGATGGATTCCAACCACGACTCCTCGTGATGGGGATCTAGGGTGCTAACCCGTGTATCCATAGTGTCGGAGTCAAGTATGAAATACACTATAATTTATAGAAGTAATCAACCATGAAAACTGTCAGAGAATGTACTCGCCTGTGGTCCTGAGCAAAATGTGAGGATCGAGGTCCAAATTGGAATCACAATGACCTATTTATGGAAATTCAATGTTAATTAATGAATTAAAAGAATAACATGCTTAACAATTTAAAAAAACGAGGTTTCTAGGTCACGTCTAAGGTTTTCTGGTCAATACTAGGTCCAACTAAGTCAAATCTAGGTTTTTGGTCAAAACTAGTTAATACCTTGCTTCTAGGTTCATACTAGCTATTTTAAACTAATACTAGTTAAAACTAGGTTGTGACTAGGTTTCTAGGTCCATCTCATGAGTATCTAGATACTAGGTATCATCATTATATATAACTCATATAGTGTGGTATATTGTATCTTGCTGAAACTAGTTACTATTTCTTATACTATATGCTATCAGTATGTAAATAACTTACATTTATATACTGAGCATATTCCTTAACTGACACCAACCAATTTATACCTTAACATCTCTTATACCTTGGCATTTACCCATATTCAACACCAACTTGACATCCCCACTACACACTAGCCTAGCACACATTAACATTTAAAACTCATTTGCCACCCCACACCCACATACAGTCACATTGAGATACCTGATACCTTCCTCTACTCACATTAATACCCATTAGATACACCCCTGTTCACTGCACACAATCACTGATACCTAACTTCCTAGACCCCCCCTGAGAACTTCCTCAGTTAACACAGGCCTGGCATTCTGTCCTACACCCTTTAATATGTATACTGATACATATTCCTATGCACACAGTCACTAAAACACACACACACTGAATGCACAGAACTCAGGCATCCCCCCCCCTTAAATCTGATACACAGTTACACAATACACATGTACACTAATCTGGAATCCTCACCTACACACTAGATACTGGGGCAAATACTGATACACACCTACTGACCTCTCCTAACCCCTAACACATGTTTATTTCTCTGATACCCAATTTACACAGTATCCCCTAACTCGATGCCACAAGGCACACACACAACTAGACTGACTGATACACACACAGCCACAATTTCTGCACACTAAACACACATATACATATACACAGTTATCCCACCTAGCTAATACACAACTACACAACACTAGTTACATAGACACTGCTCCCTCTCATAACCTTACTGATACTGCTATGCCCCAAAACCACACACAAGTCACTGATACTCACACAGGAACTCAGGGACACCGACACTGGTTCACTAGACACTAGGTTCTAGGATACATACACAAACATTATGATCTGTACAGGAAAATGTACAGCTGCACACTGCCCCTTACTCTCAGAATCTGATACCCATCCTTTGGCACTGCACAGTTCACACATAGATACATCTAACCTCACTGCACACACACAAGAATTAATTCCTGATACACTACCCTCTACACTCTCCCTCACCTACACACACAGCCACCCCTAAAATTCCTAGCTTACCTCAACTCACAAGCACACACAATCTGCACACAGCACAGCACAGAAATCTGCACGCACACATTAACTGAGACACAGAGAATCACACATGAATCCCGACTGCACAGGTAAACACACACACATATCTAACAGTAACCATCTACTCACCTAATCCAATACACAGTACACATCTACCTTATGTTGAGAGACTCACAACAACATGCCCATGTATACTGATACACACTAAATCTAACCCAGAATTCTCCAACCCGACTGAACAGGGAATTCTGCCCCCCCCTTGACTGTGCACAGGCACAAATTCACTGAGGCACAGAACTCTCTCAACCCGTCTGCACATAACCAATGCACAGTGAACACCTATTCTACCACAACATAGCCCACAAGGCTCGACTCCCCAGGAATCAAAACAACCACATATCTACCCCTATGCATATATATATATACATACAGATTCCTATATTAAATATGCAGAATTTAACTAACAGATACGTTCCTAATAACATATCATCAAACATGTGAAGGGCATGAACGAATCCCACATCAAGAACTCCAAAAACCCAGACCTAAACCCTAAATCATAATCAAATCTATACGTATGAGAGTGAGATCAGCCTATATACCAAATTCTAGGGTTTTGGGACCCTTAACCTAACCAAAACCCTAAATTCGAACTACACACAATCGGGTGGGTTCCTAAAGGGCCATGAACATCTAAAAACAGGAATTAAAGGAATAAAACTAGGGTTTTACCTGCAGGGGAAGGTTTCTTCAACGAGGCTCTTCTTCTCCAAGGCTCCCTGACCCACGTTCTTTGCTTCTCTTGCTTTGGAGGTGGAGAAAATGGAACCTAGGGTTAGGGTTTCGAATTTTTGGAGTGGGGAGATGGATTTCTCTAGTGGAGGCTAGGGTTTCTCCTGTTTACATGAATGATGGCTTTGTGAGAGGCTTCTTTTTATATTAAACCTAGGTTTAGGGTTTCTATGCCTAGTTTTTAGGTTAAACCCCTTGGCCCTCTCATGTAGAACCTAATAGACTCAGGTTAAGTCAGTCTAGGGTTTTGAGGGTTCCCCCAAATTTTAAATTCTAGGGTTTTGCTAGAATAGGGTTTTCTAACTAGGGTTTACTCATTAGGGTTGTCCTAATGGATTTCTAGGGTTAGACCTAAAACTAAATATTATTAACAATATATAATAGTTATAAAACTCAGCAAATAATTTAATACATAATTATTTTAAAATAGTTAAATTACACAAATGCCCTTATATGGAAAAGTGGTAGTGACATAAGGAGTATCAGTTCCCATATATATGACTTAGCTATATTTAGGACACCAGTGTGAATTCTGTGTATCAGAAGTGTTGTGCGTGTGAACCTGTGTGTGTGTGTGTGTCAAACTGGGAAAGGAATTACCTGTGTGTAGGAAATTGAGTGCTGTGAGTGATTTTCCTGTGTTATGTCTGTGTGTATCAGATATGGGGAAGAGAGTGTGTGGCTGTGTGTGAGTGCAGTGGGGAAAAGAACTGTGTGTGTGTCTCAGAATTTCCCAGAATACCTGTATCTGTGTGCAGATTATACTGAGTGTGTGAGTGAGTTTTCTGTGAGAGTTAGTCTAAGTAACTGCCTGTGTACCAGTGAGCTGAGCAGTGAGTTGGGGAGTTTCTAATGTATCAGTGACTGGTATTTCCCTGTGTGTGCAATTCTGTGAGGAGTGAGGGAGCAGTGTGCAGCTGTACAAACTGTGCCTGTATGAGCCTAACTAGTTTCAGTGAGGAGTGTTTTCCTGTGTGTATGTAGCAGTAAGTTAGTGAGTTAGGATTATGTTAGAAACCTGTGTGTGCAGTGAGATATCTATGTGCCTGTGTGAACCTAGCTAAGTAGCAGTATGTGTATCCTAGAACATACTATGTGTAGCTGTGTATGTGTCACAGTGAGAGGGGTATTGTGCAGTGAGTGTTCCTGTCAGTGTGAGTTGCCTGTGTTAGAGTGTCAGTAATATTGTGGGGTAGTGATTCAGTGTGTGTCTAGGTATTAATGTGTATCTGTGTGAGTAAGTATCTGTGTGTCAGTGTGTAGGTGTGTCCCTGTGTCAAAACATCAGTGTGAATACCTGCATTCCTGAGTTCTTGAGTGTGTGTCAGTATATGTCTGTGTGTGTGGCTTTTGTCTGTCTGTGTGTGAGCAGTGAAGTTCAGTTCAGTGTATAGGTGGGTAGAGGTGCCGGTCTGAGTTAAGAGTTGGTATTAAGGTAATGTCAGAAATAGCAAGTAGGTCTATTGTATGTTAGATACTAGATAACCCTAGTAGACATGGAAATAAGATAACCATATATTTAACCTAGATATATTAACTAGCTTAGCCTGGAAATCAACATAGAAACCTAGGTGTAGACTGATACTACCAAGAATTTACTATTCAGACCTAGTTAGACCTAGAAAACACTTATTTACATTTTGACCTAATTATCATTCAAGGACATTATTTTGACATTGATATCTTATTTAGGTCATTGTGATCCCACTTTGGACATCGATCCTCACATTTTGCTCAGGACCACAGGCGAGTACATTCTCTGACAGTTTTCATTTTGTTGATTACTTTTATAATCTAGTTGTATTACATACTTGATTTCGACACTATGGATACACGGGTTAGCACTCTAGATCCCTATCATGAGGAGTCGTGATTGGAATCCATCGTGCTAGCTGGGGGATGGGGAACTATTAGTAGATTATGTGATCATATCCAACCATCGACATGCATCATAGCTCACCCCACTTCTCACGTCGGGTGCGGCCTGACCATTTACATGCATCATAGCTGTTATATATCATTAGCCTGACCACTACATGCATCATAGCTGACCATATGGTTAGCCTGACCTACAAGAATCATAGCTAATCATATATAACCAGCCTGATCTAGTCCCAAGCCGATCACATAATAAACTGATATTTCAAACACTTAGCTAGATGTCTATTCTTTATTCAGATTCACTTGTTCTAGCATTCACTGTTTATTGTTCATTGCTAGATGCTCTATTGCCTATTTCATTTCTCCAGTACTTTACATTTCCAACATGTATTCTCATCTTGTATTTCTTACACTGTTTATAGTTTTTGTCAATTTAATGAAACTACTGTTAGTGCTTGTGCTTCGCTCCAATCCTGACTGGATAATATTTTTCAAAGGACCTGGAGAACTATTGCCCCACTCATTACGGCCCAGGATTAGAGGGAGATTTCACTCCGAAAATCCCAGAGGAGTTGCCTATCCTAGAGGAGATCTTACCTGCCAATACTTAGATTACTTTTTCTGTATTTATTGTTTCAGACTGAGACTGAGTTATATTTATTATTTTGTGATGTTGTGAGGTCATCTAGACCCAGGACTTGTGTTGCACTTTTGTGATTGGTTTATATAGAACTCTTTTCTATTCTCTTCGTGCCATTATTTCTTATAGCTTGTGATTGAGTATATTTATAGAACTGTGGATTATTATCATTGTCCTCCGTATGGAGTTGAGACTTTTGACAGAATATATATATTATGTTGAGACCTAGACAGCGTTCTACCGCCGATGCTGTGGCGTAGGCTAGACGTACCCACGACTCATGCCCAAATTTTGGATGCGGATCGTGACACGTTTTTAGTGGTGGCCCATACAGGTCGATTCCTAGATTCGCATTAGAGCGATATCGTAGTGGTGCTCGCTTAGAGTATTACTACGAGCCTGTTTTAGGAAATAGAAATTAGGCCGAGGATATGCTCAATCATAATTAGGAATTTCTGATTCTTATAATACTACTCTTAATGATTTTTCCTTTAGAAATTTACTGTCCTCCCTTGATGATATCGTATCTATTACCTTAATCGATTCCTTTCGCGCTGTCCTCAGGATGCCGTCGAGGACCAGATCGCAGGATCAGCAGCAGCCTCCGAGGCAGATCTAGCAGGCTTGTCACTTCTGTAAGAAGCCAGGTCACCTTTGGAAGAGCTGTAGGATGAGGCGAGGACTTTGTTTGTACTGTGGCACTGCGGGACATCAAGTGAGGGGTTGTCTTCGAGCTCCTTATCTTCCCGACCAGTGCGCAGATCCAAATCAAAGAAGTCCAGTTGAGCCACATGTGGGACCGCAGATGACTCATCATCAGCAGCACCAGACACCAGTTCGAGGATACATCCAGCAGCAACAGCCACAGAGACAGACTCAGCCCACTATCCAGTGTGTGTATTATAGGAAGATAGGATATACCAGAGACATCTGCAGGAAGAGGTTGGGCACATGTCTGTCATGCGGATCGACGACACATCAGCTCAGGGATTGTCCTACCATACAGACTCACCCAGGTCAGGGTGGAGCAGCCGCCCAGAGAGGACCAGACAAGGTACCTGCCATACCAGGAGGTCAACAACAGAGAGGACCTCCACTTCCACCGTAGCAGCAGATGTTTGCTCAGCACCGGCAGCAAAGAGGTGCACCCCAGGGGAGAGCGTACGCCATGGCAGTCGAGGGGATCGAGCCAGCAGGAGATTTGATCACAGGTTCAGTTCTTCTCGATTGTATTCCCGTATTTACCTTATTTGACTCTGGCGCTTTCCATAGTTTTGTGTCTGTATCTTATGCACTTCGATATCATTTAGACACAGAACCATTAGCTAGGACTTGCAAGATCACGACTGGTGGAGGTATTATCCTAGTCCGTGATCACTGCAAGGACCGGAGGGTGTCAGAAGGAGGCCGAGAGTTGAGCGTGAGCTTACTCGTTATGCCACTTCTGGGGTATGATATTATACTCGGAATGGACTGGTTGAGTAGGCATCATGCTACTATAGATTATTATAGAGGCAGAGTATTATTTCGACCACCAGAAGAGCCGGAATTCGAGGTCGCCAGAGGAGCAGCGGAGCAGAGCAGGATGCTCAATCACAATTATTGAGAGATTCCTGGGACGACCCTTGAGGATCTCATTATGAATTCTAATTTAATTCCTTTTCCCTTGTTTTTGTCTGTTCTCGCTTGTTGATATTGATTTTGATCCTTGTTGATCAGTTGTTAAATTTAATTCTTGGTATCGTTGTTGAGTGGATTTTTATATCAAGATAAATTTTTACGGGCTAAATTTACGGTATCATCTTATGACATATATTGATGAGGATAGTGAGAAAGGTAAAACGTCTACTTTGGTTATGGAACCTAGAGTTTATCGCAGCCATACTAGTTGTTGTGACGAGAACGTAGGAACCTGACTAGGATGTACATACTGTAGTTATGAAACTTAGAGTCTCTCGCAGCCATACCGGTTGGCGTGGCGAGGATTCTAGATGACATGATTATAGGGTTGCATACCTTAGTTACGGAACCTGTCGTTTATCGCACCTATGCTTACTGGCGTGACGAGGATTCTGAGTGTCATGATTTCTGACAGACGTGTATGATTATCAGGTTGTATCTTAAATTGGTTCTTAAAGTATCATCTCGGTTAACCCACAGAAGATCGAGGCAGGGGAGTCGTGGGCTACCCCCAGTTCGGCAGCCGAGATCAGGAGTTTTCTCGGGCTAGCAGGATACTACAGGAGGGTTGTACAAGACTTCTCCAGGATAGCAGCGCCGATGACCACACTGACTAGGAAGGATGTGGATTTTGTCTGGACGGAGGATTGCCAGGCCGTATTTGATGAGCTGAAGAAGAGGTTGACGACAGCTCCAATTTTGACGTGGCCAGCAGGGACAGGTGGTTTCACCATCTACAGTGATGCTTCAGGGAAGGGTCTGGGATGTGTTCTTCAACAGCACGGGAAGGTAATTGCCTATGCTTCCAGGCAGTTACGCCCTCATTAAGAGAACTACCCCACCCACGATTTAGAGTTGGCAGCAGTTATCTACGCTCTAAAGCTGTGGAAACATTACCTCTACGGAGAGCGTGTGGAGATCTTCACAGACCATAAGAGCTTGAAGTACGTGTTTACACAGAAGGAGCTGAACATGAGGCAGAGGAGGTGGTTAGAGTTGATGAAGGACTTTGACATCTTATTGCAGTACCACCCAGGGAAGGCCAACGTAGTCGTCGATGCCTTGAGCAGGTATCCGATGGCTATGTACTTGATGACAGATAGATAATTGTTGGCTGATCTGGAAAGCTTGGAGATTGAGGTGTTAGTTCCCGGTACTGAGATTCAGATGTGGGGATTACAGATACAGTCCGAGCTGATAGACAGGATCAGAGCTGCGTAGTACGATGATGAGGCTCTGAGGAGTATCAGAGCACATGTTCGGATAGGATTATCGGACGACTTTACTATTGCAGAGGATGGTTCCTTACGGCACGGCACGAGGATATGTGTGCCGAGCGGGGAGCTGCGCAAGAAGGTTTTGCAGGAGGCACACCGCTCTCAGTACTCGATGCATCCCGGTGCCAACAAAATGTATCGAGACTTGAGGGACCACGTAGGGTGGTATGGAATAAAGCGCGAGGTAGCACGCTTCGTATCCCGGTGTCTAGTGTGCCAGCAGGTAAAGGTAGACCGGCAGAGGCCAGGTGGTTTGCTTCAACCTTTACCGATCCCAGAGTGGAAATGGGAGCACGTGACCATGGATTTTGTTTCAGGGCTTCCACGTTCTCCAGGAGGGAAGGACGCGATTTGGGTCATCGTGGACAGGTTGACTAAATCAGCCCATTTCTTACCTTTCAAGGTGGGCACGTCGATAGAGAGGCTAGCAGAGATGTACGTGCGACAGATCGTTAGACTTCATGGAGTTCCTGTAAGCATCGTCTCGGATCGGGATAGCCGTTTCACTTCCCACTTCTGGAGGAGTCTGCAGGCTAGCTTGGGCACTCAGCTCAAGTTCAGTACCGCATACCACCCCCAGACAGACGGGCAGTCTGAAAGGACTATTCAGACTCTCGAGGATATGCTACGCACTTGTGTTTTAGATCTCGGAGGTTCTTGGGAGGATCATCTGCACCTGGTAGAGTTTGCTTACAACAACAGCTATCAGGCCAGCATCGAGATGTCACCATTTGAGGCTCTTTATGGACGGAGGTTTCGTACACCGTTATCTTGGGACGACGTTGGAGAAAGAGCCTTGCTAGGACCAGAAATGGTCGTGAATGCAGCAGAAAAGGTAAAATTCATCATAGACAGACTGCGAGTGGCGCAGGACAGACAGTGGCTTTGGGCCGACAGCCACCGTAGACCCCTTGAGTTTCAGGTATAGATCATTATTTTTCTGGCTTATGTTTGTTTGTTTAGATTGCGTGTTGAGAGTGTTTTGTTTTAGGTTGGCGATCTAGTATTCCTACGGATTTCTCCGATGCGTGGCACGATTCGTTTTGGTCGAGGCGGGAAGCTTAGCCCATGCTACATCGGACCCTTTGATATTCTTGCGAGGGTAGGTGCAGTGGCGTATAGACTAGACTTGCCGCCTGTATTAGAGGGAGTGCATGATGTGTTCCACGTGTCGCAGCTGAGATGGTACATGGCAGACCATAGTCACATACTTGATCACTCGGAGATTGAGGTTGGTTCGACGCTCAGCTACCCCGAGCAGCCCGTAGAGATCTTGGACCGCAGAGAGAAGGTATTGCGGAACCAAACTATTCCTTTGGTTCGTGTTGCATGGAGACATCACTCTCCAGGGGAGTCGACCTGGGAGAGAGAGGACGAAATGCGCGAGCAATACCCGTATCTCTTCTAGACTTGAGGTATATTTCCTTTTCTGATTTCATTCTTGCTCTAGTTCAGTCCAATTTCGAGGACAAAATTTTTTAGGAGGGTAGACTTGTCACTACCACATTTCCAGATAAGGGCATTTGTGTAATTTCACTATTCTGAATAATTATGTATTTAATTAATCTGCTGAGTTTTTAAAACTATTTATATGTTGTTAGTTGTGTTTGGTTTAGGTGAAACCCTAGAACTCATTAGGACTATAACCCTAAGGACTAAACCCTAGTTTGAAACCCAATTTCTAGACAAACCCTAGAATTTCAATTTTAGGGTTGAACCTCAAACCCTAGAATGACTAAACCTGAGTTAATTAGGTTCTTCATGACCTAACATGGGGGTTTAACCTAATCCTATGCATTTAGAAACCCTAACCTAGCTTTTAATATAAAAGGAAGCCACCCTCAACCTTTTCTCCTTCATGAAGAAAGAAAACCCTAGCCTCCATTAGAAAAACCACTTCCCCACCCCAAATTCGGAATCAAACCCTAGGATTCCATCTTCCTCCTTCAAAGAGAAGGGAAGCAAGGATCTTGGGTCAAGGAAACTTGGGAAAGAAGAACCTTCATAGGGAAACCATCTCCCTATAGGTAAAATTCATTTCTAACCCATTTTAATTTATGTTTTTCTGTTGTTAATGCCCATTAGGAAGCCCCCTATTGTTTAGATTTCGATTTAGGGTTTTGATTTGGGTTTTGGTGACCTACGTAGGATTTCCCCCAAATTCGTGAACCCTAAGCATAGGAGTATGCTTTTAGATAGGATTGCATCTCCTCCCAATGGTAATGATCTTGATTTAGGGTTCGGATTTGAGTATTTTGGGGTCCTCGATGTGAAATCCATTTTCTGCTCAGCATGTGTTTGCTGAAATGCACCTGGGAGGAATACCTATTTTTACCTAGTTCTTAGGAACCTATATATATATACATGTGTGTAGTTATACCTACGGATTTGTATGTGTGTATAGGGGGATTTTTTGCAGTCGGGGTGACTGGCTGTGTTGGTTCACTGTGTAGTCGGGTAGAATTTTTGGATAGGAACTGTGTGTGAGTGCAGTGAATTGGGTATCCAGAACCTGTGTAGCTTAGGCAGTCAGTTTTAGTTTACCTGTGTGTGTTCAGTCGGGTTTGGGAAGAAACTGTGCAGTTTAGTTACCAGTGTGTTCTCAGTGTTAGTTCTAGTGTGAGTTAACTGTGTCTTAACATTCCTATTTACTGTGTGTATGAGTTAGGAATTAGTATCAGTAGCTAGTCTATGTACTGTGTGTGAGTGATAGATTTTTCCAGGACCAATGTGAACCTGTGAGGGTGAAATGTTTGGACTGATATGAGTATCAATCTAGTATCAGTTACTACATAGCTTTTACCTTCTGTTGGTTCTAGTAGGGTAGTTGTGTAGGACTATTTTGTGCAGCTGCACCTTAAGCAGAGGCTCTATGCTATATCAGTACAGAGAGAGGAGCTTGGGCTAGCTGATGAAGCAAACCTTGTGCAGCAGTAAAATCATGTGATGCAAGGGACTGGGGTGGAATCTCAAATTTACAAAGTTCAGTGTTAGAGTAGTTAAGGAGTATCAGTTCCCATATATATGACTTAGCTATATTTAGGACACCAGTGTGAATTCTGTGTATCAGAAGTGTTGTGTGTGTGAACCTGTGTGTGTGTGTGTCAAACTGGGAAAGGAATTACCTGCGTGTAGGAAATTGAGTGCTGTGAGTGATTTTCCTGTATTGTGTCTGTGTGTATCAGATATGGGGAAGAGAGTGTGTGGCTGTGTGTGAGTGCAGTGGGGAAAAGAACTGTGTGTGTGTCTCAGAATTTCCCAGAATACCTGTGTCTGTGTGCAGATTATACTAAGGGTGTGAGTGAGTTTTCTATGAGAGTTAGTCTCAGTAACTGCCTGTGTACCAGTGAGCTGAGCAGTGAGTTGGGGAGTTTCTAATGTATCAGTGACTGGTATTTTCCTGTGTGTGCAATTCTGTGAGGAGTGAGGGAGCAATGTACAGCTGTAGAAACTGTGCCTGTGTGAGCCTAACTAGTTTCAGTGAGGAGTGTTTTCCTGTGTGTATGTAGCAGTAAGTTAGTGAGTTAGGATTATGTTAGAAACCTGTGTGTGCAGTGAGATATCTATGTGCCTGTGTGAACCTAGCTAAGTAGCAGTATGTGTATCCTAGAACACACTATGTGTAGCTGTGTATGTGACACAGTGAGAGGGGTATTGTGCAGTGAGTGTTCCTGTCAGTGTGAGTTGCCTGTGTTAGAGTGTCAGTAATATTGTGGGGTAGTGATTCAGTGTGTGTCTAGGTATTAATGTGTATCTGTGTGAGTAAGTATCTGTGTGTCAGTGTGTAGGTGTGTCCCTGTGTCAAAACATCAGTGTGAATACCTGCATTCCTGAGTTCTTGAGTGTGTATCAGTATATGTCTGTGTGTGTGGCTTATGTGTGTCTGTGTGTGAGCAGTGAAGTTCAGTTCAGTATGTAGGTGGGTAGAGGTGCAGGTCTGAGTTAAGAGTTGGTATTAAGGTAATGTCAGAAATAGCAAGTAGGTCTATTATATGTTAGATACTAGATAACCCTAGTAGACATGGAAATAAGATAACCATATATTTAATCTAGATATATTAACTAGCTTAGCCTGGAAATCAACCTAGAAACCTAGGTGTAGACTGATACTACCAAGAATTTACTATTCAGACCTAGTTAGACCTAGAAAACACTTATTTACATTTTGACCTAATTATCATTCAAGGATATTATTTTGACATTGATATCTTATTTAGGTCATTGTGATCCCACTTTGGACATCGATCCTCACATTTTGCTCAGGACCACAGGCGAGTACATTCTCTGACAGTTTTTATTTTGTTGATTACTTCTATAATCTAGTTGTATTACATACTTGATTTCGACACTATGGATACACGGGTTAGCACTCTAGATCCCCATAATGAAGAGTCGTGATTGGAATCCATCGTGCTAGCTGGGGGATGGGGAACTATTAGTAGATTATGTGATCATATCCAACCATCTACATGCATCATAGCTCACCCCACTTCTCACGTCGGGTGTGGCCTGACCATTTACATGTATCATAGCTGTTATATATGATTAGCCTGATCACTACATGCATCATAGCTGACCATATGGTTAGCCTGACCTACAAGAATCATAGCTAATCATATATAACCAGCCTGATCTAGTCCCAAGCCGATCACATAATAAACTGATATTTCAAACACTTAGCTAGATGTCTATTCTTTATTCAGATTCACTTGTTCTAGCATTCACTGTTTATTGTTCATTGCTAGATGCTCTATTGCCTATTTTATTTCTCCAGTACTTTACATTTCCAACATGTATTCTCATCTTGTATTTCTTACACTGTTTATAGTTTTTGTCAATTTAATGAAACTGCTGTTAGTGCTTGTGCTTCGCTCCAATCCTGACTGGATAACATTTTTCAGAGGACCTGGAGAACTATTGCCCTACTCATTACGGCCCAGGATTAGAGGGAGATTTCACTCAGGAAATCCCAGAGGAGTTGCCTATCCTAGAGGAGATCTTACCTGCCAATACTTAGATTGCTTTTTCTGTATTTATTGTTTCAGACTGAGACTGAGTTGTATTTATTATTTTGTGACGTTGTGAGGTCATCTAGACCCAGGACTTGTGTTGCACTTTTGTGATTGGTTTATATAGAACTCCTTTCCATTCTCTTCGTGCCATTATTTCTTATAGCTTGTGATTGAGTATATTTATAGAACTGTGGATTATTATCATTGTCCCCCGTACGGAGTTGAGACTTTTGACAGGATATATATATTATGTTGAGACCTAGACAGCGTTCTACCGCCGATGCTGCGGCGTAGGCTGGACGTACCCACGACTCATGCCCAAATTTTGGGTGTGGGTCGTGACACCGAAAGTCACATCCAAAAGCGTAATTGGCGGTATACAGTCCGTGCTTTACGCCAGACTGCTAAAATTCTAGTTATTACGCCGGAGGTCCCATCCACAAGCGTAAAACTAAAATTTTATAGTATACACCAAGTTTTTGGCAGTCAGAGCTTTTACGCTCAAAACTGCGAAAACATGGAGTTTTTACGCTGGCACATTAGAAATGTGGGCGTAAAAGATGAAAACGTCTCCGTGCGTCATCTTCCTCAAAGAGGCTATCAGCACAGAAGACGACCTAGCACGGTCACGTTCAACGTGTGCGAAGGATTTTTTGTCATTCTTTGTCATCCCAAAGGCTCTACCTCTAAGGCCGGGTGCGCTACTCGTCGGCGGGATGCTTCGCTCAGAAGAAAGTTCACCTTGCCCGACCGAAGACTCTCTCGTTGGGGCAGAAGAACGAGAAGAAGAACCTATACTATTTTCCTTAGTAGAGGGGATTTGCTTCGGCGCCATTTCTGAAAACTTAGAGTGTTCGGAGGAAGAACGAGGGGAAAAACTCAAAACAGTCGAAGGCTCTCTTTCGCAGAAGACGGATGAAAAGTTTTTCTCTCAAAAGCTTGGGATATATATAGAGTTCGGGTCGACTCCTCGAATCCTCGGACGGGCTCCTCGAAACCCCAACCAAAATCTCACAATTAATATTTGGTTATGATTGGGTACTACGTCAGCCCACTACTCTCGAAAGACGGACAGTCAGCAAATTCGAAGAGTTTTTCGTGCAAAAACAGGTCAGCGGTTCCTACGCTAAGGAGCTTTCTACGCTCGACAGCAACCGATCTATGGTTTTACGCTCGCAAGCTACAAGTCTATGGTTTTATGCCCGGATGCCTTTGTGCTCGGTAGCTTTTATGCTCGAGAGGCTACAAACCTACGACTTTACGCTCAGCAGATACCAAATCGATGATCTCACGCTCGGTGGCTTTCTACGCTCAATAGGCTACAAACTCAGGATTTTCAGCTCATCAACACTATGGATCTCTGACTTTCCGCATATCCGAACAGTTCTCGAGGCGGTCGATTACAGGAGTTCACACAGAAGATACTCCTTCTTGACCTCAAGATATCCCAAGTACCCGAAACATACAGAGTTTAAATATTGAGAAATTACTCTTCTCGGGTCAATTGGAGGTTCATCCAGACTCCAGTCCGAATATTTCATCTATCAAGATGGCAACTCAGTTTGACAGCCATTTCTCGACCCTGTTCCAAGAGATTTTTCGAGAAGTCATTCTTGAAGATGAAGTCTGAAATAAGAATTCTGTTTACACACAAGTGAAAACAACAGTTTAGAATTCTACGCGGTTCCTCATTCCTGACAACAGAATAGTTCGAACACTCGAACGCTAAAATGGCTTTCTATGCAGGACAGGGCCTAAATATTCTTTCTATCAGAGTCGGCGTAAAGAATCAGACGTGTCGAAGCTACACAGATTATATATGAGGAGAATCCAATCTACAAGGGTTTTTTCTTCATTTTTATGATTACATCTGAGGAAAACTCCGTCTACAAAGGATTTCCCCATCGTCGTCTAAAGATCGCCCAGAAGCTGTTCTGACAGGTTCTCGCATGGGCACAATTCTTCATCCATCTTCTCCAGCAGTCAGTCAGTTCCAGCAAACTGACTGACATGGCAATGATCAACGGCAGGAGAATACAGAGTTAGGGCTTGCATAAATTATGCAGATCCTATGCTCCGTGCACCGTGACAGATTGAGTTAATATATTCCACCCAACTCAATGCCCGAGGTCAGAGCTATTTGCTGCTCTCATCCCCAGAGGTAACAGGAGAAGACACCGCTTGCAAGCCGTGTGGTCTAATACGACCCTTTCCTTCTCCTGGAAGAACCGCCATATAAAGTTGATGATTATCCCGAGCAAGGGAGGCTAAGATATCCTTCCATGATCCATCGTTACAGTGGACACTTGCTCGAAGACGCCATCTTTTTTGGCTCCTTACACGCTGGAAGAACATGATCTCCTTCTTCCTCATGTCGACCCGACGAACTCCGGTGATCATCTATGCTTGGTGATGGAAATGTGGGGATAACGGGTTAACCCCCCAGCCTTTTTATAGGCGAAAGAGATCACACCGGTCCCCAATAAATCTGCCATAAAGTCAGCATCGACCGTTTCAATGCTCCATTCAGAAATGTTTCGAGTTACGAGGAGCGGTTCATGCTTCATTCAAAGCGTTCCAAATTTTGAGAAATTTGAAAGCTTTGAAGGGGGTCTTGTAGAAGCATGAAAAATACGCCGGATGGCTATACGCAGCATATTGATGCAGAGCAGCGTAAACAGAGGCCTTCAGAGCCATCAAGCGTGCAACAAAGCTTTTTTTGCTAAACACAGCGTGAAATATAAGCTCAAAGGACCATCCGTGTAAGGCAGTACGTCCAGGATGCTTCAGCGTAAACAGGGTTCTTCGTCGCCTCCATGGTATAAAACCCATCCTCTTTCAATGCAATATTGAAATGTACGAGAGACGCTTCATATTCTCCGAAGTGAACCTGTCAGATCCTGCAAATGAACCTGTCAGATCCTGCAATAAACCTGACGTCTGGACTTCTGACAAAGGGATACGGCTCGACTACCCAGAAGACGGCTATAATGATGGCACAGCACTGCAACCCAGGCTGTCATTTATCGCCATCTCCTTTGCATAAACTGCTTTTACGTGCACAAAGGGATACGCTGCCTTATTTTACACAGGCAGACATGAGCTGTTTACGCTCCGCGGTAGACAAACTGTCTGCCACATCAAAAGCTACACTTCGTACGGGGCTCGAGGCACGTCTCTACGTCCAATGCACAGAGCAATGACAGTTGCTCGAGGCACGTCTCTACGTCCAATGCACAGAGTACGTCCAATGCACAGAGCGATAACAGTTGCTCGAGGCACGTCTCTACGTCTAATGTACAGAGCGATGACAGTTGTTCGAGGCACGTCTCTACGTCTAAAGCACAGAACGGTGACAGTTTCTCAAGGCACATCTCTGCGATTGATGCGCAGAAGGGCTGCAGACCTTCAAAAACATGCGTCCGTATTTAATGTACAGTATGGTGGCAAATCTCTGCATTTAATGCAAGAGATTTGATTATATCTTCAAAAGCCATAATTCCGGCTAAGACGTCCACATCAGCACTCTGGCACGGTATGAAGCGGCCTCTATGCCCATTCAGCTCCTGTGCTCACTCGGCCTCTACGCCCACTCGGCCTCTACGACCACTCGGCTTCTACGCCCACTCGGCCTCTATGACCACTCGGCTTCTACGCCTATTTTTGGCTCCTATGCCTACTTGGCTTCTACGCCATGGTGACAAACATTAGCTTCTATGCCCACCTCTTCTACACGAGGGATACCTACCTACGTGGCTTCTACGCCGTAGTCTTCATAGTGATTATACGCATTTTGTCCCTTAGTTGGACCCGCGTCACACGTTCATTCAAAGGATCATCTATACGCAGGCATTGGTTATTTTAACCGTTGTGTAAAAGGGTGATGTACTTTGCACTCCTCGGTTTCTACACCGACGGAGTGGTCACTGTCACTAAAACTCTATAAATAGAGACCTCTATCAATGAGGAACAAGGTCAAAAAATTGGTCAAGAAAACTAATATCAGATCCAAGGTCGAACTTCCACGAAAGATCGAACCAGAGGTCAAGAGAGAGAGAGAGAGAGAGAGAGAGAATCCGGACCTCAGGCAAAGAGTAGGGATCGACGACTTTGGCATCGTACATCCACCCTCTTTTGCAACCTTCGAAGCTGCTTCCTGTCTTCTACGGCACTTCTTCATCATCGTGTGGTCCAAGGGCTAAAGTGATCGACTGCAGATCAGACACCTATAGCAATATTTATCCAGATTAAATAAATTATACTCCCACATCCTCGTATATGATCAAATTGTACAAGTTTGTTTGTAAACCATAGAAGGCGGCTTTCGTGTAAACCCCATCTTGAATACATCTTCATTCTTTCGTTTTCCACCACAAACACATGCGGCCGAAGACTATTGAATGTTGACTGCTGCAAGTAGGCGGGACAATGAAGATAGAATTCTCATGCGGTCCATATGTCATGGTGACATTGGATGATGACCCCACTTCCCTTATATACGGATGATAGGAATCTATAGCTTCCAAGAATTTTTGTGCTATAGGTTCTATATTGTCGTAGGGGGAGGATTCCTGATTTGGAATTTGGGCGTCAATATACTGGAAAAGAGGATGTTTATTATCATCTGAAACTCTTTTCCCGGTTGCATTTACATCACTCGACTGCCTGTTGCTCCGGAGGTTGATGACCAAGGGTGGAGGCTTCTGGTTCAAAGTGATCACTAGAGGATCACCCCCTTTTCCTGACCTGGTCTCGTTCAGGTGGATAGCCATAGGTTTTATAGCTTTTGGATGAGTAGTCCGTCCTTTCACCTTGATTGACAGAGGTTGCTTGGCAGAGGGTTCTTCTGGCTCCCGGCGGGATTCCTTCTCTGCTTCGGCTGACACCTCTTCCGTGTAGTCTTGAGAGTACAACACGGCATCAGAGTAGTAGGATTCTACTCCTTTAAACGGGTTCAGGTCAGCAATCTCTGTTTGTACTGTTCCTCGGGCGTCTACATATTTGAAGCATTGATGTAGAGTCGAAGGAACGATGTTGTGGTCGTGGATCCAAGGTCTACCCAGCAGGATATTGTAGGACACCTCTGAATCAATGACGTAACACGTAGCCACCGATCTGAGGTTGCCAATTTGGATCCTCAGGCAAAATTTTCCCAACGGCTTACTTCTTTCGGCGTTGAAACCCCCGATCGTAGTGGTGGTGTAAGCCAATTCGCTGGTAGGAATCCTCAGCGGTCTGAGCAGACTATGAGGAATGATGCTGATTGATGATCTCGGATCTATGTTAATCCGGTCGACCTCCATGGACCCGATGTACCCGGTATAATAGAGGGGTCTGTCATGCCTGTTATGTTTTAATAGCATGTCATCTTGAGTAAAAGTAATATTTGGGACCACCTCCATCGCACTGTGGCATTGAGGACACGCCACAGGTTCTTCGTCAGGGGACTTGAGCTGAGTCAAGTATGCATCCGCCTGCATCAATGCTTCACTCAGGGCTTGACGAGTGTCCTGAGAGAGCCTGAGTAGCTCGAAGATGGACAACCTGGCTGGTGTATTAGCCAGTTGGGCCAGGATGTCGAAGTTGTATGGCTTCTCTAAACCTTTGTTTTGAATGTTTTTCACAGGTTTATCGGAGCGCACTTCTTTTTGCTTCCCTTTGTCCGCCGAAGTTGGTCTCGAAGGACCGGCCTCTGGTACGACGGATTTCGGTTCTGAAGGCTTGGCAGCTAAAGCGTCTGCCGATGCATCCTCCTGGCTGGCTCTATAGTCCTGGAGGTAGGCTTTCCCTGAGCGGGTTCCAGTAGCCAAGACCTCGTCTTCTGATACCGAGTGTACCATAATCATGTGACATGGTTTGTGCTTTGAGTTCTTTTTAGACTTAGCCTTAGCAGCTTGAGTCTCTTTCTCGATCTCTGGCACCAGATCTGGATGAACCCACATAGTCTCGCCTCGCTGGGTAGTTAGTGGTAGCAGGTCATAATTTTGAACTCTAGCTGGAGGGAGATTAACGATGTTCGTCGTCGTCGTCCGGGAAATAGGCGTAACACCGTCCGGGATTTCTTGGGGAGACAGATTACCAAATTGCAGGGAGATCATGTTGGCCATGACTGTCTTCTCGCTATTGCGCAGAGTGATGGCCTTAGCATCGATCAGCTCCTGGATCTTCCTTTTCAGTATATAATACGCCTTTGTGGGGTGGTGTATGTACCTATGGAAGATGTAGTACTTGGGGTTGTTGGTACTGCCGGCCTCATTGGGCCATCTCACTTCAGGAAGGGTAATCTTGTCGCTTTTGATAAGACATTCGAATATGCTTGGAATATCGTCGTCGTCGAAAGAGTACACTTCAATGGGCCTGAAAGTCCCAGGTTTCGTCTGCGTGGTAGCCACCGTCTTTTGCCTGGACGTGTTGATCACCAGAGCTTCTTTACCCTTGGTACCACGAGGATGGTCGATGTTGGAGGATGTGCTCTTGCCATTATCAGAGGCCGAGATCATGATGCCATTATCGTGCGCCTTCTGACTATTATCCTCCGCGGCTACTGCCGAGATGATGAACGAGGGCCAATCATGGAACTGATGTGGTCCTGTGAACATCGAGATCACGGGGAGAAGGTTCTTCCTGTAAATGTCGACCAATGCCGAGTCTGGGACTCCTGGAGGCATTTGCAGAGTGGCTTGACGAAAACGTTCGATAAAAGTGCGAACATTCTCTTTTTTCTTCTCCTGACTTCGATGAGAGAGGACATAGACATGTCCATCCCTCCCTCGTAGAATCGCGTAAAGAACAAAGCCTTGAAGTCTTCAAAGGAAGTAATGAAGTTGTCCGCCAGGCTGCGGTACCACTGGTAAGCTATTCCCAAGAGACAGCCCTTGAACACCCGAGTGAGGAGGGCATCGTTCCCTTGTAACAACACTGTCATCATGCTGAAGTAGTTCATGTATTGACTCAGTGATGTTTTTCCCTCGAACAAAGTCATAGTCTGTGGTTTGTATCTAGGAGGAAAATGGACCTCTTTTCAGATAGCTGGGTAAGGTTGGTTGATTCCCAATTTCTTGAGCTGATCTTTGTGCTTCAGGGCATCAAATTGGGCTTTCAAATCCCGTACTTCCTACATCGGATCTTCAGCCGGTAGCGGGACCACAGAGTGGTGAGGAATCGATTGCATCGTGACTCCGACGGGAGGTAATACATTCTCTGAGTGAGGAAGCGGAGGAACTGCTGACTCCTAATCTAGAGCAGGCTCTTGGATCGTGTTCGATGGTGGTAAGTCCACCCCCACGCGTATCTGAGTTGGAGGGGCCGATGCTTGAGCCATGGCTACTGCGTGTTGAGTTAGCATCATCTGGTTCATGTTCTCCTTCATGGATTGCATTTACTTCAGAGACGTCTCTAGTATAGTGATGCGTTACTCAGCGCTCCCGGACGGAGAAGCTTCCTCGCGCTTATCTCCAATGGCTT
This sequence comes from Iris macrosiphon, assembly GCA_036927795.1. NCBI lineage: Eukaryota > Viridiplantae > Streptophyta > Magnoliopsida > Asparagales > Iridaceae > Iris > Iris macrosiphon. Next base: position 6,568,413 of record JAYESA010000017.1, on the reverse strand, counting down.
AAACTCCCGTCTCCCTGGGTGTCATTGAAAGATTAGTATAAGTCTCTGTAAAAGTTGACTCTATACTTTCGGCATCTGATTCGGGAGACTAGCGACCCCCAGCATCGAAATCAGAAGAGGACAAAGCCGGTTGTCGCGACCTCGAACGAGTGTTTTGGAACACCCCAGCTTCGGTGTTCCTAAGGAGCATGTTGAATCTCCTTTGGCTCAGAGTTCTAGAGGGATGACGTCTTGAGCCCGACCCTCCTCTAGGTATGTGTGAAGCCATGTTCACAGATGCATGTGTGGGCTCTTCTTCCTGGAAAGATGGAGAGTAGCTCAACCAGTCGAAAACTGACCGTTTTGCTTCAGAACAGCAACAATTAATTACAATCCTATGACTATTATAACAGTGCTCGCTAAGAGGCATAATAGACATGCTAGAAGATCCCCTCTCCTTGTCTTTCTGGATCAGATAATTGTGCAGGTCAGGAGGATTCACAGAAGAAGAAGATGATGGCTTGTTCCCTCTGTTCACATCAGTGGGCATGCGGATATTGGAAAACATAGTTTTCCTTGTGCCACCTATATACAACAGGTTGGCCATCTGGGTGGCGGATAATCCCCGAGGAGGGTGTCTTCCTTCAAATTGAGCCTTCTTTACGTTGAAGGGCTTCTCCTGGCGTAATTTGGAGCTCTGCTCTGGTTGGCATAAAGCTGAGGATGTGCTCAGTCGGCCATCAGCTTCTCGCGTAATCCGGAGGACCGGCAGATTGTTTCCTTGCTGGCGTAAATACTGAGAAGTTGAGTAGTCCGCCTCTTGCTTTCCCTTGCATAGATTGCAAGGATCATCTATTTTTCCGCAGAAGGCAGATGTATTTTTGTGTGCGGAGCTCGTTTGGGATTCCTGATTTGGCGTTGAGGCATTATCAAAAATTTTGTCTATTCCGCCATGGACGGGAGACTGAATTTTACCCGCAGAGCGCGGAGTAGGCTTATGGACTAGCGCTGAGGCATTGTTCGAAGTTTCGTCTTTTCTGCCAGGGATGGAAGACTAAATTTTATGCGTAGAGCGCAGATTATACTTTTGGGTTAGCGCTGAGGCATTGCCAGAAGTTTTGTCGGCCCTGTCAGAGACAGGCGACTGAATTTTATGCACAACACGCGGAGTATACTTCTGGGTTAGTGCTGAGGCATTGCCAGAAGTTTTGTCGGCCCTATCAGAGATAGGCGACTGAATTTTATGCGCAAGGCGCAGAGGGAGCAATGCTACAACCTCATTGGTCGGAGAGATCGGAGAGATTGGAGAGTCCACAGGAATGGTAGAGGATGTCTTGGGCATCCAGACCTTACGCAGCTTCCTGTTGTTTTAGACGGAGAGGGAGTGAGAGCTACCCCCTGTTCGAAGCATGTCTTCGTAGGCAGACTGGTCGAACTGGGCGACCAGTGTCTTCTTCACGGATCCCACAGATACCGTATCGTGTTGAGCAATTGCTTCCTCATCAGAAGAAAAAGATGTCCCCAGTAGAGTCGCCATCTTGTGTTTGATAATAAACGAAAGAAATGGAAAATGAGGTTTTATACGAAAACCCGCCCTTCTTCTATGTTTACAAACAAGATTGTACAATTTAATCCTATACGAGGATATCAAGTACAATTTATTTAATCTGGGTAAATATTGCTATAGGTGTCTGATCTGCAGTCGATCACTTTAGCCCTTGGACCACACGATGATAAAGAAGTGCCGTGGAAGACAGAAAGCAGCTTCGCAGATTGCTAAAGAGGGTGGATGCCCGATGACAAAGTCGTCGATTCCTTCTCTTTGCCTGAGCTCTGGATTCTTCTCTCTCTCTCTCTTGACCGTTTGACCTTCGATTCTTGCGACCGTTGGATCTGATACTGGATTTCTTGATCAATTTTTCGACCGTTTTCTTCGACCTTTCTCCTCTGTTGATAGAGGTCTCTATTTATAGAGTTTTTAGTGACAGTGACCACACAGTCGGCGTAGAAACCAAGTAGTGGAAAGTACAGCACCCTTTTACACGACGGTTTAAAATAACCAATGCCTGCATATAAATGACCTTTTGAGTGAGCATGTGACGCATGTCCAACTGAGGGACAAACGCGTATATCTGCTGCGAAGATCACGGCGTAGAAGCCACGTAAGTAGTTATCCCTTGTGTAGAAGAGGTTGGCGTAGAAGCCAATGACTGTCACCATGGCGTAGAAGCCAAGTAGGCATAGAAGCCGAGTAGGCATAGAAGCCAAGTAGGCATAGAAGCCGAGTAGGCGTAGAAGCCAAGCAAGCGTAGAAGTCGAGTGGGCGTAGAAGCCGAGTGGGCGTAGAAGTCGAGCAGGCGTAGAAGCCGAGTGGGCATAGAAGCCGAGCAGGCGTAGAAGCCGAGATGATATGGACGTTTTAGCCGGAATTTCGGCTCTTGGAGATATAATCAAATCTCTTGCATTAAATGCAGAGATCTGCCCCCATCCTGCGCATTAAATGCAGAGGCTTATCTTTAAGATTTGCCATCATTCTGTGCATTAAATGCAGATACGCGCCTCAAATTCATTACGAAGAGTGACTGCTGACGTGGCGGTCTGTTTGCCTTCTGCGGAGCGTAAGAAGCTCATGTCTGCCTGTGTAAAACCAAGCAGCGTATTCCCTTATATGCGTAAGAGTAGTTTACGTAAAGGGGATGTCACTAAACGACGGTTCGGTGACATTTAATCAAATCTCCTGTATTAAATGTGGAGATCCGCCATTATCCTGCTCATTAAATAAGGAGGCGTATTTTAAAGGTCTGCCACCCTTCTGTGCATCAAGTGCAGAGACGTACCTTGGGCATCTGTCAGTATTCGGCACTTTAAATGCAGAGACGTGCTCGAGAAACTGTCATCGCTCTGCACATTAAATGCAGAGACGTGCCTCGAGCCCTGTACGAAGTACAGCTTTTGACGTGGCTGGCTGTTTGTCTTCTACGGAGTGTAAACAGCTCATATCTGCCTGTGTAAAACTAGGTGGCATATTCCTTTGTATGTGTAAAAGTGGTTTACGCAAAGGAAATGGCAGTAAATGATGGCCTGGGTTGTAGTACCGCGCCATCATTATACCCGTCGCCTGGGTAGTCGTTCAGTACTCTTTGTCAGGAGTCCAGATGTCAGGTTCATTGCATGATCTGTCAGGTTCATTTCAAAGAATACGAAGCGTTCCTTGTATACTTCAATGCTACATTAAAAGCGGATGAGTTTTATGCCATAAAGGCGATGAAGTACCCTGTTTACGCTGAAGCAGCCTGGACATACTGCATTACGCGGATGGTCCTTGAGCCTATATTTTTACGCTGTGCTCAGCAAAAAAGGTCTGTTTGCACATTTGATGGATCTGAGGTCCTCTGTTTATGCTGTCCTGTATCAACATGCTGCGTATAGCTATCCAGCGTATTTTTCATGCTTCTACAACTATCGCGGCCATTCCCAACGTCCATTCGGATCTAGCTGCGCTGACCGCACAGTACACTGGTATCTTCTATGCCACCTTGAAAATGTTAATATCGATGGTGTTGGAGAAGAATTTGGGCTTTGCGTGACTAAAGTATTTACATACTCTACATATTCACATATTAAAGAATTAATTAAGTACCTACAATTTCATATACATGTAGTATATATATATACTCATATATATATGTACGTATATATATACGCATATATATATATATATATATATATATATATATATATATATATATATACATATGTTCTCTATTTTTATGTATATGTAGGCAAACGTATATATATATTTTGCATATACATATTTAATATCATATGTAAAATAATGTATTGGTATACATGAATATGTATAGTATACAAGAAATTGGTAATGTATAATTTAATATATGTACATGTATATTTTATTTTTTATTAAATGTTAAACATGTATTAAATATGTGTTTTAGTATTTAATATTATATATATAATGTATTGGATATATATATATATATGTGTATATATATTTTTATAAACCCTTAGCATATTTTTAATATATATATACATATATTTTGTATATGTATTTAATTTGATATATATTGTAAGTATAAATTATTATGTTTATATATACATACAAGAATTATTTATTTTAAAGTATATATTTATACAATATCTATTATCGTGATTGATGGAAATTATATATATTAGTTAATGAGATGTGTTTTAAATATGTATCCCTACTAGGTGACCCTAGTTGACTAGTGCCCTGCCTGGCATGGCCCTGAGGCCAGTGTTTATAGACTGTATGTTAGGGTAGCATCTGATGCAAATGTTATATTGTGATGTGTTTATAGGACTGTTGGTTTACCCAGGGGATACTCTGGAACAGGACATCCATAATTTACCAGCTAAGGACCCAAGGCAAGTACATTCTCTGATAATTTCTAATTCTTTGATAATTTCTATAAGTTCAACAATCATGAAATATTATAACTGAATCTTTAACACTGTGCTACACGGACTAGTATAGCTTGGATCTGCAGTCATGAGATGTTACCTTGATTATCGTATTGACATTATATACGACATTGACATTGATATTGACATTGATATTAGACATTGATATTAGACATTGTACATGATAGACTTGACTTGCTCGTGTATCGTGACGTGTCATGATTGGATCCACAGTACTAGTTGGGGGCGGGGAAATTGCTAGTGAGAGATGTGATCAAATACCCAGTGTATAATTAAAATATTATTGGTGTTAATCATACCCCCACGTATGATTAGCCAGACTGTAGCAATCGTACATGTTCCCAAGCCGATCACATTTCGAAACTACAATTTCAAACACTTAGAATAGTTACAGTTCTCTATTTTAGATCATATACTACATCACCGTATATGATACTGTTCCTTGTTCTTTTCATTTTCATACATGCACTGACTATATCATATTGCCTACTGCCTGTCTCTTTACATTGCCTGTTTCTCTTAAATTGTTATTGCATTTATTTCACTGTCTTCTCAGTAGCTAGCATGACATGTTTTATTGTATTATAGACATTATCAATTAATGGAACTGTTATTTGAGAGTGTTGCTTTGCTCCTTCCTGACTGGAAATATTTTTCCAGACTATGCCTTAGAGGACCGCTGTACGACACGTTATGGACCATATGGTGAGTAGCTGCAGACTTGGTAATTTGGTTGTGATTCCGAGAGATCTAGTCAGAATTTCTAATCTTCTAGTTAGTTTCTTTCCGTAGTTTATTTGGTACCGGATTTGTCTCCGGCATTTTTTGTTGAGACTTGGATTGTTGAGTTAGAATATTACTTGTGGACTTGTGTTGTGTTTAATTTTAATTTCTGTTTCGAAATCTTATCGTGCTGAAATCTTGTGATTATGTGTTCATCTTATTTGTGTCATCCGTGCCTCCTAATGGAGATTGGATGCTTGCGTGACATTAGCTAGATAGTATCAAGACCTTGACAGCGTTCTACCGCCGACACTACGGCGTAGGCTGGACGTACCCACGCACTCGTGCCCCTAAACCGGGTACGGGTCGTGACACTCCAAACCGTTAACTATCTCCTCCAGCGCGTCAGTGAGGAGGGCCTCCCGGGCCTCTATAGTGCCGATCCGAGAATTCGACGACACTGGGGTAGCTGACGCGCTGGAGGAGATAGTTAACGGTTTGGAGCAACCCATTAACGAATACTTGCAGCTAGCTCGAGGCAACATTGAAGATCTGGTCCAGGCTAAATATGACTCCTTGACTGCGCAGCTTGCTGAACAGATGGCATCTCTGAATAAATCCATCCAGATACATCAACAGGAGATGGACGAAGGAAAAGTTGTCTTGGAGGAGGCCATTGCTCTTCAAACGAAGTGCCAGGCCGAGTATGAAGGGAATATAGCAAGGGTCCGCAGGCTGGAAACAAAACTCCCTCAGGGAAAGGAGTGGGCTTCTCAGTCGTCGGAAGCTCTAGATATGGCGGATGGCCGATTGGGCGTAGCACAACAGAACTTGGCACGTGCAGGAGTCGCCCGTGCTGATTTTCTTCGGGCTAGATCCGAGCTGTCTCTCCTGAGCGATGATGAGGCACGGCTGGAGCGGGCCCGCTTTGATGTCTTGGATTCCAGGACTGAGAAGATGGCCGCACTGGCGCAGCAGATTCGCAAATTGACCGCTCCCCCCAAATGATGTACTTTTTTGCTTTTCAATGTACTTTTGCTTTTTTTTGGGAAAAATAAAGAGGCTCTCATCTGACTTTGTGGACCCATCATTTTGGAATATAAATGACAGGTTTGGGTGAAAGTGATATCAGAGGTAATATGGACGTGATATACTCTCGGTAAGTTATAGCATGATGCATCTATTCAGAGGTGATATGAACATGATAGAATACGATCCAACTAGTTTCGTTTTGGAAGTAGTTTTGTCAGAATGAGGTTTTCACCATATTCCACTTGAGAAAAGTAGGTTAAGCATAATACCTTTTCAGGAATTTGCCATTGATAGGAGCCATTAACAGGTCTCCATTAGGCTTGGCTAACCTGTAAGCGCCGTTTGAGAACGTCGTCTCGATCACATAAGGGCCTTCTCATTTGGGCTGGAACTTGCCCTTACTCCTGTGAGTAAGAATCATCGACCTTCTCACAGCTAAGACTAGCTCGCCGACTTTGAACACTCTTTCCTTTACTTTTTGATTAAAAGCTCTGGAAATGCGTGCTTGGTAGAACGCGATGCGCTGTTGAGCTTGGAGGCATTTCTTGTCTAATCCTTCTAGCTCTTGAAGCCTTAAAAGGTCGTTCTTTTTTTGAGTCAGCTCATTAGCCATGGCTATCCTGAGTGACGGAATCTGAATCTCAATAGGGAGAACTGCTTCGCTCCCGTAAACCAGTGAGAATGGGGTACAACCTGTTGGTACTCGTACCGTGGTGCGGTATGCATAGAGACATTCTCCCAGCTTCTTATTCCAATCCCTCTTGTTTGAAGAGACAAACTTTTTTAAGAGATTTATAATGGTTTTGTTGAAAGCTTCCGCCAAACCATTACCAGCAGGATTATATGCCGTAGAGGCCATATTTTGTATCTAATTTTTATCGCAAAATCGATAAAACGCTTGGCTGATGAATTGAGGCCCATTGTTATGAATTATTCTCCGGGATATCCCGAAGCGATAAATGAAGTGATGCTTGATGAAGCTGATCACATTAGATGCCTTCACCTCAGCAAGAGGGATCGCCTCTGCCCATTTGGAGAAATAATCCGTGATGGCCAGTATGAACCGGTGATCTCTGGAAGAAGACGGGTGGATAGGACCAATGATTTCCATACCCCATGCTTCGAAAGGCCAGGACGCAACCGTAGGATGTAGATATTCAGGAGGTTGATGGATAAAATCTGTATGGACCTGACAGGCTCTGCACTGTCTTGCGTACTTTATTGCATCCGTGATCATAGTAGGCCAGTAATTGCCCATTCTCCTGATGCGATCCTGTAGCTTAGGCCCGGGTTGATATGCTCCGCATACGCCGTCGCGAGCTTCACGGATGATCCGCTGTGCCTCATCATCTGAGAGACATCTCAAGAGCAGTCCATCGTAGGTCCGGCGATATAGACACTGTAAGGATGCCTCGAAATAGAAGCGTAATGATCGCCTCGCTGGGTAGTTAGTGGTACCAGGTCATGATTTTGACCTCTAGTTGGAGGGAGATTAACGATGTTCATCGTCGTCCGGGAAATAGGTGTAACACTGTCCAGGATTTCCTGGGGAGGCAGATCGCCAAATTGCATAGAGATCATGTTGGCTGTGACCGTCTTCTCGCTGTTGCGCAGAGTGATGGCCTTAGCATCGATCAGCTCCTGGATCTTCCTTTTCAGTATATAACACGCCTTTGTGGGGTGGTGTATGTACCTATGGAAGATGCAGTACTTGGGGTTGTTGGTACTGCCGGCCTCATTGGGCCGTCTCACCTCAGGAAGGGTAATCTTGCCGCTTTTGACGAGATATTCGAATATGCTCGGAATATCGTCGTAGTCGAAAGAGTACACTTCGATGGGCCTGGAAGTCCCAGGTTTCGTCTGTGTGGTAGCCCCCGTCTTTTGCCTGGACGTGTTGATCGCCAGAGCTTCTTTACCCTTGGTACCACGAGGATGGTCGATATTGGAGGATGACCTTTTGCCTTTATCAGAGGCCGAGATCATGATGCCATTATCGCGCACCTTCTGACTATTGTCCTCCACGGCTACCGCTGAGATGATGAACGAGGGCCAATCATGGAACTAATATGGTCCTGTGAACACCGAGATCACGGGGAGAAGGTTCTTCCTGCAGATGTCCACCAATGCCGAGTCTAGAACTCCTTGAGGCATTTGCAAAGTGGCTTTGACAAAAATGTTCGATAAAAGTGCAAACATTCTCTTTTTCCTTCTACTTGACTTCGATGAGAGAGGACATAGACATGTCCATCCCTCCTTCGTAGAATCGTGTGAAGAATAACGCCTTGAAGTCTTCAAAGGAAGTAATGCAGTTGTCCGCCAGACTTCGGTACCACTGATAAGCTACCCCCGAGAGACAGCCTTTGAACACCCGAGTGAGGAGGGCGTCGTTCCCTTGTAATAACACCGTAATCATTCTGAAGTAGTTCGTGTACTGACTCGGTGACGTTTTTCCTTCGAATAAAGCCATATTCTGTAGTTTCTATCTAGGAGGGAAAGGAACCTCTTCTCAGATAACTGGGTAAGGTTGGTTGATTCCCAATTTCTTGAGCTAATGTTTGTGCTTTAGGGCATCAAATTGGGCATTCAACTCCCATACTACCTGCATCGGATCTTCAGCTGGTGGCGGGACCACGGAGTGATGAGGAATCGATCGCATCGCGACTCCGACGGAAGGTAATACATTCTCCGAGTGAGGAAGCGGAGGGACTGCTGACTCCTAATCTAGAGCAGGCTCTTGGATTGCGTTGGATGGTGGTAAGTCCACCCCCACACGTATCTGAGTTGGAGGGACCGACGCTTGAGCCATAGCAGTTGTGTGTTGAGTCAGCATCATCTGGTGCATGTTCTCCATCATGGATTGTATTTCTTTCAGAGATGTCTCCAGTACAGTAATGCGCTGCTCAGCGCTCCCGGACGGGAAATCTTCCTCGCGTTCATTTCCAATGGCATAAACTCCCATCTCCCTGGGTGTCATTGAAAGATTCGTATAGGTCTCTGTAGAAGTTGACTCTATACTTTCAGAATCTGATTCGGGAGACTGGCGACCCCCAGCTTCGGAATCAGAAGAGTACAAAGTCGGTTGTCGCAACCTCGAACGGGTGTTTCGGAACACCCCAGCTTTAGTGTTCCTAAGGAGCTGGTTGAATCTCCTTCGGCTTGGAGCTCTAGAGGGATGACATCTTGAGCCCGATCTTCCTCTAGGTATGTGTGAAGCCATGTTCACTGATGCATGTGTGGGCTCTTCTTCCTGGAAAGATGGAGAGTAGCTCAACCGGTCAAAAACCGACCGTTTTGCTTCAGAACAGGAATAATTAATTACAATCCTATGACTATTAAAAGAGTGCTTGTTAGGAGGTGTAATAGACATGCTGGAAGATCCCCTATCCTTGCGTTTCTAGATCAAGTACTTGCGCAGGTCAGGAGGAGTTACAGAAGAAGATGATGACTTGTTCCTTCTGTTCACATCAGTGGGCAAGCGGATGTTGGGAGCCCTAGTTTTCCCTGTGCCTCCTGTATACAACAGGTTGGCCATCTGGGTGGCGGATAATCCCCGAGAAGGGTGTCTTTCCGCAAATTGAGCCTTCTTTACGCTGAGGGGCTTCTCCTGGAGTAATTTGGAGCTCTACTCCGGTTGGCGTAAAGCTGAGGATGTCCTCCGTCGGCTGTCAGCCTCTCACGTAATTCGGAGGGTGGGCAGATTTTTCCCTTGCTGGCGTAAAGGACGAGAAGCTGAGTAGTCCGCCGCTTGCTTTTTCTTACATAGATTACAGGGGTCATCTGCTTTTTCGCGAAAGGCAGATACATTTTTACGTGCGGAGCGCGTTTGGAACTTCTGATTTGGCGCTAAGGCCTTGTCAGAAATTTTGTCTGTTCCGCCAGGGACGGGAGACTGGTTTCTACGCGCAGAGTGCGGTATAAGCTTCTGGACTAGCGCTGAGGCATTGTCTGAAGTTTTATATTTTCCGCCAGGGATGGGAGACTGAATTTTATGTGCAGAGCGCGGAGTATACTTTTAGGTTAGCGCTGAGGCATTGCCAGAAGTTTTGTCTGCCCTGCCAGAGACAGGCGACTGAATTTTACGCGCAAGGCGCGGAGGGAGCAATGCTACAACCTCGTTGGTCGGAGAAATCGGAGAGGTCGGAGAGTCCACAGGAATGGTAGAGGATGCCTTGGGCATCTAGACCTTATGCAGCTTCCTGTTGTCTTGGACTGAGAGAGAGTGAGAGCTACCCCTTGTTTGAAGCATGTCTTCGTAGGCAGATTGGTCGAACTGGACGACCAGTGTCTTCTTCACGGATCCCACGGATACCGTATTGTGTTGAGCAATTACTTCCTCGTCAGAAGAGAATGATGTCCCCAGCAGAGTCGCCATCTTGTTTCGGATAAAAATAAACGAAATGTAAAGATTACGAGAAATGACAAGGTTCTTTATTTTAAAGAAAATCCCGCTCTTCTTCGTCGGTGTTTACAAATAAGATTGTATAATTTTGATCCTACACGAGGAACGTCGAAGTACAATTTATTTAATCTGGGTAAATATTACTATGGGTGTCTGATCTGCAGTCAATCACTTTAGCCCTTGGACCACACGATGGTGAAGAAGTGCCGTAGAAGACAGAAAGCTGCTTCGATGGTTGCTAAAGATGGTGGATGCCCGATGCCAAAGTCGTCGATCCCTTCTCTTTGCCTGAGCTATAGATTCTTCTCTCTCTCTCTCGACCTTGGATCTGATACTGGATTCCTTGACCAATTTTCGATCGCTCGACCTTCAATTCTTCGACCTCCTTTCTCCTTTTTGACCTCTAATTGTCCACCTTTTCCTCTGTTGATAGAGGTCTCTATTTATAGAGTTTTTAGTGACAGTGACCACACAGTCGACGTAGAAACCGAGTAGTGGACAGTACAACACCCTTTTACACGATGGTTTAAAATAACCAATGCCTGCGTATAGATGATCTTTTGAGTGAGCATGTGACGTATGTCCAACTAAGGGACAAACGCGTATATTTGCTGTGAAGATCACGGCGTAGAAGCCACGTAGGTAGTTATCCCTTGTATAGAAGAGGTTGGCGTAGAAGCCAATGACTGTCACCATGGCGTAGAAGCCAAGTAGGCATAGAAGCCGAGTAGGCGTAGAAGACAAGTAGGCATAGAAGCCGAGTAGGCGTAGAAGCCGAGTGGTCATAGAGGGACAAGTAGGCATAGAAGCCGAGTAGGCGTAGAAGCCGAGTGGTCATAGAGGCCGAGCAGGCGTAGAAGCCGAGTGGTCATAGAGGCCGAGCAGGCGTAGAAGCCGAGTGGGCATACAAGCCGAGCAGGCGTAGAAGCCGAGATGATGTGGACGTTTTAGCCAGAATTACGGCTCTTGGAGATATAATCAAATCTTTTGCATTAAATGCAGAGATCTGACCCCATGCTGCGCATTAAATATAGAGGCTTGTCTTTAAGATTTGCCATCATTCTGCACATTAAATGCAGATACGCGCCTCTAATTCTGTACGAAGAGTAACTGCTGATGTGGCGGTCTGTTTGCCTTCTGCGGAGCGTAAGAAGCTCACGTCTGCCAGTGTAAAACTGGGCAGCGTATCCCTTGTATGCGTAAGAACAGTTTATGCAAGGGGAATGTCACTAGACGACTGTTTGGTGACATTTAATCAAATCTCCTGCATTAAAAGCAGAGTTCTGCCATTATCCTGCGCATTAAATGCAGAGGCGTATTTTGAAGGTCTGCCACCCTTCTGCGCATAAAATGCAGAGACGTGCCTCGGGCATCTGTCAGTATTCGGCGCATTAAATGCAGAGACGTGCCTTGAGAACCTGTCACCGCTCTGCGCATTAAATGCAGAGACGTGCCTCGAGCCCTGTACGAAGAGCAGCTTTTGACGTGGCAGGCTATTTATCTTCTGCGGAGCGTAAATAGCTCATATCTGCCTATGTAAAACTAGGCGGCGTATTCCTTTGTATGCGTAGAAACGGTATACGCCAAAGAAATGGCAGTAAATAACAGCCTGCGTTGCAATACCGCACCATCATTATAGCCGTCGCTTGGGTTGTCGTGCAGTACTCTTTGTCATGAGCCCAGACGTCAGGTTAATTGCATGATTTAACAGGTTTATTTCAAAGAATATGAAGCGTTTCTCGTACACTTTAATACTGCATTGAAAGCGGATGAGTTTTATGCCATAAAGGCGATGTAGCACCCTTTTGACGCTGAAGCAGCCTGGACATACTGCATTAAGCGGATGGTCCTTGAGCCTATATTTTATGCTGTGCCCAGCAGAAAAGTTCTGTTGCACGTTTGATGGCTCTGAGGTTCTCTGTTTATGTTGCCCTGCATCGACATGCTGCGTAGAGCTATCCGGCGTATTTTTTATGCTTCTACAATGTACCACTGACATTATCGACAAGTCTCTGTTAGGCTTTGCTAGCCTAAGTTGTGCCTTAGAGATAATGCCTCTGGAACTTCCTGCATTGGAAGGTTACCAAATTAGAGTGACATCACATTAGCGATAACTGGCTTACCCTTATTGTGAAGGGTGATAACTTTAGTATCAATCAATCATTAGATGTATTTCTTCAATGCATTACAATCTCGTATAGCATGATTTATGTATCGATGGTACATGCAGTACTTTTGATCATTGATTATGTCTGCCTCTTCATGATGTATAATTTTGAATAATTTGATTTTGTCATCCTTCACTAATTCATTGAAGATATTGACAACATCATCGTCGTCATAGGAATAAGTTTTCTTTGGTCTGAGATATAGCTTAGTTTTTGAACCCTTAGAGGCAATGATAGCAAGAGCCTCATTTGCTTTCTCAATATAATTTTAGTCATTGTTGAGGGTGAAAGGGTGCTTCCTTTTATTTTCTGTATTGGGCATTTGTAATCCCAAATTACATGCTACTTTCGTGCTAACTTCAATGGCTTCGGCTCCTATGGTGAATGTCATCCAGTCTTTAAATTGGGTTGGACCCGTCCAGAGCCCTAATATAGGCAGTAGATTCTTTTGGCAAGTAGCGATAAATGTAGAATCAGGAATACCGGGGGACAACTTCAGAAGTTCTTGCCTGAAACCTTCTATGAATTCGTGATTGGATTCCTTCTACTTTTGTTTGATATCGATGAGCGAAGCCATCGTCATATCCATGCCTCCCTCATAGAATCGTGAGAGGAAAAGACACTTTATATCATCAAACGAGGATATGCAATTATTAGGAAAATTATGATACCAATCGTAGGCTATGCCGGCCTAGCATCCCACCAACAATCTGGTGAGGAGAGCATCCTTTTTCTGCAGATAAGCCACCATCATATTGAAGTAATTAATATATTGACTCGGTGATGTCCTGCCTTCAAACAAGACTATTTATTGAGGTTTGTATTCAGGAGGGAATGGAACATTATCCCAATGAGGAGGATAAGTTTGTTTAACCCCTAGCTTGCAGAGTTGGTCTTTGTTCTTTAAAACATTGACCTGTGCACGTAACTCCTGGATAACTTCGAGAGGATCTTCTTGCCAAAGTAGTGCAGCTGACTGATAAGATCCTGGTTGAATAGGTATTTTGACCGATGGAGGTCCACTCCCAATATTGAGAGGATTAAGAGTTGGCCCTGCTGACTCTTGGTTTAGGACTGGTTATGGATTTGTGTTATCCTATAGAGGTGTTGTTCTAGGAGTAGGTTGTGCATGTATGAATGGTGCCACTTGAACAGGTACTGGTGTAGGAGAATGTTGGGCTGTCATCAATTGATTTATATTTTGCATCATAGTGTGCATGTCCCTGAGAGCGGCCTCTAATGAGTTGAGGCATTATTCTGTGGCTACTGATGGGGAAGTATCTTGTTTGTCCCCAATGGCGTAGACGCAAACATCTCTGTATACAACATAGGGATTGGTAGAAATAATGGTATAGTTGGAGTCTACAATGTGTCACCCTCACATTTCCGCATGGGAGTATTTTAGTTATTGTTTATATATTTATTTTTTAGTGAATTAATATTTATTTATATTATGATATTAATTAATATTGGGCTTGTATTATTTATTTATAGTTAGTAGGATAGTCTATTATTTATACTTGATACTAGTGAACCAAATTATACTTTTCATGACAACAATTGTGCCCAATATGGACTAGGCCTAAGTTAGACCCATCACTTAGTTAATTAGAAGGTTAAGACTAATTTGCATTAGTTTAGAGACTTCACACTAGGGCCCTCCTTTATTATTCATCATAATTAACCATTAGGGATAAATTAGACATTGGCAATTACTTGGAAGAGGGGAAATTAGGGATCAGCCATTATATGAGTCTTCTCTCTCTCTCCTCTTCATTTGTGCACTCATTTCTAGATCCCAAAATTTTTAGATCACTAATTCTCTTCATGACTCCTTCAATTTCAACCCAATTTCTTTTATTCCCTCTTAATTTCATCAAGCAAGAAGCATTGGAGCTTGGAATTGCATGGAGCACTTGGAGGAGGAGCTTTGATAAGAAGATTGTGTCCGGATCGTGTTCGTGAGAACAATTCATTGGAAATTCATCTCCCAATAGGTACAATTCTGAATTCACCTTTATGTTAGATTTTTAAATCATACATTTGATCATTAGGAACCCTCCGGTGGCGTAGGTCTACCTATAGGAAGAAGTTTTAGGCTCTTTGGTTGTGTTTTATGATTTCTACATAGGTTTTAGTTTTCATATTGGGTGTAAACCCCCTCTCCCAAAATTAGGCCTACTTGACTTAGATAGCGAAATTAGGGATAGTTGAAATCCAATTAGAATTTAGAACACAGTATTTTTATTTAATTATGCACCATTAATATCACGTAGCGCACCTTACCGTTGCTTCGATAATTGGGGCACCTTGCTAGCCAATGCTTTCCTATAAACTTCACAACCTTGTCCTAGACATGACTGCCCACCATTGTGACCTCTGCGTAACTTATAATCATAATTTCTTGTGCTACATTTTAGTCGCACAATAAACGTCGTGGACGTTATTTCCTAATTCTAAATAAATTCCAACTTTGTAACTCTGTGCGTTCCAATCGAATTTGGAGACACAATCTTGGCCGTTTTGTACAACCCAAATTTTATTAATATTCTACATTGAATCCTCTATGTCCCTGACACTTGTGTCCCACCTAATTTTAATCCCATGTACTCCTAATTAATTCCAGAACACCATGTGCGGTATTTTAATTAATTAAAATCCAATTTTCATCTTTGTGCAATTTTCCTAATTGTTGGACATTTTTATGCAAAAATGTATTGAGGTGTCCACAATATTGGACAATACATGAAAAAACCCAACTTTCCCCTTCATAGGTATTTTTCTATAATTTTTGGAATGTGCAACGCGCACATCGTCCCCCATTTAAAAACTATCCTTGTATTTAAATAATATAAATTCTAGCCCTCCAAACATTCCCAAGTGAGCCCAAGGCCCATCCCAAGGAGAGTGTTGACCAAGTCAAACTATTCCTAGGTCAACCCAACCCCATGTGCATATAAATACATCATTTCTTTTACCTTTACTTTTTATTATTCCTAAAAATAAAACTAAATTCCAGCCGACCTCCTCCTACCCTTACTATTCATCTTCTCCCCGGAGCCGAGGCTCCGCCGACCGGAGCTGAACCCCGCCTGCCCTGGCCGACCACCTCGCCTCCCTATCCCTCTCTTCCTCCCCCACGCAGCAGCGCTCTGTCCGCAGCCGCCTGCACAGCATCGGGGACTGCCGGGGCACGATAAGATCGGCCAGACTCCCTGCTATTCTCGACTCCTCCCTCCGTGACCGCCTGGAACCCGACCCAGTCTTCGCCTGAACCAGTGCCATTGTCTTCTCCTCTCAATCGTCGACTGAACGCCGACCGGATTCCCCCCTGGACCACCGTCATCCCTGATGCGCCGTCGACGACACCCCAACCACCAACCGACCACCATTACCACAATGCCGCACCACCCTTCCTTCCTCCTTCTTCTTCTCCGGTCCCCGTCAACCGCCGAGCCGAGCAACCTCGCCGGAGAAGGCCGGTCTGGCCATCATCCCCGCCTGAGCCTCCCCCTCGTCGACTTTACGTCCACCACTTCTCCTCCCTGAAACTGAGCCACCTCCTCTTTCGACTGGCCGGACCCCCTGGCCGGATTTTATGTCACCACCACCCTGTACACCACCCATCACCACTACGGTCCTCCTTTTCTCCTCGACCTCAGCCCCTGCTCCCTGACCTCCTCCTCCTCCCTGCCGGACCACCCCTCCCCCTGGCCGGACTCCTGCAGCACCCAATCATCAACATCATCACCCCCTCACCATCATCTTCACCAGGGTCATCACCAACATCATCGTTATCGTCGTCATCAATATTAACCCTAAGCATCTCTTAATCAACACCATCATCGTAGCCATCGTCGTCATTATCACCTCCATCGTCATCGTCGTTATCATCGTCATCACCATCGCCATCGTCACCGACATCGTCATCATCCCCATAATCATGATCATCAACATTATCATCTCGCCTATCATCGTCTCATCATGGTCATCATCATCATTAGCATCATCGATATCACCATCACCCATATCCTCCCCATCATCACCATTATCCCAGCCACCACCTACAGCAACCTCCTCACCTCATTGACCTAATCACCCTCGTCCTCGTATTCATCCGGGACCGTCACCCTTGCTAGACAACCCGCAACAGTCACCCCCGATTTCCGTACCTGTGCACGCTAACCCCGAAGACCTGTTGGATTATCTGTGTGACTTTAGGAGCAAGTTATTGGTGCTACGCAGCCTTCTCGCCAGGCAAGTATACCTTGCCTTGTTGTACTGTTTAAATTCTGTCTTATTATTTGCATGTTTATATTATATAACTGTGCGCATCCAAGAGAGACTTGGGTGCAGTCAACGGAGGCGTTGACGTTAGGACTTGTGTCCGACCTAGTGTCTAGTAGACCCAACTAAAGTTGTGGAGTTATTGGTATGACTCCCCAGGCCTTGACACGTATCATTACACGTTACCGAGTGAGTTCATATAGGGACGCATGCCTCATACTCGACTGGCCATCGGTATAAGCAACACGTGTAACGGTAATTAGCTTAGTGTTTATTTCTTTAGAGACTTGCATTATAGTACGAGATGTCCACGTCGTATTCACGATTGGTATATCTATATTGGGTGGGGAGGATGACTTGTAGGCGTATGGGTTACCTACTTCCTCTATACAGATTACACACTCGACGGAGTGATATGGATGTTATATACTATACAAATTCCACGTTCTTTGGAGCGCTATGGACGTTATATACTATGCAGATTCTCCGTTCTTCGGAGCGGTAGGACGTTATTATATTGCAGTGCGCCCTTGTATTGGGGGCATATGTGGCATATACTAGCCAGTCATGTCGATTGGTGAATTACGTCAGCATATATCTAGCCTACAGTTTCCCATACGTACTAAGTTGTCCTCAAGTTGTATTTTACTTAGATGGTTAGGTCACCCTTGAGTTCTTACAGTATTTACTTTATGGCATGCTTCTATGTATCTTGTTATGTCCCTCTGAGGACCTGGTCCCTTTCCAGGTGTATTGTTCATGAGTATTCGCCGGAGCGCAGATCCGGAGGTGCTACGTATATTGCGATGAGGTCTTCTCTTCGAGCCGTGACTGTTAGTTGATATTCTTATATTGCATTTATCTTGTTTATCTATTTTCTGGTTCGGTAGTGGATTTGTTTCCATCCGACTACCTTCATTAGATACTTTATATTGAGATCAAGTAATAGATATTGGTTATTCATTTATATACGATTTTCTGTGGATGTGATTTAGTTTTGCCCTGTGACATATATGTTTACCATTTGTGAATTGATATTTATATTACATCGTACGTGTGTTATGGTTTCCATATATTGGGGTGCCATATTCATACGGCTGGCATGCTTACGTGTCTTGGTCCTACGCATTTTAGGACTGGGGTATGACATGTTTTTGTGGTGGCCCATGCAGGTTAAGAGCATATTATCTCGGTTACGTTACTGTACCGAGCAAGCCTGCACCTAGGATTACAGTATAGGATCTCATCCACAATTGACTATGACTCATATTTCTTCTAATCCGTCCTATTTGAATAATTGTATCCTGCTTGATTAATGTGCTTCCCTATTAGTTCCTTGAGTATAGCCCTGCTAGAATATAGGAATCCTTGTTGTTAGAATGATAATTAGGGTAATATTCCTACTGAGAATAAAAACTAGAATATTGACACCTCACTAAGTTTAGAATATCTAGTGAACCCTAGCATCCCTCATCTATAGATTGGTTTACCATTATCCCTTGATATAATTAGGGATGACTTATGAGTAGTATAGGCAATACTAGGGCTAGCTATGAATTTGACCGTATTGTTTAACCATAGCATTGAGGGACCAATAGAAATCCAAGGTTGAATATTAGGACCCAAAACTTAGCTCTTATAGTAAGGTAGTATTTGAACTATAAATTTAGATTCTTGTCTTGGTATTAGTAGACAGTACCTAAGGAAACCTAGAGGAATGGATCTAACTTTTCCCTTGATCATACCTCGAACATATATGTTAGCATACCACCTCACCTTAGGAAAACCATGATTTTATCTAGAGTCTTCCTATTTTTAATTCTATATCTTGTTCTTCTGAAAACTTAGCGCTCGCTATTTTTGCGACAACTAACTATGTTTTCTTTACTTCACCTTTCAACTAGCGCCACCTGACACTTCTGATTGTAGGCCAGGTGAATTCTCTTATGTTAAGGATATATAGTTGCTAGGATTATATTTGTCAATGTTAAACTTTGAAAAGCTGTGCATGATAGTTAGAATTTGATAGTTTTAAGTTATTCGTGTAGATTGTAGCTTGATGATTACCCTTAGTTTTAAATCGCGTAATTCGTATCCATAACCTAATATAGGTATATCCTCTTTTCACTTAAGAACCAGTAGATCTTCCATTCTAACTATTGACACTTGTTCTATGAACACTATGATTAAAACTTAAGGTGATCATTACTGATATGATGCAATAGGATGATTTTCCCGTAAACCCCGATAATAGTTTATGCTTTATTTATAAGGACAATATCATTTTGTAGATTTCCCTTAAGACTATCATAGTATTAGTTTATTGTCCGGGTAGTATGCCTCATAACCTAGTATCACATAGTCCTTGTGATCTATTATTGTAGTATAATTGAACGACATTTAACTATATACTAGCATAAGACAATAGTGTTTATCCAGACTATAGTACTTAAAGGCCCATACCCTATTTTGTTGACTAGCAGCTTAGACAAGGTATTAGTACTACGACTATAGAGACAGTAGAGTCTTATTTTGTTTTGTTTGTGAACTTGAATTATTTGTACCTTCTCTCATCATGATCTAGCGCATTTATATTTTATATACTACCTTGACTTATGCTGCTATTTTATAACCTAGTTTTGCAAGCTTATTCTTTTATCGAGCTTATTCACGATATATGTATTAGTGGATGCATACATTAATACATTTCAGAATCAGTGTGTTAAGGTCTAGCTAACCTTGGTATGCTGGGTTCGCCCTTCGCATAACTACCTTACGTGGATTGAGATATGTGGTGTCTGGTAGACGTATGTACTTGCCCTCTAGGCATGCCTGAGTATATCATATCAGTTACATAACTGTACTAATGTGAGCATGTGAATAGAAATTTACCAAATATATTTTAATCCACAACTGCCTAGACAATTTCCATTTGAATTCATTAAGCGCCTTGATCCCGATACTTCTATTCTATTACCTCCCCCTTAAACTCTTTATTGTTCTCCGTCTTCCCTTATTTCAGAAAGATGAAACGTCGTGCCGAGTATAAGTTGATACACTGATAAGTACTGGATATACCCTATAGGCCAATTACATTATTTAATGATTATTTTTTAACCAAGGGCATATCACATGTAATATATTTGGTGTTAAATTTTTTGAGGATTGAGTAACATGATTAAGTAAAAATTGAGGAATGAGATTTCTTAAATGTAAGAGCCTTATGTGATAGATGAGAAAATTCTAAGTTGGGTAGCAGTTGCATTTGTCAACTTATGAGAAACTTATCTTAGATTGGGATAAAAAAAATTGGATGTAGAGGTTCAAGTCATTTTAAAATTGAGAATTTTCGAAGAATAATTAATATGATGAGGATTAATGAATTTTAAAAACCGGGATATGGCAAACCAAATATCGATACGTGAGCATATGATTTAAAATTTAAATATTGAAATTTGAATCAACGATTTAAACCTCGAGGAAAATAAATAGAACTCCAAACATGGACATGGACGGATTAAACTTCAAATTTGAGGATTAAAATTAAAAGAAATTTGTGATTGCAGGATTACCTATTTGAACTATTGAGGATATAAATTGAATTTAAATTTGAAGAGTACAAAAGTTCATAAGTTGAAAATTAGGAGAAAAAATTCAATTAGAATCATTTCTAAAAGAGATTTTGTTAGTTGGAGATCGTGATATAAAATTTGATATGCGAAGATGTTATGCAGATTGAATTAAATTTGGATATTGATGAGGAAGTACGATATGTTGAAATTTGATATGAACAGTGACCATCTTAATTTGGAAGTGATTACGAAGGATTGATTAGAATTTTAATTATTGCAAAGATATTGCGATTAACTTGCCTTATGTATGTGAAAGAATAACAGACTATGCCTTATTTTAATTTCGAGGATGAAATTATTTTAAGTTGGGTAGATTGTAAACCCTCTCTCCCAAAATTAGGCCTACTTGACTTAGATAGTGAAATTAGGGCTAGTTGAAAACCAATTAGAATTTAGAACACAGTATTTTTTATTTAATTATGCACCATTAATATCACGTAGCGCACCTTACCGTTGCTTCGATAATTGGGGCACCTCGCTAGCCACTGCTTTCCTATAAACTTCACAACCTTGTCCTAGACATGACCACCCACCATTGTGACCTCTGCGTAACTTATAATCATGCTTTCTTGTGCTACATTTTAGTCGCACAATAAACGTCACGGACGTTATTTCCTAATTCTAAATAAATTCTAACTTTGTAACCCTATGCGTTCCAATCGAATTTGGAGACACAATCTTGGCCGTTTTGTACAACCCAAATTTTATTAATATTCTACACTTAATCCTCTACGTCCCTGACACTTGTGTCCCACCTAATTTTAATCCCATGTACTCCTAATTAATTCCAGAACACCATGCGCGATATTTTAATTAATTAAAATCCAATTTCCATCTTTGTGTAATTTTCCCAATTGTTGGACATTTTTATACAAAAATGCATTGAGGTGTCCACACTATTGGACAATACATGAAGAAAACCAACTTTCCCCTTCATAGGCATTTTTTCATAATTTTTGGAATGTGTAACGCTCACATCGTCCCCCATTTAAAAACTATCCTTGCATTTAAATAATACAAATTCTAGCCCTCCAAACATCCCCAAGTGAGCCCAAGGCCCGTCCTAAGGAGAGTGTTGACCAAGTCAAACTATTCCTAGGTCAACCCAACCCCATGTGCATATAAATACATCATTTCTTTTACCTTTACTTTTTATTATTCCTAAAACTAAAACTAAATTCCAGCAGAGCTCCTCCTACCCTTACTATTCATCTTCTTCCCGGAGCCGAGGCTCCGCCGACCGGAGCTGAACCCCGCGTGCCCTAGCCGACCACCTCACCTCCCTGTCCCTCTCTTACTCCTCCACGCTGCTGCGCTCTGCACGTAGCCGCCTGTACAGCACCGGGGACCGTCGGGGCACGACGAGATCGGCCAGACTCCCTGCTGTTCTCGACTCCTCCCTCCGTGACTGCCTGGAACCCGACCCAGTCTTCGCCTGAACCACTGCCATTGTCTTCTCCTCTCAATCGTCGACTGAACACCGACCGGATTCCCTCCTGGACCACCGTCATCCCCGATGTGCCGCCGACAGCACCCCAACCACCAGCCGACCACCATTACGACAATGCCGTACCACCCTTCCTTCCTCCTTCTTCTTCTCCGGTCCCCGTCCACCGTCGAGCCGAGCAACCTCGCCGGAGAAGGCCTGTCTGGCCATCATCCCCGCTTGAGTCTCCCCCTGGTCGACTTCACCTCCACCACTTCTCCTCCCTGAAACTGAGCCTCCTCCTCTTTCGACTGGCCGGACCCCCTGGCCGAATTTCATGTCACTACCACCCTGTAAACCACCCATCACTACCACGGTCCTCCTCCTATTCTCCTCGACCTCAGCCCCTGCTCCCTGACCTTCTCCTCCTCCCTGCCGGACCACCCCTCCCCCTGGCCGGACTCCGGCAGCACCCAATCATCAACACCATTACCCCCTCACTATCATCTTCACCAGGGTCGTCACCAACGTCATCGTCATCGTCGTCATCAATATTAACCCTAAACACTCTTAATCACCACCATCATCGTAGCTATCGTCGTTATCATCACCTCCATCGTCATCGTCGTTATCATCATCATCATCACCATCGCCATCATCGCCGATATCGTCATCGTCCCCATAATCATGATCATCAACATTATCATCTCCCCTATCATCGTCTCATCATGGTCATCATCATCATTAGCATCATCGATATCACCATCACCCACATCCTCCCCATCATCACCATCATCCCAGCCACCACCTACAGCAACCTCCTCACCTCATTGACCTAATCACCCTTGTCCTCGTATTCATCAGGGACTGTCACCCTTGCCAGATAACCCGCAACAGTCACCCCCAATTTTTGTACCTGTGCACACTGACCCCGAAGACCTGTTGGATTATCTGCGTGACTTCAGGAGCAAGTTTTTGGTGCTACGCAGCCTTCTCGCCAGGCAAGTATACCTTGCCTTGTTATACTATTTAAATTTTGTCTTATTATTTGCATGTTTATATTATATAACTGTGCACGTCCGAGAGAGGCTCGGGTACATTCAACGGAGGCGTTGACATTAGGACTTGTGTCCGACCTAGTGTCTAGTAGACCCACCTAAATTTATGGAGTTATTGGTATGACTCCCCAAGCCTTGACACGTATCATTACAGGTCACCGAATGAGTTCATGGTGGGACGCGTGCCTCATACTCGACTGGCCATCTGTGTGAGCAACACATGTAACGGTAATTAGCTTAGTATTTATTTCTTTAGAGACTTGCATTACAGTACGAGATGTCCATGTCGTGTTCACGACTGGTATATCTATATTGGGCGGAGAGGACGACTTGTAGGCATATGGGACACCCACTTCCTCTATATAGATTCCACACTCGACGGAGTAATATGGACGTTATATACTATGCAGATTTCACGTTCTTCGGAGCGCTATGGACGTTATATACTATACAGATTCCCCGTTCTTCAGAGCGGTAGGACGTTATTATTTTTTAGTGCGCCCTTGTATTGGGGGCATATGTGGCATATACTAGCCAGTCATGTCGGTTGGTGAATTACGTCAGCATATGTCTAGCCTACAGTTTTCCATACGTACTAAGTTGTCCTCAAGTTGCATTTCACTTATATGGTTAGGTCACCCTTGAGTTCTTACAGTATTTACTTTATGGCATGCTTTTATGTATCTTGTTATGTTCCTCTGAGGACCTGGTCCCTTTCCAGGTGTATTGTTCATGAGTATTCGCAGGAGAGCAGATCCGGAGGTGCTACGTATATTGCGATGAGGTCTTCTCTACGAGCCGTGACTGTTAGTTGATATTCTTATATTGCATTTATCTTGTTTATCTATATTCTGGTTCGGTAGTGGATTTGTTTCCATCCGACTACCTTCATTAGATACTTTACATTGAGATCAAGTTATAGATATTGGTTATTCATTTATATATGATTTTTTGTAGATGTGGTTTAGCTATGCCCTGTGACATATATGTTTACCACTTGTGAATTGATATTCATATTACAACGTACATGTGTTATGGTTTCCCTATATTGGGGTACCATATTCATACGGCTGGCATGCTTACGTGTCCTGGTCCTACGCATTTTGGGACTGGGGCGTGACATTGGGAGAATTACGAGATTGATGCATCAAGTGTGTGTCATAAGACCAATTAAATCTAGACGTAGATTGGTGGTATGAGACTAGATACGTATCTACAAATGGATACGAGTAGGCCGTACCATGGTATTTTAGGATACGCAATGATACAGGGGCTCATTTTGGGGGTTTTGTGTTTATTAGTGTATTACTTGAAAATTTTAATTAGGACTAATTACTTTAGTTGTGTAATTATGAATTTGATATGTGTAATGGGTGTTTACGAGCTATTATGGGGTTTTTGGTATAATTGGGGAGGGTGTATCTTAGTGTACCATAGTGTGATACTCTTTGGTACATAATGTGTTTGATATAATGTCTACACTAGAGTAGTGTGAGTGCTAGTGTAGATATATTAGTTTGATTATATATGTAGTATGTCTGATAATTTGAGAGCTAGAGTGTTGTGATGGAGGTGCTATTTGATGTGTATTAAGTACCTGGGTACACTTATACAGTTATTGGTAGAAGAACTTGTCACGACCCACACCCGGAATAAGGGAACATGTAGTGAACAACGTCCAGCCTACGCCACAGCATCGATGGTAGAACGCTGTTTGGGTCAATATAACTACCTACACACCACCCATAATATATAAAAGGGTACCTGTCATACTACCTCAACTCCAAAAGGAGGAACAATATTGTATATGATAATGGTAAACAATACTAAATCATAATATAAACTAAATGAGGATAAAAGCACGGTGTGGAATAAAATAGAGGAAAATAAGAGTCACACAATAAATCCATGAATCCAAATTCATAATCTAACATAGTCACTCCCAAAATAATATATACATGCCATGAGTCTAGAAATGAAACTAATACAATGTCCAAAAATATAAAACTAGGCCTCCTCGGTCACTAGCACTAGGTCCTCCTACTCTAGGGGAGAATCCTCTAATGGCTCGCCGTCCAGCAGCACGTAATAAGTGGGACACTGATCCACAAGTCAATCAGCTAAAAAATATATCCAGTCAGGATTGGAGTGAAGTACATACCTATAAAAGCAGTTCCAAATATATAATAGAGCATATATAACAAATAATAGAAAAGAATACAAGATAACTAGCAATAGGAAATAAAATGAATAAGAGTGAACAGGTAATATACTGAAAAGTAAAGAACAAGCAATAAAGAATCATTGCAAGTAAAGAATAAGATAAACTAGCTAATGTGCCTTGGAGTATAAGTTCATTATGTGATCGGTTTGGGTTGAACACGAATATAATATGGTAACTCGATTACATATGTGATATGTAATCGACATATACACGAATACACTAGCTTGATCACATAAGCAACTCCTACTCCCCCATCCCCCAACCAATATTTATGGATCCAAGCACGACACGTTACGAACACGAATATAAGCACACTGAACATGAGCAGTATGTGAACATGAAGTACACGATAAGCAATACCCGATATATACGATAAAATATATATGGAGGAGAACCCACTGAACATGGTAGGGGATAACATCCCATGACAGGATCCATATAGTACATGTTCGTGTAGCCACTATGTCAGAATCAGGTAAACAATTCTAGAATATGTGATATATACACTATCATGACTAAAAACTAATAGAGAGATGTACTCGTCTCTTTTCCTGAGCAAAGGTGTCTCGATGTCCAAGCTAGTGTCACACAAGCCTATTTAGGAAATAATATGTCAATTGGTGTAATGAATGATAATTGAGTTAAACATTGCACTAATATGCTTTCTAGGTCAATTCTAGGTTTATTGGTCTATATTGGTCACTAATTAGCCAATAGTAGCTAAACTAGGTTATACTAGGCCATTATCTATCCATATAATAATACCTTAACTAATACTTACACTATCTAGTATAACTAACTAACTAACTAACTTTGGATTGATACTAACAGGCATTTATATATATACTAATTTACTAACAATTGATACCCTCAAGTATATACTACTAATTGATATCAGTTACAACTAACTGTGACTAACTATTAACAAATACTAACTTAACTGACTAATGCCCCCACTGTTAGCTAATATATCTGATACCTCTTCATAAATCATCTATCACCAAGTTACCTACCCTTGTTTAAGTATCCTTGATACTCATCTCTAACAATTATAATACTACTAACTTCTAACATGCAACTAACACTTTATACTTGCCATTACTAACAACTAACATTTAACCCATTAACTATCATTCATTAACTAACTGTTACTAACTAATAACATAATACTAACTAACGTACATAACTGATACTATATGTTAAACTAACATCTAACTGTTAACTTAACATAGAATACTAACTTAGGATAACTACTACTGCTACCTATCTTCTAATTCCAGGTTGTTGATGTAGAGGTTACTGAACTTATTTTAAACTCAGATATGTGCTTGCAAGAGCACAGTACACTTCCCCAGGGTAGTATCTGCCCTACACTGTACTGGAGTACAGTATTGCAGTCCATCAACAATCACTAACTGGACAAATACCCACTTCACCTGAACACCTTGCAACTTACTACAACTTCCCCCATTCATTAACACCATCCTTCTATAGCAACACTACCCACAACAACAACTCATAACTCTCTTTTATATATACTCCAACCCAATGCAGTTATTCATATTGCTATTGCATGTTTCCACATTGTAACAACAATGTACTACTGCATAGCTTCAGGTCTGAAATTGATAAACATGTTAGTGTATCTACTTTCCCCTCCACTTAATGCTGCAAACTGATACATAATTGGCTTAGTGCATATGGCACTTCACCCGATCACCATGTATACACCCTTTGTACACCCAACTGCATTACCTATACACAATCACCTGATCACTGCTAGTGTAGTAAATTATACTATTATGCCACATCTGTTACACTGATACACTTGGTATCAGGGTTGCCCGAGCCCCCTTCCTAGTACTCTGCACAAATCAACCTGGACACAATATTTCCCCCCTAACTGAAGATACCTTTTTAAACACACACATCACTGATACAATCACATATGTTCTGATTCACTCACAAACATCACTGATAATGCTCACTGCACACAAAATGAGACACACATACTTACTATAATATATGTACACCTCTATGCTTATATAAAGACACTCATATATATATAGCACATACACAAGGATCATTTTACCAAACACATAAAGTGCCCAAAATAGGTTACTTATGATACTCCCCAATTAGAGAGGTCCAAACCCACAATTCTCCATAATAGACATTTCCCCAAGCCGAATACTCATAATAGGAACTAATACAATTTTTTATAATATGAATTGAAGAGAATTCATACTAAACACCCAAAATAGAGCTCTGTATCACACGGTATCACACCGTATCGTGATACGGCCTACTCGTGTCAATTATGGACACGTAGCTAGTCCCACAACCCCGATCTAAGTCTAATTAGACTAAATTGGTCTCATGACACACAATTTTTGTGTCAATCTTGTAATTCCCCTAAGTCATGCACAAAAATCCATGTAGAAGGGTCAAATCACATCAATAGAACCTAGATCTTCTTTCTATAGGTAGCCCTATGCCATGAGAGGGTTCATAATTGTGAAATATATAATTTAGAAGCTACAATGAAAATGAATTCAGAATTTACCAATTAGGAGATGGATTTCCAATAAAAAGCATAATGGACACGATCCAGACACGATCTCTCCACCAAAGCTCTTTCTTCTTGTGCTCCTTGCTACTCCAAGCTCCAAAGCTCCTTGAGGGATGAGAATGATAGGGAATATGAAGGAATTGAGAAGGAAATTGATGGAGAAACTGAAGAAAATTAGGGATCTAGAATTGAGGATCTAAAATGAATGCAAATAAGGAGGAGAGAGAGAGAGAGAGAGAGAGAGAGAGAGATGAGACCCCTCTTATGTGGCCGACCCCTTTTCCCTCTCTCCCTCTCCAAGTCACCATCAAATCTCCAAGTTGCCTGTACATAGTAAATTATGGGAAATAATTAGGGAGGCTATTAATAGAAATTCTACTCTAATGCAAATTAGTCTAATTCTTCTAATTAATTAGTATGAATGGGTCCATTGCGCTTGGTTCATGTTGGGCTCACAAGCTATCATAAAAAATTCTAATTCGGTTTACATGTGTCAAGTCTAACTATTGGATAGCACACTAACTATAATTAAAAATATAGCACAACCATAATTATTTATATAGCATAGTAATTAATTATTAAATTACTAAAATAATAAAATTGTGCTAAATGACTAAATTACCCCTATTTGGAAAAGTAAGATTGACAAACCGACCCACCTTAGAAAATTTTTGCCTCAAAATTGAAGGAAGAAACTAACTACAAGAAGTAACCACAACAAGTAAGAAAATATTATACCTCACGGCTGTTTGTGGTACTAAACGAAAGAATAAAAGTGTATTTCAATGACAGGGTTTATACGAGACCCGTGCCCTTTGGTTTACAAACAAACTTGTACAATTCGATCCTATACGAGGATGCGGGAGTATAATTTATTTAATCTGGGTATAAATTGCTATAGGTGTCTGATCTGCGGTCGATCACTTTAGCCCTTGGACTACACGATGTTGAAGAAGTGCCGTAGAAGACAGGATGCAGCTTCGGAGGTTGCGAAGGAGGGTGGATGCGCGATGTTGAAGGTCGTCGCTTCCTATTCCTTGCCTGAGCTCTGTATTCTTCTCTCTCTCTCTCTGTCTCTCCCTCTTGATCTCCGGTTCGGTGACCTTGTTCGATCCTTCTTTCAAAGTTTTGAGCTTTGATCTGATATTGGTATTCTTGGCCAAATTTTTCGACCTGGTTCGATCTTCCAAATTATCGACCTTGTTCCCCATTGATAGGGGTCTCTATTTATAGAGTTTTGGTGACAGTGACCACTCCATCGGTGTAACAACCGAGGAGTGGAAAGTACAGCACCCTTTTACACAACGGTTAAAGTAACCAATGCCTACGTATAGATGATCTTTTGAATGAGCGTGTGATGCGGGTCCAACTAAGGGGACACAACACGTACAATTGCTACTAAGATCACGGCATAAAAGCCACGTAGGTAGGTATCCATTGTGTAGCAGAGGTTGGCATAGAAGCCAAATGTCTGTCACCATGGCATAGAAGCCAAGTAGGCATAGAAGCCGAATAGGCATAGAAGCCGAACAGGCATAGAAGCCGAGTAGGCATAGAAGTCGAGCAGGCATAGAAGCCGAACAGGCATATAAGCCGAGTAGGCGTGGAAGCCGAGCAGTCGTAGAGACTGAGGGGGCGTGGAAGCCGTAGGAGCACAGATCCTGAATGGGCGTAGAAGCCGCTGCGTACCGTGCCAGGGTGCTGATGTGGACGTCTTTAGCCGGAATTATGGCTTTTGGAGATCAAATCTTTGGCAGAGATTTTCCATCATCCTGTGCATTAAATGCGGAGACGTGCCTTGAGGGAAAACTGTCGCCGCTCTGTGCGTTTTGACGGAGGGACGTGCCTTGAGGGGACACTGTCACCGCTCTGTGTGTTTTGGCGGAGGGACGTGCCTTGAGGGGACACTGTCACCGCTCTGTGTGCTTTGGCGGAGAGACGTGCCTCGATCCCTGTACGAAGCGCAGCTTTTGACGTGGCAGGCGGTTTGTCTTCTGCGGAGCGTAAAATAGCCCATGTTTGCCTGTGTAAAACAAGACAGCGTATTCTCTTTGCACGCGAAAGAGCGGTTTACGCTGGGAGATTTTAGTAAGTGCCGGTTTGGTGATATTTTAACCAAATCCTCTGTATTAAATGCTGAGATCCGCCATCATACTATGGAGCGCGTCCCGAGGGGTCTGCCCCCGTTCCCAGCCGTCGTTTGGGTAGCTGTGCAGCACTTTATGTCAGGAGTCAGAGGTCAGGTTTACTGCGTGACTGGACAGTTTCTTTTCGGGAATACGAA
The DNA here is from genome assembly GCA_036927795.1 of Iris macrosiphon. Classification (NCBI taxonomy): domain Eukaryota; kingdom Viridiplantae; phylum Streptophyta; class Magnoliopsida; order Asparagales; family Iridaceae; genus Iris; species Iris macrosiphon. Next base: position 6,538,165 of record JAYESA010000017.1, on the reverse strand, counting down.
GCGTTCTTCGTACGCTTTAACGCTGCTTTGAGAGCGGCTGGGTTTTACGCCATGGAGGCGATGAAGAACCCTGTTTTACGCTGGATGGCTCTGAAGGCCTCTGCTTACGCTGCTCTGTATCAAGACGCTGCGTAGATCTTCCAAGCATTTTTTCATGCTTCTACAAGACCACCTTCAAAGCTTTTAAATTCCTCAGAATTTGAAACACTTTGAATAAAGCATGAACGGCCCCTCGTAACTCGAAACGTTTCTGAATGGAGCATTGAAACGGTCGATGCTGACTTTATGGCGGATTTATTGGGGACCGCTGTGATCTTTTTTGCCTATAAACGGCGGGGGGGGGGGGTGAACCTGTCTTCACCATATTCCCATTGTCATGCAGAGATGATCGCCGGAGTTCGTCAGATCGATCTGAGGAAGAAGGAGATCATATTCTTCCAGCATGTAGGGAGCCGTAAAAGACGACGTCTTCGAGCAAGTGTCCACTGCAACGATGGATCATGGAAGGACATCTTAGCCTCCCTTGCTCGGGATAATCAGCAACTTTGTATGGCGTTGCCCCAAGAGAGAGGAAGGGTCGTATTGGCCCACAGCGGCTGGCATGCTGTGTATCTTCCCCTGAGATCCCCGCGGACGAGATTAGACAAATTGTAATCTATCGTCCCCAATCGAGTTGGGCTTAAAGAAGCCTCAACTGGATCGGCCATGGCGAATGGAGGATCTTCTTGTTCATGACTGTGGTAGTCGATAAACAGTCCTCGAAGAAGAGGAAGACCTTCACCCATGTGAGAACCTGTCAGTACAGCTTCTGGGCGATCTTCGAACGATGATGGGGGGACTCCTTTGTAGATGGAGTTTCCCTCATATGTAACCATGAGAAATAGAGAAAAAACCCTTGTAGATTGGATTTCCCTCATATGTAATCATGATTTTAATCTTTAATAAAATCATCTTCTTCTCCATATGATCGTCTTGCCATACGTTGCTTGTGAAGTCTGAATATGTGCAGCTTCGACACGTCTGAATCTTTACGCTGACTCTGATAGAAAGAGTATTAGGCTCTGTCCTTTATGCATAGCGGATAGTCCATAGAACGCTGCTGAGCACTTTGAATATTTAGAACTGTCTTGTTGCTAGGACTGCGTAGAATTTCTGAACTGTTGCCTCTCTGATGAGCGGAATTTTGTTTTGTTCAGAATTCGTCTTCAAGAATGATCTCTTGAAACTCCCTTAGAACAGGGTCAAGGTTTTTGGCTGTCAAACTGAGTTGCCACTTTGATAGACGAGATGTTCAGACTGGAATCTGGATGAACCTCCAGTTTTCTGGACCCGAGAGGAGTAATTTCTCAATGTTTGAACTCTGCATACTTCGGGTACTCGGGGATGCTTTGGGTCAAGAACGAGTATCTTCTGTGTGAACTCTTTGCACTTGACCGCCTTGGGGACTGTTTGGATATGCGGAAAGTCGTAGAAAGGGAAATCATGTCTGTAGCCTCTTGAGCGTAAAACACTATCGAGCGTGAAATCATAAACTTGTGGTTTCTGAGCGTGAAGTCGTAGGTTTGTTGTCTCTCGAGCATAGAATGCTACCGAGCACAAAGGCATCTGGGCAAGAAAAACCATAGACTTGTAGCTGTCGAACGTAAAGCCGTTAGATTCGTAGCTGTCGAGCATAAAAAAGCTCCTTTAGCGTAGGACTGTAGATCTGTAGCCTGTGAGCGTAGAACACCATCGAGCGTGAAATCGTAGACCTGTGGTTCCTGAGCGTGAAGTCGTAGGTTTGTTGCCTCTCGAGCATAGAATGCTACCGAGCACAAAGGCATCCGGGCAAGAAAAACCATAGACTTGTAGCTGTCGAACGTAAAGCCGTTAGATTTGTTGCTGTCGAGCGTAGAAAGCTCCTTTAGCGTAGAACTGTTTGATTTGTAGCTCCTGAAAAGAAAATTTCTTCGAGCGTGAGGTTTGCGGATCTGTTGCTGCTGAGCGTAAACTGAGCGCCATCGAGCGTGAGATCGTCGATTTGTTATCTGCTGAGCGTAAAGTCGTGGGTTTGTGGCCTCTCGAGCATAAAAGCTACCGAGCACAAAGGCATCCGAGCGTAAAACCATAGACTTGTAGCTTGCGAGCGTAAAACCGTAGATCCGTTGCTGTCGAGCGTAGAAAGCTCATTTAGCGTAGAACCCGCTGAACCGTCTTGCACGAAAAAAATCTTTCGAATTCGCTGACTGTGCGTCTTCCAAGGGTAGTGGGCTGACGTAGCATCCAATCATGATCAACTATTAATTGCGAGATTTGGTTAGGGTCTTGAGGGGTTCGTCCGAGGATTCGAGGAGTCGACCCGGACTGTATATATATCCCCAGCTTCTGGAAAGAAAAACTTTTCATCTGTCTTTTGCGAAAGAGAGCTTTCGACGGTTCGAGTTTTTCTTCGTTCATTCTTCGAGCACTTCGAGTCTTTCAGCAATGGCGCCGAAACAAACCCCCTCCGCTAAGGGAAAGAGCATAGGTTCTTCTTCACATTCTTCTGTCCCGGCGAGGGAATCTCCGGTCGGGCAAGGTGAACTTCCCTCTGAGGGGAGCATCCCGCCGACGACTAGCGCTCCCGGCTTTAGAGGTAGAACTTTTTGGGATGACACAAATGACAAAAAATCCTTCACACACGTTGAACGTGACTGCGCTAGATCGTCTTCTATGCTGATAGCCTCTTTTGAGGAAGATGACGCACGGAGGCGTTTTCATCTTTTACGCCCACATTTCCAATGTGTCAGCGTAAAGACTCCGTATTTTCGTAGCTCTGGGCGTAAATAGCTCGGGCTACCGAAAATTGGCGTATTTCGTAAAATTTGAATTTTACGTTTGTGGAGGAAACTTCCGGCGTGAGGTGACCAAATTTGTACAATCTTGGCGTAAAGCACAGACTGTCGTTTCCTTGGTCCGTGTGTTTGTGCCAGACTTGTAATGACATGTCTTCTTTGCATTATCTTGCAGTTGATCTGGGTGAGTCCCCATTGGCTGAGTTGATGGGCTCCGCTGCGGGGATGCTGCACTCGAACTATCTGGAGGATCTGTCCCATGTGGCATTTCCCATCTCTGGACCCCAGTATCCTGAGGGAAGGGAGCTCCTGATATCGGCCCAGGGTGAGCGAATGCTATTGAGTATGATCAACGGCGAACCCTTGGTACGTGTAGATGGGGAGCAGTACATAAAGTCGGCTTTCCTTTTTGGGGACATGATTGATAAACAGTCCCAGACGAAGCCCAAGAGGGAGCCTTGGGTTTTCCCTGCCGGGGATTTGGTCTTGTACCTGCCGACGATACCGAGGGATTATCCCATCTCGGCCTTCTTCCATGCGACGCATCCCAGGAAGATGTCTTGGAAGCTGACTCCTGATCTTCATGGGAAGTCGGGGAAGATCTTTCATCTGAAAGGCGCTGACCAGGGGTCTTTTGTTAGTCGCCCTTCTGGCGTTGTGACGCTGTTCCGAGGACTGTGCTCGGGCAGTGTTCCAAGTGAAGATAGCTCGGTGATCCAGCCGGTCCAATTGCCGACCTTCTGCAATGACTTCATGGGTCGAGGTGGGGTATATCCCAAGGAGAATCCTCGGTGCAATGGGTGGATCGCCCCAACGAACTCCCGATGGAGATGCCTAGTTGACTGGGCCTTAAAGCACTTCCAGAGAGAGTTGGAGGGCATTGGACTATATGCCGCTGTGAGTGCGACGAGCGTCAGGCTGCCTCCGAACCCTAATTTGTTCCTGGCACTGATGGAGCGGTACATTCCGCTCACCGGGACCTTCGCCACTCCACTAGGGGAGTTGGGGTTGGCCCTTCATGAGATGGCAGTTGTCTCGAGACTGCCGATGGGGGATACCCCATATGAAGAGTACGTTCCCACCAACCGGGAGTTGGGGGATTTGGACCCTCGGGTGGCGAAAGTATATCAGGAGCTGATGTGTCAGTACTTCGCGTGCACCGCTTTTTATAACGAGCCTTCTGATTTGGCTCACACCACCAAGTGGATGTCTTACCTCTTCTTCCACCGAGCCAGGGCCGCCAGGTCGGAGAAAGCCTCGGGTGGTAAGAAAGAGCCCGTGAACTGCTTGGGCGTCCTCAGTGCCCAGGTTGTGGAGACTCTTATGGAGGAGGCTGAAGCTCCGGATCAGATTCTTGTGGAGGGGGTAGGAAAGTACCCGGAAGGCACTAAGGTCTGTAGTTACTTGAGGCGTTGCCGCAGGCCTTTGTCTAAGGAGGCCCAGCTGGCGGGTTTCCTCTCCCTATGGCTGCGTCAAGTAGTGGTGTCGGGCACCGCATCCGCGGACCGCATTTACCGCAACATCCTGTGGCCAGCAGTGCGCCTGATGTTTGGGGCAAGACTGGGCTTGCTTCCTGCCATGGTGTGCCGTATACAGGCTGGCCTGAGGGCCATGACAGATGGGTTGCTCGTTGATGAAGCTCGGCGGGAGAGCTTCCCTAGGGTGGAATTACCATACTTATACTTGATGGGATGGTTAATTCTCTACAATTCCCGGGTTATGTCACCCGGTTCTGGTAGCAGCTCAGGGGGTATATTCCTATTGAATTAGAGGGATTCCTCCTGGAATGTGAATACAGTTTTAGACTGTCGGCTGGTTTTGAACCTCAGCCATGGCTGGAAGATCCTTTGTACTCCCCCTCCTGTGCATCGCAACCAGTCAGGGCTGTGGCTCGAGGATTCAGGTCGAGGGAAGACCGTTCTTTCTCCAGAGGCATTTAATTGGTTGGTCTGTATTAGACCTTCCCATCTGCTGTATAGGAGCGAAGACCATTGCTTCTTCGAGCCCTACCTGCCCAGTCGGTTCGCCAGGCAGTTCGGGTACGACCAGTTGCATGTGGGCAACGCCGTCACCAGCTTCAAGTCCAGGGGTGGACTCATTGATGGAGCTAGAGGGTGGCGATATTTTATCATGGGTTGTACGGGGGCAATTTTTATCGTGCTGGTCGTTACAACCTCCACGGAGCTGCGCATCCTTCACTCCTACGCCCAGTTTTATGTGGCGGTTAACACTTTCTACCACGATTTTGACAGGCGTGGGAGCTTCAGGGTGCCTTCTGCCAAGCCTGGGGGAAGGGTCGAAGTCCCCTCGGTTTCTTCTGACGAGGGGAAGGAATCTGGTACTCCGGATGAGCCTCTGGTGTCGTTGCCGAGGTGTGTAGTGCCTCTGCCGGCGGGGGCTCTGGTAGTCTCTTTCGGGAAGCGATGGGCTTCTGCTTCGAAGGAAGCTTCCTTTCGTAAGAGGAGGAAGGAGACGGTTGCTCGTCCTCTCCGTATTCCTGGTGTTGAGGTTCCCGGGAATGAGCCTGCATCTCCCTGTATCAGGGATGATTCTTTGGCCGGAGGTTCCTCGCCTTTCAGAGGGGGACCTTCTACAGTTCTGGCTGGCGGCGCCGGAGAGTCCTCGCTAGAGGCTGCTGTCGCTGCGGCTGCTCCAAGCAGCGGAGCGGGATTGCCTGCGTGGCCCCAACAGATGGGAGAATCTTCCCTGAGGTCAGTAGCGGGCGGAGTTACTCCTGCGTTAGCGAGCGCGCTTAGCGAGACTCCGGCTGATAAACCTCGATCGCGTCTCGGGGAAGGCTTGACCGAGCTCTTGGCGATGTCGGTCGGCCCACCTCCTTCTCCAGGTATGACAGTTCATATCACGTCATTAAGGCGTGGCTTAGCTACATCTGCTGCAGATGCGTCGTATATGCCATTGGCTCCGGGTAAATATCGTTTCGATGTCTACTCCTAGGAGGATTACCACTGTGTTTGACATTTTGCTTTCTTGTCCTCTTTTCAGGGGATGACGTCCATGGGGAGCATGGCGTTGAAGTGCCTTCCGACTTTGTTCTGGCTCCTGGCGGTGACGTGGAGGTGCCGAATTTTGAGGCAGGAGTGTCTTCCGGGGCTAGCTAGCCCGGGGAGGTTTCGTCGTCTCAAGGGGAGGACAAACCTGTCATCGTGACCTCGCCTGTTGCGAGTATGCCGATGACTTTGATTGTCGCCATCGCACCTTCTTTGGGCGTGCCACCTGTTGAGGCGGCAGTGGCTACCTCGTCTGCAATTGTGGCCGCTCCGGGCGCTCAGTCGGGTTTAGTCGCGTTGATCGAGCAGCATTCCAGCCTCGTCTATACTGGCTTAAAAATGATGATACCGATGGTGTTGGCGAAGAACCTTGACTTCGAGCTCCTGAAGAAGACTTCTCAGCTTTCAATCGAGCTTGTCAGGGGGCTTGGCAATCCTGGAGTGGCTGACGCTCTGGAGGCGGTGGTTAATGGTTTAGAGCAACCCATTAACGAATACTTGCAGCGGACTGAGGGCAGCCTTGATGCTGATGTCTAGGCTCGGTACGACCTCATGTCTGAGCGGTTCGCTACAAAGCTTGAAAGCCTAGACAACTCTATCCAGACGCATAAGCTGGAGATGGATAGGAGAAGAGCTGTTGTGGAAGAAGCCCTTGCCGTTGAGATGCAGTGTCGATCCGAGCATGAAGGGAATGCGGCGAGGGCCTCCAAGCTGCGGGAAAAACTTGCTCGGGCAGAGGAGTGGGCTTCCCAGTCGTTGGCAGGTTTGGAGGGAGCGTCTGGTCGACTGAGCGAAGCGCGACGGGATCTGGACCGTGCGAAAGCTGCCCGTACGGGCTGTCTTCGGGCAAGGGCTAATCTGACCCTTACGCATACTCCGGAGGCACGGCTGGAGCAGGCTCGCGCCGATGCTTTGGCCCTTAGGAATGAGAGGATAGCTGTACTGGAGCGGCAGATTCAAGGCCTGATTACTCCGCCATCTTGATGTACCCCTTCCTATGTAATTCTGCCTTCTTCGGGAATGAATAACAGCGACTCTTTTCTGACTGTGGTGGACCCATCATTTCGGAATGTAAATGACAGGTTAGGTGAGAGTGATATCAGAGGTAGTATGGACGTGATAAACTCTCGATAAACTTCTTAGCGGGACATATCTATTCAGAGGTCATGCGGACATGATAGAGTGTAACCCAACTAATTATATTTTTGGAAGTAGTTTTGTCAGAATCGAGGTCCTTGCTATTTTCCTTTTTGAGCAGGAGAGATTAGGCATAGTACCTTTTCAGGAATTTACCGTTGATAGGAGCCATTAACAGCTCTCCGTTGGGCTGGGCTATCCTGTAGGAGCCGTTTGAGAACGTTGTCTCGATCACATAAGGGCCTTCCCATTTGGGCTGGAATTTGCCTTTACTTCTGTGAGTTAGAATCATCGGCCTTCTCACGGCTAGAACTAGCTCGTCGACTTTGAACACTCTTTCCTTTACTTTATGATTGAAAGCTTTGGAAATGCGTGCTTGGTAGAGCGCGATGCGCTGCTGAGCTTGGAGGCGTTTCTTGTCTAATCCTTCCAGCTCTTGGAGCCTCAACAGGTCATTCTTTTCTCGAGTCAGCTCACTAGTCACGGCTATTCGGAGCGACAGGATCTGGATTTCGATAGAAAGGACCGCCTCGCTTCCGTAGACTAGTGAAAAGGGGTACAACCTGTTGGTGTCCGTACCGTTGTGCGGTATGCCTAGAGACATTCGCCCAGCTTCTCGTTCCAGTCTCTTTTGTTTGAAGAAACGAACTTCTTCAGGAGCTTGATAATGGTTTTGTTGAAGGCTTCCGCCAAACCATTAGCAGCTGGATAATATGCCGTAGAGGCAATATTGTGTATCCGGTTATTATCGCAAAACCGATGAAACGCTTGGCTGATGAACTGAGGTCCATTATCGTGGATTATCCTTCGGGGAATCCCAAAGCAATAAACGACATGGTGCTTGATGAAGCTGATTACGTCAGACGCCTTTACTTCAGCCAGAGGGATTGCTTCGGCCCATTTGGAAAAGTAATCTGTGATGGCCAGTATGAACCAGTGGCCTCTGGAGAAAGATGGGTGAATGGGCCCAACGATATCCATACCCCAGGCTTCGAAGGGCCAAGATACAATCGTAGGATATAGATATTCAGACGGTTGATGTATGAAGTCTGCATGGACCTGGCAGGCCCTGCATCGTTTTGCATAGCTGATCGCGTCTGTGATCATAGTGGGCCAGTAATAGCCCATTCTCCTGATGCGGTCCTGCAGCTTAGGACCGGGCTGATGCGTTCCGCATACGCCGTAGTGAGCTTCACGGATAATCTGCTGTGCCTCAGCGCCAGCGAGACATCTTAACAGCAGTCCGTCGTAGGTCCGGCGATACAGGTATTGTGAAGATGCATCGAAGTAGAAGCGTAACGATCGTCTCTTGATACTGCTTCTTTGGGGTCCTTTGGCAAGATTCTATATGCCACAAAATCTATGAAGGGACTCGTCCAATCTCTTGTAGGAGGATCGGCGTTTATAGCGTAGCTGCGTTCTAGGTGACAGCTGTTCTTCACACAGAATAAATATCTGTTAAGAAGGATTACCGAATCCTGCCTTCTTATAGGGGTGGCTAAGTCCGCAGCTAGGCTGGCCAGGGCATCAGCTTCCAGATTCTGAGATCGAGGTACATGCTCTAGGAAGAACCCTTTGAACGTCATGGCTATCTCGACCGTTGCTTGGTGATAGGGGATGAGGTCTGGATTCCGGACTTCGTATATCCCCCTGACTTGGTTGACGATGAGCAGAGAATCGTCGAAAGCTTCCAGGGATTCCACCCCCAGCTCTTTAGCGACTTGGAGCCCGATTAGCAGGGCGTTGTATTCTGCCACATTGTTGGAGCAGGGCTCGCTAAGAGAATATGCTCGGTAGATGACGAGCTGATCTGGAGTAACTAGGACGACTCCTACTCCTGAAATGACGTTTCCCTTAGGACCGACTCTGGAGGCGCCATCGAAGAATAGTTGCCATACGTCACTTTCTCTTGCAAAATTATATTCCACAACTTCATCGGGGATATCTTCGTATAGTTTGGAGGTCTCCGGGATTGGATGAGCTGCTAGGAAGTCGGCCAGTGCTTGGCCTTTGATGGACTTCTGTGGGACGTAGACCATGTCATATGGCGTTAGTAGCATTGCCCAAGTTGCGAGTCGGGAGTTAAGGGCACTTGGCTTGCTCATCAGCACCCGGAGAGGGTTGATCCTGGAGATGATATGAATAGTCTGGCCGGTGACGTAGTGTCGCGTCTTCTGGACAGCGAATATCAGAGCCAAGCATTCCTTCTCCATTGGGTTGTATCGGTGTTCGGCCCCGACCATCATCCTGCTGAGGTAGTAGATAGCCTGTTTATGACCCGCATCGTTCTTCTGTGCAAGGAGAGCTCCTAGCGAATGATCCATTGCCCGAACGTACAGCAAGAAGGGTTTTCCTATGACGGGAGGCACCAGAACTGGTGGACTGGTTAGGTAGCGCTTGATATCCCCAAACGCTTGCTGGCAGGTTTCGTCCCATATGAAGGACACACCTTTCTTCATGAGGTGAGAGAAGGGGGTGTAAGCCAGACGTCCTTGGAACCCCCTGAGTTCCCTCAGATTACGGGGTGGTCGCATTGCTATGATCGCCTGGACTTTGTCAGGGTCTACTTCGATGCCTCTGGCGGTAATGACAAATCCCAGGAATTTGCCACTGGATACCCCCAGAAAGGACTTTGTAGGGTTCATCTTGAGTTGATGCTGGCGCATTAACTCGAATACCGCCCTCAGGTCTCGAACGTGATCACCTTTGAGGCAGCTTTTGACAGCTATGTCGTCCACGTAACATTCTACTGTCTTGCATAACTGCTCACGGAATATGTTACTCATAGCTCGTTGGTATGTAGCCCCAGCGTTCTTTAATCCGAAGGGCATGACCGTATAGCAATATACCCCCAGTGGTGTCCGAAAGGCAGTGTGCTTTTCGTCTTCCGGATGCATCTTGATCTGATTGTATCCCGAGAACCCGTCCATAAAAGACATACACTCGAAGCCGCAGGTATTGTCGATCATGATATCCGTGATGGGAAGGGGGAATTCATCTTTGGGGCAGGCCGCATTCAGATCTCGGTAGTCGATGCAGATACGTACCTTCCTATTTTTCTTCATGACTGGGATAACGTTGGCGACCCAGTCGGGATGTTGTTCTTCCCGGATGAAACCGCAGGTTATCAACTTCTTGACTTCGTCCTCGATGGCGTCCATCATATCCGGGCGAAACCGACGTTGGTGTTGTTTCACTGACTTTCAATCGGTCGAAATATTTAGCTTATGAGTAGCTACCCTCGGGTCTAGGCCTGGCATGTCCTCATAACCCTATGCAAAGACGTCGACATATTCCTTTATCAGCTGTATGATCTCTTCCTTTTCGACTGGGGGAAGATTGTTACTGACAAATATTGGCTTTGGTGAGAGCTCACCCCCAACATTGACTTGGATAACTTCGTCCTTGGTGGGAGGTTCTCTCTGCTCGAAGCGGAATTCTCACTGTGTATCCATTTGTTGAGCCCAGGGGTCGTTCTCGAACGTCTCCAACTTTGGGGTTGTAACTCCATCGGGGATGGAGGTACACATCTGCTCAGAGGTGATATGGACATGGCAGTTTTTGTAGATTTAACATCACTGGTGTGCTTAGAATTTAAGTACGGATGTTAAGTGTAGATGACAATCAATATCAGAGGTAATATGGACATGATGATTGACGGCCGAAAGTTTTATTCAGAGGTAATATGAACATGACAAACTTTTGTGATTGTGACTCCATCGGGGACGGAGGTACACATCTACTCAGAGGTGATATGGACATGGCAGTTTTTTGTGGACTTAATATCACTGGCGTTCTTAGAATTTAAGTACGGATGTTAAGTGTAGATGACAATCAATATCAGAGGTAATATGGACATGATGATTGACGGCCGAAAGTTTTATTCAGAGGTAATATGAACATGACAAACTTTTGTGATTGTGACTCCATCGGGGACGGAGGTACACATCTGCTCAGAGGTGATATGGACATGGCAGTTTTTTGTGGACTTAACATCACTGGCGTTCTTAGAATTTAAGTATGGATGTTAAGTGTAGATGACAATCAATATCAGAGGTAATATGGACATGATGATTGACGGCCGAAAGTTTTATTCAGAGGTAATATGAACATGACAAACTTTTGTGATTGTGACTCCATCGGGGACGGAGGTACACATCTGCTATCCCGCTGAAGTGATCGTTCCCTTGTTTTTTATAAACGCAGAGTGATGACCTTAGCATCGATTAATTCCTAAATTCTCCTTTTTAGCACATAGCAGGTCCTTGTAGGGTGATGAGTGTACCGATGGAAGAGGCAATAATCTGGGTCATCGACTCTATCGGCCCTCTTCTAGGTATGCGTGAAGCCATGTTCACGGACGCATACGCGTGCTCCTCTTCCGGGAAAGATTGAGAGTAGTTTAATCGGTCGAAGACCGATCGTTTTGCTTTAGAACAGTAGCAGTCAATCACAATCTTATGACTATTACAACATTGTTCCCTAGGGGGCGTAATAGACATGTTGGAAGGTCCCCTCTCCTTACGCTTCTGGATTAGGCCTTCGCATAGGTCAGGAGTAGCAATTTGAGCTTGTTTTGCGCCGTGGGACTTACCCAGGCGTGATTTGGAGATTCGCTCAGACAGGCGTAAAGCTGAAGAGGTGTTCAGTCGACCGTCGTCTTCCCGCGTAATCCGGAGGATAGGCAGATAGCTTCTTCGCTGGTGTAACGGCCGAGGAGTTGAGTACTCGCCTGCTTGCTTCCTCTTGCGGAGATCACGGCGCTCATCTGGTTCACCGTAGAGGTCAGATGTCGTCCTGCGCCTGGAGCATGATCTGTACTTCTGATTTGGCGTTGAGGCACCATCAGAGGTTTTGTCTGTACCGCACGTAGCGGGAGACTGATTTCTGCGCGTATAGCGCAGTGGATACTCCTGGGTTAGCGCTGAGGCTTTACCAGAAGTTTTGTCTGTACCGCACGTAGCGGGAGACTGATTTCTATGCGTATAGCGCAGTGGATACTCCTGGGTTAGCGCTGAGGCTTTACCAGAAGTTTTGTCTGTACTGCGCGTAGCGGGAGACTGAATTTTACGTACGGGGCACGGAGGGAGCGATGCTACCACCTCATTGGTCAGAGAGATCGGAGAGATTGGAGAGTCCACAGGAACGGCGGAGGATGTCTTGGGCATCCACACTTTGCATAGCTTCCTGTTGTGTTGGACGGAGAGAGAGTGAGAGCTACCCCCAGCCCGAAGCATGTCTTCGTAGGCAGACTGGTCGAAATGAACGACCAGTGTCTTCTTCACGGTTCCTACAGATACCGCATCGTGTTGAGCAATTACTTCCTCGTCAGAAGAGAAAGACGTCCCCAGCAGAGTCGCCATCTTGTTTGTGGTACTAAACGAAAGAATGAAAGTGTATTTCAATGACAGGGTTTATACGAGACCCGTGCCCTTTGGTTTACAAACAAACTTGTATAATTCGATCCTATACGAGGATGCGGGAGTACAATTTATTTAATCTGGGTATAAATTGCTATAGGTGTCTGATCTGCGGTCGATCACTTTAGCCCTTGGACTACACGATGTTGAAGAAGTGCCGTGGAAGACAGGATGCAGCTTCGGAGGTTGCGAAGGAGGGTGGATACGCGATGTTGAAGGTCGTCGCTCCCTATTCCTCGCCTGAGCTCTGTATTCTTCTCTCTCTCTCTGTCTCTCCCTCTTGATCTCCGGTTCGGTGACCTTGTTCGATCCTTCTTTCAAAGTTTCGAGCTTTGATCTGATATTGGTATTCTTGGCCAAATTTTCCGACCTGGTTCGATCTTCCAAATTATCGACCTTGTTCTCCATTGATAGGGGTCTCTATTTATAGAGTTTTGGTGACAGTGACCACTCCATCGGTGTAACAACCGAGGAGTGGAAAGTACAGCACCCTTTTACACAACGGTTAAAGTAACCAATGCCTACGTATAGATGATCTTTTGAATAAGCGTGTGACGCGGGTCCAACTAAGGGGACACAACATGTACAATTGCTACTAAGATCACGACATAAAAGTCACGTAGGTAGGTATCCATTATGTAGCAGAGGTTGGCATAGAAGCCAAATGTCTGTCACCATGGCATAGAAGCCAAGTAGGCATAGAAGCCGAATAGGCATAGAAGCCAAACAGACATAGAAGCCGAGTAGGCATAGAAGCCGAGCAGGCATAGAAGCCGAACAGGCATAGAAGCCGAGTAGGTGTGGAAGCCGACCAGTCGTAGAGACTGAGGGGGCGTGGAAGCCGTAGGAGCACAGATCCTGAATGGGCGTAGAAGCCGCTGCGTACCGTGCCAGGGTGCTGATGTGGACGTCTTTAGCCGGAATTACGGCTTTTGGAGATCAAATCTTTGGCAGAGATTTGCCATCATCCTGTGCATTAAATGCGGAGACGTGCCTTGAGGGGAAACTGTCACCGCTCTGTGTGTTTTGACGGAGGGACGTGCCTTGAGGGGACACTGTCACCGCTCTGTGTGTTTTGGCGGAGGGACGTGCCTTGAGGGGACACTGTCACCGCTCTGTGTGCTTTGGCGGAGAGACGTGCCTCGAGCCCTGTACGAAGGGCAGCTTTTGACGTGGCAGGCGGTTTATCTTCTGCGGAGCGTAAAACAGCCCATGTTTGCCTCTGTAAAACAAGGCAGCGTATTTTCTTTACACGTGAAAGAGCGATTTACGTCGGGGGATTTTAGTAAGCGCCGGTTTGGTGATATTTTAACCAAATTCTCTGCATTAAATGCTGAGATCCGCCATCATACTATGGAGCGCGTCCCGAGGGGTCTGCCCCCGTTCCCAGCCGTCGTTTGGGTAGCTGTGCAGCACTTTTTGTCAGGAGTCAGAGGTCAGGTTTACTGCATGACTGGACAGTTTCTTTTTGGGAATACGAAGCGTTCTTCGTACGCTTTAATGCTGCTTTGAGAGCGGCTGGGTTTTACGCCATGGAGGCGATGAAGAACCCTGTTTTACGCTGGATGGCTCTGAAGGCCTCTGCTTACGCTGCTCTGTATCAAGACGCTGCGTAGATCTTCCAAGCATTTTTTTCATGCTTCTATAACGACTCAAACAGATAAGGATATCGCTCGCGTATCGTATCTCGGCCTTTCGCTCCCAGGTAGACTCTCCTAGAGAGTGATGCCTCCACGCGACGCATACCAAAGTAATCGTCTAGTTCCATATCACCTTCTCCCTGCGATCCAGAATCTCCACAACCTACTATGGGTAGCTGAGAGTCGTACCCACCTCGATCTCTGAGTGATCTAATACATGGCTAGAGTCTGCCACGTACCATCTCAACTGTGACACATGAAATACGTTGTGCACTCCCTCTAGTACATGTGGCAAGTCTAGTCTCTAAGCCACTGCACCGACCCTCCCAAGAACACCCAAGAGTCTGATGTACCATGGACTAAGCTTCCTGCCTCCACCAAAGTGAATCGTGCCCCATGTTGAAGAAACCTCAAGAATACTAGATCGTTGACCTAGAACAAAACACAGCCTTAACACTCTGAATAAAATAAGTAATCACAAGCAACACAAAACAAAACCTATACCTCAAACTCCAAAGGTCACCGGTGGCTATTAGCCCAAAGCCGTTGTCTGTCCTGCGACACTCAAAGCCTATCCCTGATAAGTTTTACCTTCTCAGCTGCATCCACGACAATCTCCAGTCCTAATAAGGCACTCTTACCAACATCTACCCATGATAATGGAGTACGATATCTTTGTCCCTACAATTACTCAAATGGTGGTATCTGGATACTGGCCTGGTAGCTGTTGTTATAAGCAAACTCTACCAAGTGAAGGTGATCCTCCTAAGAGCCTCCAAAGTCCAAAATACAGGTGCGTAACGTATCCTCGAGATTCTGGATAGTCCTCTCCGACTTCCCGTCTTTCTGAGGGTGATATTGGGTACTAAACTTGAGCTGGGTGCCCAAGCTAGCCTGCAAACTCCTCCAGAAGTGGGATATAAAATGACTATTCTGACCCGAGACTATACTCACAGGAACTCCATGCAATCTAACTATCTTTCGTATATACTACTCCGCGAGCTTCTCCGTATACGTACCCACTTTGAATGGCAAGAAGTGGGCCGACTTGGTCAACCTGTCTACGATGACCCAAATCGCGTCTTTCCCTTCCGGAGAACGGGGAATCCCGGATACAAAGTCCATCGTCATATATTCCCATTTCTACCATGGAATGGGTAAGGGCTGAAGCAATCCATTTGGTCTCTGCCTCTCCGCCTTTACCTACTAACATACCAATCATCGGGATACGAAGCTCGTCACCTCCTACTTTATACCATACCAGCAAACATGCTCTCTCATATCTCTATACATATTGTTGGCACCTAGATGCATAGTGTATTGAGATCGATGTGCCTCCTAAAGAACCTTCTCGCACAATGCTCCACTCGGCACACATAATCTGGTATCGTGCCACAATGATCCATCCTCTACAATACTGAAGTCCTCTTCCAATCCAATCTGGACCTGCGCTCTGATGCTCCTAAGAGACTTATCTTTGAATGGTGCGACTATGATCCGGTCTATCAACTCTGACTATACCTGAAGTCCCCACATCTGTGCCACAACTCCAGGAACTAACACCTCAATACCCAAACTATCAAGGCCGGCCAATAAATGTATGTCCCTTCTAAAGTACATAGCCACTAGATACCTGCTCAAGGCATCAAAGACTACATTAGTCTTTCCTGGATGGTACTGCAAGAAAATATCGAAGTCCTTCATCAACTCCAGCCATTGCCGCTGCCTCATGTTTAGCTCTTTTTGTATAAATACATACTTCAAGATCTTATGGTCTGTAAAGATCTCCACACGCTCTCCGTACAAGTAGTATTTTTACAACTTTAGAGCAAAGATGACTGCTGCCAACTCTAAGTCATGGGTAGGATAATTTTTCTCATGAGAACATACTTGCCTGGAAGCATAGGAAATCACCTTCCCATTCTGTTATAACATACATCACAAACCCTTACCCGAAGCATCACTATATATAAAAAAAATCCTTATATCCCCGATGGCAATGTCAACAATAGAGCTATAGTCAGCCTCTTCTTTAGTTCCTCAAAAGTAGCCTGACACTCCTCTGTCCAGATGAGCTCGACATCCTTCCTAGTCAGCCTAGTCATCTGCTCTGCAATCCTGGAGAAGCCCTGAACAAATCTCTGATAATAGCCTGCCAATCCAAGAAAACTCCTGATTTCTTCCACTGAACTCGGGGTAGACCATGACTCAACTGTTGAAATCTTCTTCGGGTCTACTGAGATACCGCCTCATGTAATCACATGCCTAAGGAATTCAACCTTATTATGGAAGAACTTACACTTCAAAATCTTTCCATACAGCTTCTCCATCCTAAGAGTCTCCAAAACTATCCTAAGGTGCTTTTCATGCTCCTCTGGGATCTTCGAAAATATCAACATATCATTAATAAAAACTATAAAAAACTGATCCAGGTACTGATAAAATACCTTATTTATCAGGTTAATGAATACCGTCGGGGCATTGCTCAACCCAAACGGTATCACCAAGAACTTGAACCGCCTATACTGAGTCCTGAAAGCTATCTTCGGAATGTCTTCCTTTTTCACTTTCACCTGGTGGTACCCCGACCTCAAGTTTATCTTCGAGAATACCTTCGCTCCGCTAAACTGATTAAACAAATTGGAAATCTGTGGCAACAGGTATTTATTCTTGATAGTGAGGTTGTTGATAGCCCTATAGTCGATACATATACGTACTGACCCGTTCTTCTTTGGTACAAATAATACCGGAGCACCCCACGGTGATGAACTGGATCAGATGAAACCCTTGTCCTGCAACTCATCCACTTGCTTCTTCAACTCTGCTAGTTCGCTGTTGTTCAACCAATAGACATGCTGTGATATTGGCTCTACGCCTAGCAAAAAGTCTATAGAGAACTCCATATCTCGGTCTAGTGGCAACCCAGACAACTCCTTCGAAAAAATGTCCATATACTCTTCAATCAATGGATGTGGTGTCTCCTTCTCTTCCACCATAGCTTCACAGAAGTCTCCCTCGCTCTACTCTACTGCTTCTCTGACAAACTCAAACTCTGTCTCTTCTGGCATCTGAAATAAAACTCTATCTCCATGACAATCAATACTAGCATGGTGCCTACTCAATCAATCAATCCCGAGTACTATGTCATAACTCGGAAGTGGCATTATGAGTAGACACGCGCTCAACTCTCGTCCTCCCAGAGAAACTCTCCGATCCTTGCAAACATTACTGACCAGGATAATGCTACCCCCGTTTATGATCTTGCAAGTCCTCACCAACGGTTCAGTCTCAAGATGATGCTTTAAAGCAAAAGATACAGATACGAAACTATGTGAAGCACAAAAATTAAATAAAGTATGAGCTGGAAAAGAATAAAGATATAATGAACCTGAAATAACATCTTTAACTGGCTCCTCCTCCTCGACGGTCTAGGCAAAAACTTGCCCCTGTTTCACACCTTTCTGCTACTACTAGTTTTGTACGAACCTCTACTACTGTATCGGCAACGGAGGTCCTCTATGTTGTCCCGTTGTTGGTCTCGCATGTGTTCTCTGTTCCTGGGCCTCGTCGTGAGCTAGATGAGGTGGAATCCTAGGACAAGCTCTTAATTGGTGGTCTCGTAATCCGCAGAACAAACACTGGCCCAATCTCATCCTGTACACATCCCATCTATGTCCCGGCTTATTACAATATGGGCAAAGAATAGCTGGCCTCTGGATCTGGTGCACCTACTGCACTGTCACTCTAACTGGTATCGAAAACTGCTGCCTCGACTGTTGGAAGTGTCTCAGATGTAGCTGCTGAAAGTGAGGCCGATTTGCTTGCCCCATACTACTGCTAGCTCCTAAGGGATATCTCATCCTCTTGGAGCCAAGCTCTAAGTCATCCACCGCCTGCTGTGCCTGTGCTAGGATCTCCTCAAATATAGTGCTGCCATGTCCGCTAGTATGGGATTTTATCTCCCTGTTCATACCCTTTCTGAAGTTTCGGTCCTTCCCTTGGGGATTTTGTCCCTCCATAAAGTGACCCAATCTACAGTATTCTGCTGCGTACTCGTCCACCGTCATGTTGGCCTGGATAATATACTGAAACTGGATCTCTAGAGATGTCAGAGACACATCTGCAAAAAAAATTTCCTTGAAAAGCTTCTTAAAAGCTTCCCAAGTAAGTCCCGACACTAAGATCCTGGGGTCCGTCCTTAACCAAGTCAATGCGATATCAAACATCATGCTCCCTGCTGCCTCTACCTGTAGGATATCTAGAATCTGTACCAGCCATAGGTTTCTCTCAATGTCTTCTCTCCAATCATCAGCGTAAATAATCTCCTCAGTCCCTTTAAAGTCCTTCGGTTCTATTATCTTAAAATCTATGATAGTCCCCAGCCTCAGCTGCTGCAGGGTGAACTGAGGTGGAGCTACCTGTAGTTTGACCAAGGAAACTCTATCGACTACGGCGAGTAAAAGATGGTGGGCATTCTCAATGCCCTGCCTAATAACCTCTAACTGGCAATGTTGGGCCTCTTCTTAGGCCCGCTGTGCCTCCATCATTTTCTGAATGAGCGCATACACTAACGTCGGATCAACTTTGGGTCATGGAGGTAGCATATCCTCTAAGACTGTCGGCACTGTCCTCTGTACTGGAGGTGGAGGACCCCCAAAAGCTGCTGCAGAAACGTCCACCTGGACCGGTAAAGAGGACCTCTGAACTAAAGCTGCTGGAAGAGTGTTTGTTGGTGCTGCCCTCAGAGGCGATGAAGTGACCGAACTCGCTGACACTATGCCTTAGCGCTGGGAACGCGTCTTCAACAACATCCTGGAGATAGATTGAAATAAAGGAATCAATATTGAGTAAGATACGATGTCATCAAAGAAGGACATAATTATTCAAAGTAAAGCAAGCATTCAAATGATAAGGATAGCAAAATAGATATTTGGAATTGTTCCCTAGTAGTGATTGAGTATGCTCTCAGCCTATATCCTATTTTCTAAAGCAGGCTCGTAGTAGTATCTCAGACTTAGATTACTACTATGATATCGCACTAATTATGACTCTGGAACTCCATGGGCCACCACTATAAATGTGTTACGACCCGCACCCGGTAAAGGCACGAGTAGTGAACAACGCCCAACCTACGCCGCAGCATTGGCGGTAGAACGTTGTCTGGATCAATATAACTATCTACACACCTCCCACAATATATAAAAGGGTACCTATCATGCTACCTCAACTACAAAAGAAGGAACAATAAGGTATATGATAATGGTAAACAACTCTCAATCACTATATAAACTAAAGGAGGGTGAAATTACGATATGGAATAATAGAGAGGAAAATAAGAGTCACAATACATCCACGAATCTAAATCCATAAGTCTAGACATAGCCACTCCCAAAATAATATATACATGCCATGAGTTTAGAAATGAGACTAATACAATATCCAAAAATATAAAACTAGGTCTCCTCGATCACTAGCACTAGGTCCTCCTGCTCTAGGGGAGAATCCTCTAATGGATCACCGTCTTGAGGCCCGTAATAAGTGGGACACTGATCTACAAGCCAATCATCTGAAAAATATATCCAATCAGGATTAGAGCTAAGTACATACCTCTGAAAACAGTTCCAAATACATAATAGAGCATATATAACAACTAATATAGTACTTTTATATTTTCTTGGGTTAAAATTATATTTTTCTTGTATTGTATCATTTTCTCTATCTATTATTATTTTTTTAATTATATATATTTTTTCAATGAAAACAAGTTTTAAAACTTATAATGTACAAAAAAAAAATTCTTAATAAGGCAAGGGATGGGGACAGAAAAATTCATCCCAGAAAGTGTTAATAGACGGGGATGGGGAGTTCATTGTTTAAAGGTGACGGGGATGGAAATAAAAATTTAAACCCGAATGGGAATGGGGATGGGGATAGGAATTCGAATACTATTCGGGGACGGGAATGGGGGGTATGATTCCCTTCCCCAACCTGCCTCGTTGCCATCCATAATCCTATATTTATATTTGATACTTATGTATCAATGAGGTGAGAAATATGTACATAAGAGATTTGATAGTGCCAAATATTTTGTTTACTTATGAGATGTGTTGGAGTTGGTATCATGGAGTAGATGTTTATATATCAATTGGTATCTTGTAGGAATGTATTATTGAGGTGGTATCCTAGGTGTGAAGATTGGTATCCTATTTTTGAGTGTGAATTGGGTTCTAGAGTTGAATGTGCACATGTGTTTATAGATTTCAGCATTTCAGCATAATCTACAACATACAGCAGCAGTAGCAACAGTTATGGTGAGTAGCAATGTGTGCAAAGTTTGAGTTAGTATCAAGGTCTAGGAGTTGGTATTAATTTGATTATTTGTTGGGTTATTTATCTAGGTGAGTATCTTGATACCAAGATACAAGTGAGTATCTTAGTGTCAAGATACAAGTAAGTATCTTAAGTATCAAGTGGTCAATTAGATTCATGTGATACTAGGATACCTTGGGTACATGAGTATCAATGAGATATGAAAATACCTTGGGTATGTGTCAAGGTAAAGTATTAGTGTTTGATGTACCAATAGGTATGTAATATATATAGATACTTATAGATATAAAGTATGAAATAGAATATTTGATAACTAAATATACTACAAGTAGGTATTAGAGAACCAAATATAAACCTATATGGTAAAAATACAAATTGAATATGAATTGACCTAGAAATCTAACAACTAAATATATAGGTTCAATTTTGATTTTAAATCACCTATTTATATGATTATTTCTAATTTAGGTTTTGGGACTCAGATTCAGTAGTGACTCATACCGCCATCTAAGGACCGAATGCGAGTACATTCTCAAATGGTTTTTATTACTTGATAGCTTCTATAGTGCATGTTTTAGTGATGCTTTACTTGATTCTCGACACCCTTGTTACATGGATTAGTGTTATATAGATTTTTAGTCATGATATCGTATTTTTCATGCTTATCATGTTGTTCTTGATCATCGTGCTCATATATATTGTGTATTGTGATCTACGTGTCATGACTTGAATCCATAAGTACTAGTCGGGCGGGGAAGTACTAAGTAGATATTTGATCAAATCCTATTAGACTGTGTGGATATCTAGCCATACATTTTATGTATGATTGAGCTATACTCTAGTTAGATCATGTGGATAGCCATCGATACGATGTGTCGTATTTACCTTAGTCGATCACATATTAAAAGTAGCACTTAAAATACTTAGATAGTTATAGTCTTCTTGTTTCACTCCATACTTGTTGTCATATGCCAAAATTACTCGTGATTACTTATTTCACACTACTTGCCATATCATGATTTCATTTTTGCTTCTTCATCATGTATTTCATTATTATTTCATGTTTTATCGTCTTTACTATATATTGGAACTACTTTTATTGTATTTTATTCGTTATAATCCTGATCGGATAACATTTTTAAGTGATTGTTATGAGGATTTGAGCCTTATCTACTATGGGCCTCAGGAGGAATTTGTACTTGATCTTGATCCTACTCTTTAGGAGGATCATGAAGTTTTTGCAGCGGAGATTTCGACCACACCTATCTAGTTTAGCTCAGCTTTTAGACTTTAGTATTGACCGAATTTGTCTCCGGAGTCTTTTGAGACTATTTGGATTTATTTGATATATTGGATTTAGAACTTTATTGAGATTTACATAAACTTTGAATTGAGACTTTATTGGTTACATTCGATATATTCTTCTTGTGTTTATCTTTCTTAGCACCTGTGATTGAGTATTTTAACTGTTTCATATACTACTTGCTTGCTTTTAGAGGAAGTTGGATATATATATATATATATATATATATATATATATATATATATTGTGAAATTTATGGATATTATTTGTGGAGGTTTAGACATCATTCTACCACCGATACTACGCCGTTGGCTGGACATACCCATAACTCATGCCCGAATTTTTTGATGCAGGTCGTGACAAAACACAACATTGATTGCCATGACACATGGAGGCAACGTGATCGTTATAGGTAATGAGGATTCATGAACCCCGCCTGCAATGAAAATTCTTTGTTGGTGGACTCAGGAGCTTCAACGCTTGTATCTCATAATAGGGCACTATTTCCCACTTAAAAAAATGAGACTATAGAGTATTGAAGATGGGAAACAGAGATGTGTCGAAGGTTGTTTCTATTGGAGATGTCCATATGAGAACCAAGACGGGTACAATTTTTATTCTCAAGGATGTTCATCATGTCCCTGATATTTGTTTCAACCTGGTGTCGATTGGAAGGCTGGATGATGAGGAATTTATCAATCTCTTTGGAAACGGTCAATGGAATCTTTATAGAGGTTCGATGGCATTTGTCAAAGAAAGAAAAAGGTCTGGACTCTACTATATGGAAGGGAGAACACAGGGGATACAAGAGGTGAATGTGGTTGCTGATGCATCTACTGAGTTATGGCACATGCGGCTCAACCATATCAACTAGAAAAGAATAAGCTATATATTGAACAGGAAGGTGATTTTAGGACTGAAGTCAATAAAGTTGGTGATGTAACGACTCGCTCCGCTAAATATAGAGAAGGCGATTCAAATTACGCAAGTGCGATAACCTATCCTGCCTAGCTCGGCGAGAAGACTCGCTTGATACAAAGGAATTTAGACTTGGCCCTTCAGAATTTCAGACATAGACTTTTCAAAGGCACGCTCAGAATCATCGCTAAGTTGGGTGGCTCTGATGAAACTGTCTTTGCTTGGCCTGCACACCTAATAACTTGGACGATCCATGCTAGTAGCTAGGAAAAACACTTGTTACACGGTAATAAAAGAAGTCAACACACCTAGTTAAGGGAATAATCTCATCGTGTATCTCTTTACCTAGATCTTAGAAGTAAACTGGTTGAACAGAATAGTATGCTCGCTTTATGGTTATTATAGTCTCGTTCTTGTAATATTTCTTATGTTTATCTATATGTTCCTTTTAGTATACTGTTTCACATATTTACAATGTTCGTTACATAGAACATGCCACGTTTCAATGCTTATCATATATATAATGTCACGATATGGAAGAAAGACACACTATATGGTTTACTCATTTGAGGCAGAAAGACTATCAAAATAGTCGTTCCAAGCCAAGTAATAGAAACATAGAAGGGCTTCGGGACCGTAAGGTCGCCAAGGTGGTTTCCCGTACTGGGATCTACAAAATGAAAGATTGAAAGTAATGAAAGAAAGAAATGATAAGTAAGACCGAAAGGAAAGAAATATTATAGACGGGTATATCGTGGACGTGTAGCGGGGCTCGCTACCTATGCTGCATGGAGCGCCGCCAACCAATTGATAATCCAAGAATCGCTAGGGATGGGTTGTAGCGGGTAATGGCCTACCAGCTCTACAACCACTTTCATTGCACAAATAAAGAAAAGATAAAGAAAGAAAAGAATCATGCATAATCACGGACAACTCGTGCAATGAGGTATATGTATTCCGTGGGAGATCGCCGGGGCACCTGGATCAGCACCGTCCTAGGAGGAATCATGGGATACGAGCGACTTGCCATGCGGGTGTGTCCATAGAAGCGACATATACCCGGTAAGTCGAAGCCTACCAAGGGTGTACCGTGCCATCACTTATGGTAGGTAGCAAAATTATGAATGCCATTATGAATCATCTTTATGGCTATGCCAGTGACCTTCTGCTCATATAGATTTATTTTGGCTCAATTATGGCAATCCGCGTACGAGTTATTGCATTATATTTAAATAAGTAATCTGAATAATATGAATAATCTGATTATAACATGCCTGGACAATCTGAGTATAACATTCCTGATCATTCTGAGTATAACACATCTGAATAATCTGAATATAAGATATATGAGTAATTTGACTATATCGTTCACCTGAGTCAGAAACACGCTCGTGACACTTGCATTTTCTTATGCGATCCTTTCAGTCATTACATATATTCGTGCTTAGTTAACCTAATTTATCTTGGATAGGAAAGGAAGATTGGTAAGTTGGTAAGTTTTTTCGTGTTACTCTTATATCGTACGGTGCACTGCAACACGAGTTAGTCTTTATATCATTTCCATAAAATTGATCCTAAGGCAAGACTAGAAAGACAACGTAATAGATGGTGCACAGAACTTATATAACGTGTTTGTTTTTGTTGAGTTGGGTGAGAAGCCTCCCCACCAGTGCATTTAATGTAATGTTAACCCACCAGGTTGCTTGCAGGCTACAGGTGAACCTTGTTCAGTATGAATTATTTTTTTGTTCGCTAAGTTATTGAGTTCATTCCGGCGCTTTGGTGCGATGCGGTTGGAACTGAAGCACCATATACAGGTCTTAATGTATTGGAATATCACCTATGTATTATCTCCAAAGTTGTAAGCCGCTTGGCACATTTTGTTGTTTCGAGAGAGTAAGCTTGAAAGAATTATAATCTTGGCCTAGCACCGCATGTAACATTATTTCTATATCAATAAATAGCTTATTTTTATTCCATACTAGTATTTAATCATAGTTTCCGCTATGACGACTCTACAAACTAGTTATTAAACCGCCATTTTAGACCAGGCCTTGTGTGGATGCAACTTAGGCACGCACGGCATCACGCACTACCAAAAAAAGTCAAATTAGCGACGTCTAAAAACGTCGCTAAATAACAATAAATTGCCGCTAATTAGGTTTAGCGACGTAATTAGCGACGTTCTGAAGCAGTCGGAAAACACCAAGTCGCTAAAACAAAAAACGTCGCTAAACGTCGCTATACCGACGTTTTTTAGCGACTTTAATGTGTCGCTAAATTTAGCGACGTTTTGCGACGCCAAGTCACTAAAAAGTGACGTTCATTAAAGTCGCTAAACGTCGCTGATTAGCGACGTCAATCGCGACGTTACACCGACGTCTTTAATGACCTGGCTATACTTGCCATGTCAGCAATTGGCGACGCTTAGCGACGACTTTAGCGACGTTATTAGCGACGAACTTAGCGACGTTTTACAGAGTCGCTGATTAGCGACGTAATTAGCGACGTAAATTAACGTCGCTAAGCGTCGCTACACGTCGCTAATAACGTCGCTAATTTAAAAAAAAATAAAAAAAAAAATTCCAGAATCAAATATTGGTGATTCCCTGCAGTTTTACAACATCTTCATCATACACACCAACATGATTCAATCTAGTTAACTATATAATCCAATTAAATTAAAAACCACAAGAAGTATCAATCCAATTAAATGTGGATAACTATATAATCCAATTAAATTAACTAAAAAATTCAAGACCACAAGAAGCATCATACATCATGTCTATTGTTGAAGTACCAATAATTCATAAATAATAATAAAAATAACTAGACTACTACGGATCTGCAGGAGGCTGACCAGCGGCGCGCTTCAAGGATAACAACTCCTCATACTCGTCCCGTGGAATCGACACCGATGTCGATGGAGAAGGCAGTGACGTCGGTGGCGGCCGTGCCCGCTCCAAGTCTGCGAGTCGCTGGTTGTAAGAATCCAGGGTAGATAACAGCCTCGTACTGCTATCACCCATTGAATCCTGCATCCTCGTCAGGTTCTCGCCCATCGATAGCTGTGACGCATGCATCCTCTTCAGCTTCTCGCCCATCGATAGCTGTGACGCCTGCAGCTCCATGATGTTGCGATCATTGGAGGCTCTAATATCATTTGTCAATTCTCGTAGCTCCGTCATGCTGCGGTCGAGCATATCCAATCGTGCGATAAGCATCGGATCGTCCGCCTGCGGCTGGGACCGGGACTGGTCCTCCATACTTCGCAGCAAGTCGTCACGGAGAGACGTAATCTGACGGTCAACGGCCTCCTGGACGGCCTCCTGGACTCTGGCCGACGACTGCGAGGGCTGCGACTGCGAGGGGTATGTGGAATGCACAGCTGTCGGGGAGGCCCTAGATGACTGCGTCGCAACCAGGGCGCCATAGGAGCCCGTACCGTAGTACGTACCCCTCTGGAGACCACCAGCTGCGGTCACCCACAGGTCGTCCGCCGACGGAGATGGACCGGGCTGCGACGAAGCACCAGCCTCTCCAGGTGTAGGTGCACTAGCAGTCGCCCGCTCACGAAGCCTAAGATACTCGGCCTAGAAAAGGTTTGGAAACTCAATAATTGCCTAAGTTATATTAAAATAAACACAAAGTAAAGTAATACTTACATAGGTCTGTGAGGCCCTCTCATCAATGAGATTTCCGTCCTTGCGATGGGTGGCCAAGAAGACGGTCACCATGTTTGCATCCTCACCCCTCTGTACCTGTTAAAAATATATTTTTTATTACTAAACTTAAATATTTTTTCCAAGTACCATTTTATGGTACTTATATTAAAATAATATATTTTAAAAGAAAAAACATACCAAACGACGGAAATGTTCCGTCATCGGAATCGAGCCACCACACCACTTGGCAGCATTCTGCCTAGCCGCCTTGGCCTTCTTAGACCTTTCCTTGTAGCTCGGATAGTCGAATCTAGCCCTCATCGCAGTCCACTGCTCAGGCGTGATCCAACCTTGGATCGGTTTTCCAGCACGATCACGAGCCTTCTGGTCATCCAGAGCATCTCGGATAAGCTTGGCGGCAACGGTAGGAAAGAGCCGCTCGAGCAACTCGGCCCGGTGCGGAGGATAAAAATACGTTTGCTACAATAAATAATTCATTAAGTTAGCATCACGAATATGCATAAATTAGAGGATTTATTTAATATACTTTTACCTGGAAGTGCGCAAACCAGAACGCCTTCCTCTCCTCCGGAGCCTCAGAGTAGTTGATCCAAGGGCCACCGTAGTTGTTCCTCAGAAATTGGCCCAGGCATCTCTGAACCGACGATGGACGATATCTATACAGAAATAATAATTTAGATTACTGAAAAAGTCAATATACGATGAATAAAGAGAAACACAAATATGTACTAAACCATCTAATTGACTTACTTTGTACCGTCGGCCCAAATCTCTGTCCTCGTCTCCTCCGGTGGGGCGCATGGAGGATCTTCCTGATGCTGGGACAACGTCGGCACGACCTCCTCTACATGCTCATCAGTCTCCATGGTTCCGTCAGCAGGAGGAACGCTGGACGAGGGAGTACTATCACGAGTACTATCATGCCTGGAACTACTCGTCCCAGGAGTGATGCCACGCAACGTCGTCGCAGTCGGAGATGTGGCTGCTCGATATACTGGAGTACTGGGCGACGATGATCCGGAACCAACAGTAGGCAGTACCGGAGTGGCACTCTGTCTACCTCGGGACCTGCCGAATCCTCCGCGTCGTCCTGTCATATCTGATAACAACATATGATGAATATAGAGAAACACAAATATATACTACATTCTACAGTCAAAATGTGATACATATCTCAAAGCATTATACAGTCAAAATATAATACATATATTCGTTAATGTCAAAATATGATACATATCTCAAAGCATTATACAGTCAAAATATAATACATATATTCGTTAATGTCAAAATGTGATACATATCTCAAAGCATTTTACAGTCCAAATATAGTTACATTCTACATGGAATATTTTATATTTTCAATCATCTTCAGAAAATTCATCTTGTTCGCCTTCCTCGTCCTGCTCTTCCTCTTCCTCGTCTTCACTTTCATCTACTTCGTCCTCTTCGGATAATTCTACATCTTCTACATTATTACTCGTGTAATGAGTAACTTCCGTTGAGTCCACATCTACAATATTTGTTACAAGAGGTAGATCGTCCTCCTGATAAGCTATTTCGTCAATGTCAAAGGTATTTCTAGCTTTAGTCTTGCATACTGCCCACCAATCCGACCTCGCTGTCCCCCGTCTAGGATAAGTTGTGAAGTACACGAGCTGAGCCTGACTTGATAGGATAAATGGTTCGTAGCCTTGATATCTACGCTTGTAGTTTATATCCACAAGGCCATGCTTGTCAATTTTCCAACCTTGATCTTGAATCGGGTCGAACCATTCACACCTGAATAGCACGATATTAGCAGGTTCTGGGCCATAATTATATGTCAACTCCACAATCTCTCGTAAGATGCCAAAAAAATCATTGCCCGGATTGACGTCTTTGTAGTTTGTAGATTTGATACACAAACCACTGTTTTTCGTGGAATCAAGATCCAGAAAGCTGTCTTTGATAGGAGCATTTGTTGACTTGAACCTGAACCCATTCACACAGAAACTTGGCCATATTTTTACGGCAGTAATTGGTCCCTTGGCTAGAGTCCTAATAGATTCAGTCTCGGATGATATTAGACGATCGACCTAAATACCAAAGTAGCGATGGTAAGTTATTTGTTTTACAAGTGCAGAAATAAAAAGTAATTACCAAGTATCTTACATATGCGCTCAACCAAGAAGGAAAATGGCATCTCATTTCTTGTTCTACTTCTTCGTCTGTTATGTAGGGTCTAACCGACCTTAACTCATCATTATATGTGCTGAAAAACAATGATGCAACTGCTAATTAGTAGCATAATAGTATCTTATACTATTACATTGAGATGATGTAAACGTGGACGTATTAATTACTTACCCCTCTAGCTTCTCCACTTCATCCTCGTCGCAATTGAGTAATATATACAATTGAGCAGCCCTTAGCTCATCGTCATTCAAATATCTCTTCTTTATTTTTTCTGAAGGCTTTCCGGATGCATTGAATACTTTGAGTATTGCATCTGATCTCTACATGATCGCACATGCATGAACATTGTCAAAAAACCTAACCCTAACCCTAACCCTAACCCTAACCCCATGTCAAAAAACCTAACCCTAACCCTAACCCTAACCCCATGTCAAAAAACCTAACCCTAACCCTAACCCTAGGTCCAGATCAGTGTCTGTGTCAGTGTGTGTGTGTGCCGTGTCTGTGTCTGTGTCAGTGTGTGTGTCGTGTTTGTGTCAATGTCACATGTGTTCTGTGAGAGAGAGAGAGAGAGAGAGTATACCTTGCCGGAGTAGTCGCGGTCGACGGAGCTGGGGAGGGGGGGGAATATGTTTTCGAATCGAAATTTCAACTAACGGGGAAAAATGAAACCGACCCCTAATTAACCAAATTTTAGCGACGTTTAGCGACGTCCAATAAAAATGTCGCTAAATTAAATATTTGCGACGTAAAGGACGTCGCTAAACACGTTGCTAAATATTTTGAGTTTAAATGTCGCTATATACATCGCTAAACGTCGCTAAATTAGACATATTAGCGACGTTTAGCGACCTTAATTGAACTTATAGTGACTTATCTTTTAAAATCGTATTAAAAGTCGCTAAACGTCGCTAACTGTCGCCATTTAGTGACGTCTAGCGACGTGTTTATAATGAGTCGCTAATTTATGTATTATTAGCGACGTTTCTTTTGACGTCGCTAAAATACGTCGCTAATCCCACTTTTTCTAGTAGTGACGCCCATGCGAGGACGTCCGGCTCTACCGGGCCAGGGACAAGATAGGAGAGATACACACACTGTATGGCGGGAAAGCAAAATATGGTATCTTTCTAAAATCACCCAAGTTCAAGAAAGTCGGCGTTGCTCGAGTTGATTCACTCAGATGTCTACGGTCATATGAAAGTAAAATCTGTTGGTGGTTCTTCTTATATTGTGACTTTTATTGATGATTGTTCCTGTGGTGCCCTGTTCCTCCTTATCGGGGAGCGCGGCTAAGAAATACTTTAAGTATCGTTTGATCGGGATAGATTGAATCAAGATCTTTTCCTCGTTATTGATTTGCTTCTTCTGAATCGATTCCCATATTTAGTGGTCCGTGCCCCAAGGATGGACTTAGCGGTAGAGTCAAGAGGGACCTCCCCGCTGTAAGTTTTCTTGCCTAGTTTTTGTTGTCGTCTTGTTGCTTTCGTGCTTTTGAGTTGGTTTTTAGATTTGCATTTTCTTGAACAGTTTTGATGGATTTAATTATTTTTATTCGTTGAACTACATTTTATTCCAAGCTGGAAAAGAGTAGAAGAGGTATTGATCATCTGTTTGTGGCAATGCAGGTGATCGTGTAGTAGACGTCATGCGAGCGGAGTCTTGAAGCACCCCTTTTTCGTTTCCTCTCTCCACCAACTTGTGAGTGGCTATAATTAAATTTAGTTAACCCTTCTTCCAAGTCTTCACATCTAAATTTTTGTCTTCTTGATTTCTCCAATCAAATGATACCATAATAACTAAAAAGATGTCAAGATAAAAAGGAATAGACTTGTATTTACTTTTGCTTGTCAAAAAACTTATGAACGGTTACCTTGTTGCATGCTAGTTCGTTAAGAATGTTCTTTCAATATATTTCAATTCTTGTTAGAATATATATATATATATATATATATATATATATATATATATATATATATATATATATATATATATATATATATACTTCTTCTATTATTGAGCTATATATATAACACACATTGCTATGCAATATACTAAACAGGGAGGCTATGCAAAACATATCATGCCATATTGATTATTGTGTGCTCGTGTTGCCTTGAAATACATTATTTGATAACTTAGTATTAGACGTCGTTTGATCAAGGATAACTTGTGCACAAGGTCTTAGTTCTTGCGGAAAGTCGCTGAGGCACTAGCACCGATCAGATCTGAACGGAACTTTATATTAGTCTCGTGTGCTAGACGGGATGGCTTGCATCGCACAATGTGCTTTCGTTGTATACCATCCTCGTCAATGACTATAACTCTTCCAATATGGCCTCATGCCAGTGATCCCTACGAATATTTAAAGTATGCAAGCTAACTATGTCTTCATGGCAGGTAAGGTCATGGTAACTATTGTGCAGTTGGTTCAGACGGACAGGTATAAGTCACCAAATGGTAGCATGTTTATTTTAGTAAAGTTTTATATCTAATGCTTGCTTGTAAGAATAAACTAAGACAAGATAGAAAGACCATATAATAACTTGCATACTTCATATAAATAATATGTTGATTGGTATAGTTGGGTTAGCACGCCTTCACTAGTGCATTTCTATGTACTGACCTTCATTGCAACAGGTTCCCTGCGCCAAGGAGATCCTAAAAGAAGCTAAAGCGAATTTCCAATCCAATCCACCTACCGACACGCCCTGATCGTGCCTTCAAAAAGACATTTTGATGTCCAGGAGCTCCTGCACATAACTTATGGAGCTCCTGCACATAACTTATGAAGCTTCGTGGAAAAGCGATAGCTTCACCCGAAGGGGTCTATAGCTTTAAAGTTTTAGTAAAATGATATAATGTACATGACAGTTATCTTATTTTGTATCCACTTTTGTAACCCAATGCGGCAATTATTCGACTTGTTCAAGAGTTTGTAAAAGATGTTTATTATCAATAAAGATAACTTTTTCATGTTTCAATATTGTGTTCAATTATCTGCGTACTTGAATATGTGCTCATTTTATAAAATACCTTGGTCTTGTGCGTTGCGCAACCTAGGCAAACACGACATCACACCTGGGGGACGACTATCAATTCTACGGAATCGGGGTATGATAGTTCCAGGAAGGTTTGGGTCTATGCCTTAAAGACCAAGGATCAGGAGCTGCCTACTTTCAAAGTGTTTTAGGCCTCTTTTGAAAGGGTGACGGGCAAAAAATTGCTCTGTGTTCGGTCCGACAACGGTGGCGAATATTAGTCCCTTTGATGCATATTGTAGAGAGCAATGGATATGACACCATAAGACTCCGCCAAACACATAATAGCTCAATAGTGAATCATAGCGCATGAATATGACACTAAATCAGAGGGTACGATGGTTGTTGTCTGAAGCAAACTTACCAGTCAATTATTGGGGTAAGGCTCTTAACACAGCTACTTATGTTATTAATTTGTCTCCTAGTTCTCCTTTGTAGGTTAATGTGCCTGATAAAGTATGGTAAGACAAGAAGTCGTCATACAGTCACCTTCGAGTGTTTGGTTGTAAAAACTTCATGTATGTACCAAAGGACTAGATATCCAAACTTGATTCAAAGATGAGGAAGTAGTCTTTGTCGGCTATGGTCATGATGATTTTGGCTATAGACTCTACAACCCAGTAGAAAAAAGCTCTACAGAAGAAGGGACGTAGTATTCATTAAGAATCAGACCATGACCAACAATCAGGATTCTGAGATGCCTTCTGAGGCTAAGGAATTCCCTGAGTTAGAGTCATTTAGCTTTGAACTAGTTTTAGAGAATAACACAGAGTAAGTCAGTTATTGGGGAGCCAGTACATGGAGATGCACCCAACCTTGATCATCAACCTGCTAATGGTGGTCAAGGTGACCCTCAGGAGGATGAGCATGTCGAGGAGGCAGTTCCTAAAGGGGAGGAGGTTGTCATATATAGCCAGCACTAGAGCTTTTGCTAAGGAGGAGAACGAAATATCATCGACCATTTACTAGATACTCACCTGATAAGTATATGCTATCGACTGATGGGGGGAGGCCAAGAGTTTCATAGAGGCTATAGAAAATGAATACCGACATGTGTGGATGGAGACCATGCAGGAGGAAATGAGTTCCCTATAGGCTAACTCTACTTATGAGCTGGTGCGGTTGCCAAAGGGTAAGAAGGATGTAAAGAATTGATGGGTATTCACAGTGAAGCAGACAGATGATGCGACTCGCCCTCGATACAAAGAAATGATGGTAGTTAAAGGCTACAGTCAGTAGAAGGGCATGGATTTTAATGAGATCTTTTTTTCAGTCGTCAAGCAATCGTTATTCGGGTGGTGCTAGCATTGGCAGCCAGTTTTGACTTAGAGGTCGAGAAGATGGAATTAAAGACAATATTCCTCTACGATGATTTAGAAGAGGGGTTATACATGGAGCATCTAGAGGGATTCTGTGAGAACGGGAAGTCATACTTGGTTTGTTAGTTGAGGAAGAGTCAGTATAGTCTGAAGCAAGCTCTGAGGCTGTGGAACAAGAATATTGAATCATTTATAGTCGAGCATGGTTATGCACAGACAATGTCAGATCAGTGTATGTTTGTGAAGTACTTTGTCGAGCATGATTTTATCATACTTTTGCTCTATGTAGATGATATGCTATTGGCGGGTCAAAATTTTACCAAGATAGCAGAGTTGAAGCGCTAACTAGGCACAGCCTTCTCAATGAAGGATTTTGGCACAACAAAGATTATTCTTGGGATGAAGATCAGCCGAGAGAGAGAGAGAGAGAGAGAGAGAGTCCAAGATGCTTTATTTGTCCCAAATGAAGTACATTAACTAGGTACTTCAATATTTTGAGATGGACGGGTCAAAGAAAGTGACCAACCCCCTTGCAGCTCGCTTTAAGCTTACTGTGGAGATGTCTCTATATACCGAGGATGAGAATGAAGATATAGAGTAGGTTCCATATGCTTTAGCAAAGGGTAGTCTCATGTATGTTGTGGTGTGTACAAATCCAAACATAGCTCACACAATTGGCATATTTAGCAAGTATCTTTCTAATCCTGGAAGGATACATTGGAGTGCGGTCATGTAGATTCTACGATACCTTCAGGGTAGTAATATTGATTAGAGGCTTTCATTTGGTGGTGATGAGCCAAAGCTGTCGGATATACTGGCGTTGATATGGCTGGAGATGTAGACACAAAAATATCGAATTCGGGCTTTGTGATGATGTTTGTTGGTAGAGCAGTATCGTTGTAGTTATAGCTGCAGAAATGTATTATCTTATTTACGACAGAGGTAGAGTATATTATGGCGATGGAGGCTTGCAATAATTTCCTGTGGATGAAGAAGCTGTTGCAGGAAATGGGGATAAAGTAAGAGCAGTACATTTTGCTTTGCGATAGCCATAGTGCAATCCACCTTGTGAAGGACCAGAGATTTCATAGTCGGTCAAAGCATATTGGTACAAGGTATCATTAGATACGATTTGTATTTGAGAATAAGGAAGCGACGCTTGATAAGGTCCAACCGGATGAAAAAGGAGAAGATTTGTTCACAAAGGTTCTACCAAGGAGGAAATTTGAGTATTGTAGGAGGATCGTCGGTATGACGATCTCCTCCACCAAGTTGGGAGGAAAAGATTTGTTAAAGTCGGTGGGGTTTCCAACCTATGTGAAAAATGCCCTGGAGTTGGATTGGGTATTCCTATGTATTATAGGAATACCTTAATGGAATTGGATAGAGTATTCCTACATATAATATGAATACCTCAATGGAATTAGATTGGATATTCCTACATATAATAGGAATACCTTAATAATTCAGATTAGTTGTGTGTTTGAGGCTATATATGTTAGGTGTTTCCTAACCCTAATATATATCTCTAAACATTGCAAAAGGAGGCAAGAGTGTTTTACAACTATTGGAGAGAGAAAAAAGGGATTGACGACTACATCGAAGAGAAGATCGTTTCGGGTAATTCTTTCTCGTCATCTTTGTTCTTCGTGTTCTTTTAATTATGTTATCTTCTTCAAAAAGTTGTGGTCATCTGTTTGGATCGGTAAAAATTTTTTAAGGAGTCAGTATATTTCTTATTCCATTAGTGGAGGATTTTCATGGTTGGACTCCAATCATCCTATGGTTTTTTTTATCTGGATTTTCCATATAAAAATTACTTTTATCTGCGTTTGGATTTTTTTTATGATTTTCAAAATTTTGTTTTCTGTGCTTTTCTTTGATTCTCTCGCATCTTCTTGGTTTGGGGAACAATTTTCGTATTTTGTTCTCAACAAAAGTATTATTTATTTTCTTTGATGGTCATATATAAACATTTTTTCACATACACACACACCCCCCCCCCACACACACACACCCCACACACACACACACACACACACACATATATATATATATATATATATATATATATATATGCTCCCATTACAAATATAAAAACAAGCATATACCCCCACTTATTTAAAAAACTAACAATTACCCCAATTCCTTTGTATGCAATATTTAAAATTTTATGATATACCACCACTATTTTAACCAAAATTTTGGTTATTTTACACATAATGAGCACATTTGCTAAATTTTTTAAATAAATAGGGGTATATGCTAGTTTTTATATTTGTAATGGGAGCATTTGTTGAAATATCCCAATTTTTTAAAAGGGACAAAGTGGTCATCTTCCATATTCTCAAATTGCTCCCAGGCGCCTACTCCTACTCCGTAACTATGGAAGCAAGTAAGATTAATTTGGAGGATAGAAATTTATGGGCAAAATATTCAATAACTTTGTTAAAATTCAAAATATACTTAGCTATTTATAAGACCCAATGGAATACTCAAGACAAATGAACATGGATCTTAGAATTCTTAAATTCTTGCACACATAGTTCCAAAATGTATTAATGAGCTCTTTTGGAAGAAAAAACCACAATTTTGTTTATTTTTCCAAGAATGCCTCTCGTAAATCGAATTTTCTTTTGACTCCTAAATCTTCAATATTCCTTTTGAGACAGGGATAGCTAAACAGTTGTCACAACAAATTATTGTTGGACCTTATTGCTTGAACTACATTCCTTCCAATATATCTTTTGACCAATTATTTTGACATGTAGCTGAAGATGTAGTAATTTATTCCATCTCTATGGTGGAAAGTGCTACAATTGGCTGCTTCTTTGAACTACAGGAAATTGCTCTATTTTCCAGATTGAAAACGTATCTAGAAGTGCTTTGAGGATCATCAATGCTTCCTACCAAATTAATGACAGTATAACCAACAAGTTTAACATGAACATTTGCTTGATAGAAAATATCGTATTCACTAGTTCCTTTAACATACCGCAATCTTCTTTTAGCTTCGTTCTAGTGACTTGAAAAAGGCTTCTCCATAAATCAGCTCACCTAACTTACTATATACACGTTATCATGTCTTGTGTCAGTCAAGTAAATCAAATTTTCTAGTAAACTTTGAAATATAATGGAGTTAACAAGTTTTTCTTCACCATTTTTACTTAATTTCAGTTTTGCTATAAATGGAAAGAAGGTGAATTTGCATTATCCATCTTAAACTTCTTCATGATTTCTTTTGCGTAATTTTCTTGTGAAATAAAAATACCTCTCCTTAATTGTTGAGCCTCAATACCAAGAAAAATATATAACTCTCTAAATCTGTCATCTCAAATCCCTTCATCATGGAAAGCTTAAATTCCTTCAGCATTTTTATATTACTTCTTGAAAAGATGAGATCATCAACATAAATATTTATAATAATGAAGCTTCCATCAATCTTTCTTTGGTGTAGAGAGTGTGCTCATATGGACATTTTTGGAATCCATGCTTTTCAAAGTATAAATTTATCCGACTATAACAAGCTCTTGGTGATTGTTTAAGTCCATACAATACTTTATTCGGTTTGTAAACTGTCTTTTTCTCCTGTGTTCATAAAACCAAGAGGATGCTCAAGAACCTCTTCTTCTAAAATACTATTTAAGAACACTGACTTCATATCCATTTGTAATATTTTATAACTGGTTTGAGCTGCAAGTGATATCATTATTTTAACAGTCTTAATTCTAGAAACAGGAATAAAAACTTTTGTGTAGTCTTCGCCTTCCTTTTGTTTTTATCCTTTTTCCACAAGCCTTGTTTTGTATCTGTTCGTTTAACCATTAGGAATCTTTTTTTTACTTGGTATACCTATTTCACACCAATGAGAATCTTATGTCGTGGAAGATCTATGAGATCCCATGTATCATTCTTCTCAATAGACTTCGTCTCGTTTATCATTTCTTGCTTCCATGTTTCTTCTATTTGCATCATCAAATGAAATTAAATTTTCTCCTACGAAGAAAGAAAAATAAACAGTATTATTTGATTCAACTTGCCCAGTTGAGTCATCAAGTTCTTATATAATTTTTATTTTTGAGGAGGGCTTTCATAAACCTCTTCTCTTGATGTAGTTGGAGATGCACTTTCAGTTGGATGGCCAATTTCTTCACTTTCTTGTATAAGAGTATGGGGTGTACTTATATTACCCCCATAGGTTAAAGCTTCATCGAATCAAACATCTCGAGTGATCACTATCTTTTTTTGTTTCTGGATTATATAACTTGTTAACTTTTGGATTATATAACTTATTATTTTTTGTTCTTAAATGAACCACAAAGAAGAAGGAGAACACTTTCGGCTTTAAAACCTATTTTCCTATTCAAAACTAAGAACAAGAACAAGAATGAGAAAAATAATCTAAGAACAAAGCTACTAATAAATTTATGAAAGAAATTTTTAGGGCTCCAACTCCTAAGTAGGAATCAGAAGTTTGCCTCTAAATTTTAATTTTAGGGTTACAACCTCTAAGATTCAGAGTTTCATGAGAAGAGAGATAGATGAGAGAGATAAAAATAGGGATCCAAGTTTAGGCTCCAAGTTCAGCAACTAAAATATTTAGGGAAAGGGAGGCCTCTAAATAGTTTAATAGAAATCAACAATTTTAGTCTTTCAAAAGCAATGCTACTGTCTTAGGCTGTCATTTTTTGTGAACCTAAAGAGTCAAAATTCAAGTTTTTGACGTAGCGAAGGTTCGTCGCTACTTCAGCGATGAATATCGTAACACAAAAGGGTTGTTACAATATCAATGATGGACCCAACAATACTCTTAGCAACGGAATAATAATGTTATAATATGATACTAAAAGGATAATTTGTGTATCGAATAATAGTTATCCTTATAACGAAATATTATGACGTCGCTATGTTGCGAAAGGAATAATATTTTACTATTTTGCATAAAACTATCGTAGTATACACAACAATTAAATCACCATCACATAGAAAATATAGTACAATAATGATCACAAACTAATAAATATAATTGAGCATACATACAAAAAGTAACTAGCAGTAGATAGCCCCATCTTAGTTTTTTCTATCATAGCCGACAAATCCTCTACCGCTTTCCAAATATTGTCTCATGTCAATTTCAAGGAAGGACGAGATAGTTTCTGTTTACCATCTCTAAAAATATACATGTTCTTTCTTCAAGGATGTGACACTGTAGAAGCATGAAAAATTATGAACCATATGGCAAAGACAGCTTGTCCTGATGCGACAAAAGCATCTAGTCCTAATGCGGCAAGGTAGCAAAGTTCTAATGTGGCTAGAGGTCATGCTGCTGACACCATAGTCGCACCCCGACTAACAAGAGAATTTAATGCTAAGTAGTGGACCATCAAAAGATAAGCCATTGACAGTTATGTCAGCATCCATAATTACTCTAAATGTTGGCAGGACGCTTCGTAGTACGTGCAGAATGTAGCTGAAAAGACAAAATATCAGTGCTTATGTCAATATAATGAAGGCCCCCAGGCAGCAGCATCCTCATACGGTGGTAGTATCATGCGGCAGTATTCCCATAAATCCCCATGCGGTGATGTTATCATGCAACAGTGTTCCCATAAATCCATATACATTGATGTTATTATGCGGTAGTGTTCCCATGAATCCCTATGTGACGGTATTATCATGCGACAGTGTTCTCTGAACCTGCAAGTAGTGGAATATTTTTGTTATAACCAACCAAGATCTTCAAGTAGTCGATGCAGGCTACGTGTCATGCTGACTGGGTCATGCACATGACAGGTGTCAATAACCTAAGATCTCAGCAACAACTAATCTTCACCCATGCTACATGGCAGTCGCAACGCTACATGCGCACACAAGCCACAACTATATT
The DNA here is from genome assembly GCA_036927795.1 of Iris macrosiphon. Taxonomy (NCBI): domain Eukaryota; kingdom Viridiplantae; phylum Streptophyta; class Magnoliopsida; order Asparagales; family Iridaceae; genus Iris; species Iris macrosiphon. Next base: position 6,499,488 of record JAYESA010000017.1, on the reverse strand, counting down.
CTATTAAGGAAGCCATGCGGCAGCTTAAAACCTGTGTCATGTGTTAAAAATACTTGTGCATGTATTATAAACACCCATATTTTTTCAGAAATTTAAAAATAAATTTTCAAAATTTTCTGGAATTTTCTGTAATTTTTAACTAATTAAAATTAATGTATTTTAGAATTAAATAAATTTAAATGTTTTTATTAAATATTAAAATATTATGAAAATAATATTTTTGGGTGTAAAATAAAATATTAGACATAAGGTAATTTTTCTGGAATTTATTGGACCCCAAAAATATTTTTAAAGACCTAAAAACTAAGTTATTTATTAAACCATAATAAACCAATTTAAACCGGTTTAATGAACCAAATCCTGAACCAACCCGAACCGGGCCTAAACCTTAGCGGGTCAGATCCGGGCCTAAGTCGCTAACCCGCAACCTGACCGGACCCTGATTTATTATACACGTATGGGTTATTGTTGATTGAGTTGTTTTAAACTATTGCTGAATAATAATATGATATTAAAATTTTGATGGACATTGGGAGCAGGTGCTCGATCGTGAAATAGGTATAATATCAAATCATGAGTCAGTGATTGAGGACTGAGAATATTAATTAATTATTTGAGATTGAGACACGTCAATGTACATGTTAACGTTTGTGAACACTGAGGTAAAACTGAGGATTTGATCAGGGTTTGATTAACTGAATATCGTGATGAATATAGTAAGATTGAGGTTGGGTTGATGATATTGTACGGATGATAAATTTGATTAGATGTACCGTACTCCGAGTCAACCTTGGTCAACCCTCTAGCGTCGTGTCCAAGTGATTTATAGCTGGGTCTGAGCATGTGATTAGACGTGTGTCACATCCTTTTTTTGTCACGTGATAGTCTATTGATTGAGCTTGTATCTTGTCTCTAGGTACTACGAGACCCACGGACTTGGACATTGTACCAGAGATCCATCTTCAACAGCCAGATCCAGACAAGTGTACCTTGCCACCCTGTATTTCAGTTACCAGTTATTTATTGTTTCAATATATGCATTGTGCGCATGTTTGTTTAGAATTGTTACTTCACGTCCGGGTCACAACCGGGTGCAGACATTCGTCGGTAATGTTTTGTAATGAACGATAGATTTTCGTAATACCTCGATGTACATACCTGTGTATATCGTACCCTAGGACACATTCATTCACTCTTACCATGCCAGATTTCCTGTATCCTGATACTGATATCATGATCGAAGACTGGGACGACCTTAGGATCGCGTTTGTTGATAGTTACTACAGTATGACGAGACTGCTAGATAGAGGTTCAGTATCAGCGCATAATCGTTGACCGCTTGGGAAGGGGAAGACAGCTACTAGACGTTTGGGCTCCTCTACACGCGCTTTATATATGTATATATCTTGTTGATATAGTGTTCCTGTATCCGGAGTAGTAGTATCACCCGTGTGACTCTGTGCTCGGAGCTACGGTATGCCCCGTGTGTCTCTGTGTTCGGAGCTACGGTTTTATTTTGTAATATTGTCTTCAAACTGTGTCTCACTTAGGTGGTTATGCTAGACTACACTGTCGTTGCACTTATTTCTTTCTGTTATACTATGGCTTGCTGTATTTTTGTACCTTGTTACGTCCCTCTGAGGACCTGGTCCCCTGCCAGTTTTGTAGCATAGACGATTACGGAGCCCTTGGAGTGCTAATGGAGTTGTATGTCTTGCGGGCTTTTGTACCAGGTACTCATATTATTTCTACAGGTATTATGGTTATTTTATTCATATTGTTATTCATCTGCTGTTGTAGCCTAGTTTTTATAGACTCATATTTTTTCTCGAGTCTATTCGAGTTTTTGTGTTATTGGGCGGCCGTCTTTAGCACATGTAGCTCTTTCTTGTATATTTATGTTCATTGTGGATTGAGACATAGATGGTTATATTTACTGGATTATTTAGATAGTGACCATTTTTATTACAGCTTATACGTATTCAAGTCGGACCAAAGTTTGGTCGAATACGTAGCTGGCGTGTCGCGTATTCCTGGTCCTTTGTATTTTGGGACTGGTGCGTGACAGAAACCATACTCCAGGTCTAAAGATCACTCTTCCAAGTTCGAGAGAAAATAAAAAAAAAGAGGAAAGAGAAAGAGAGAATAAAATAAAATATCTCGAGTACTATTTATCTCGAAAATATCTCGAAAGTGAAACAAATATCTGTCGGACAGTATATCATCGGTATACTATAGTATACCGTTGGTATACCAGTCAAGTAGTAAAATTTCAATTTTGAGAATTTTTTGGCTTCCTAGAGATCCAATAAAATACAATAACCAGTACAAAATACTTATCTGCATAAAATACAAATACTGTGAGATGAGTCACACACTTGCTCCCCCTGCCATAGGCAAGCTTACTTTGCCATAATCGTCTGCCCCTCCACTGACTGAGGATGCACACGAGGCCATCAGGGAGCTGGGTGCCATGAACAACCGAGTCCATCTCCACAAGCTCGGGATACGACAACCATATCCTCCCGAGTGGAATAATGTGGTATAATTGCCCAATTATAAATCGTAGTCCATGGTCCTATTTGAGGGAAATATGTCTCCCCGTTAATACATGAATTACTTTGACTCGATGATGGGACACCTACCACAGGACGACGCCCTTCTTACCAAGCTGTTTATCGCAGCCTTGACTCGGATCACTTATGAATGGTTTTGTAGCCTCTCGGACAATTGTGTTTTGTCCTTTGACCACCTTCGACGTCTCTTCCTCTCCCAGTTCTATAACGGAGGAATAGACATGACTATGTCCTCCCTTATGGAGATCATTCAAAGGGAAAAAAAGTCTAAAATTGCCCCATGGTATGCCTGAGTCCATGCTGATGGACACTTGCAGGAAGAAACATCTACCGACAATGAAGCTCTGGAAATGCCCTGGTAAGTCAAAGGACTAGACATAGGGCTGTAAAATGATTTAAACAGTTTATTTTCTTCTCGTGTTTGGCTTGGTCCAAGCTCGGTTCGAAGTAAGTTCGTAGCCTGGTCGGTACCAAGCTCGATAAAAAAAAATTTGTTCGAAGGAATTTTTGAACTGAGTTCGACCATAGGTTGTTCGACTCGGTCTTGTTCATAAATGGGCTCAAGCTCCGCTCGATTTCACGTGTTAGGGCTTCCCCTAGTATCTGGTATGTCTTTTGTAATGGATGGAAATAAATTTTGTCTAAAGAATTTCATACTTTTTTTTATATGACGGTAAATTTATGATGTAAATAGCATACGTAATTTAATAAAAAAGTCTTTCATACTTAAGAGCAATAATGTGATGGTTTATATATGGCTTTAGCTCGGGTTCGATTCGTGTTCGTTTGGGCTCACGAGCTAAATTGAATCAATTTTGATCCGTTCGAGTCTCTATTTGAACCAAGTTCAAACAAAATTTTTGAGATCGACCTTAAGCTCGGCTCGAATCAAGCTCGTTCGATAGTTTAGTCAAACCGAATTCCAACACTCTTTGTTTGAGCTCGTTCATTAGATTTTCATCCCTAACTGGATACCGTTCATCATAAGCACTGACACCGTTGAGAAAAATGCAAAGAAGGCCCATTTGCTTGGGATTCAGCTCCCTAGCACCGAAGATAGGGAAAGTGTCCCTTTAACGTAAATAATAACGGTCGTGACAATAAAGGGAAGTTGGCCCTTACTTTCAACGTGTCCAAAATCTTACTTGCACCTACTTAGAAGAAGGAAGAAACGCGGAAGCCGAAGGAGACTTACTCCTTCAATGATGATGATGTCATTGATATCTGTCATGCCCAGTCCCAAAATAAATTGGAATACGTAAGCATGACAGCCGTATGTATATGACAACACCAATATATGGAAACCATATAACATACGCTGTAATTTGAATAACAATTTACAAGTGGTATATATATTGTTAACATAAGTCACAATCAACTAAATCTAATCCACAGACGCAAGTCAACAAATAAACTAAGCAAATAGACCAAATGATCCAGTCTGAAATATCCAACAAATAAATAACCCAAAAGTACTAATAGTCGGGTGGAGAAAAATCTACTACCAAACTACTATCCAAACTAAATGAGAAAGGAGGACGGAACTCCAATATAAAATAAAATATCAAGTAAAGAGAGTATCAATTAAAGATCCAACTCTAGAAATATAATCAAAGCTGCTCAGAAGGTAAGACCACCTCGACAAAAAATAAAGAATCAGGTCCCGGTCCGTACTCCTGCAGATAGTCCTGATCGTCTACACCTGGGAAAAATTTGGATCCAGGTCCTTAGAGGGGCATATCAAGATACAATAAAAGCATGCCAATAATGTACTTAATAAAATATCCAAAAATGTTACCTAACCAGTCTATGTGATATTCAATTTAAGAACAACTTTCATGCGTATAGACTATCTGGCTAAAGTAATGGGATGGGCATAGTTCTCTCGGAGAACCAGGAGCCACGGGCATAATGTCTTTTGACCGTCATAGGCCTGCAGTAAATATATAGGGTCATCACACCTCGCGTCTCCAGCGAAGCTCACGAGTAAGTAAAGGGAAATATATATGAGTCACATACGCTTACTCATTGTTCTTTCTACCCAATGGTACTATCCATGTCATATCCATAACAAAAAAAAAACCTCTAGTAACTACTAAGTATGTTAAACAATATATTTCTATTATCAGTTATTTCTTATCCATCGCACGATCTATACGTAAAGGTGGCCGGCCTATTACGCAAATTTGTGTCATGGGGTGGACTTGTAAGTCTAGGGCAAACATAATAAAATAAATAAATGCAACGGAGTTAACGTAACCGTATTTGCATCAAAGTTATTCTTGGATGCAAAGTTTTATAAAGAAAAGAAATTAGACAACATAAAATAAATATGCAGTAAAGGAATGTAAATAACAGTACTTTGATAAGGTATACTTGCTTGACAAACAATCAGTGTAGTATATACATCCAGATGACAAACAAAAGAAACTAAAAAGTAGGGACTCCGAATGAACGTCTATGGATGCTAAAATAAACATTACCAATATCTCCAGAATCAGTGAGGTAGTCAGAAAATACTACTCTTTCGTCTAATTTGTACACAGAAATTAAAATAGTTATTTCGGTCAAAGTGGTATCGATATATGGTCCACTCTGTCCCAAAAAATGTGCCAAGGTCAACGGTCTCTAAATAGGACAAATTATAGGTCAAATAAATCTTAATCGACAATACGAACTTAATGTTATGTCCAGTTTTGGATTCAAGTGAGCCGAACACAAAATCACTCATCAAGTCGAACCATGGGCCCACGAAAAGGCGGTCTAGTTGACTATCTCATAATCAGACAAAACTCGGGTCACAGGACAAGTCAAACACTATGAGTCCGACGGCGTAAGTTTCATAGGCGATCTGACGAGCGTACACAAACTAATAAAGTAAGTTACAAAACGTCGATACAAAAGACTTTCGGCTGATACGGGTTCATTTTGATATGCGTAAACGTCCATATCAAATTGCACAAAATTCCACACATTATTATGTCCCAGTCCCAAAATTTTGAGGGACTAGCCACGTGGCAATGGCCAGCAGCACACTCCGATGGGCAAACCCAATTTAATGGACCCATCAAGGTGTACTTAAGCTGTAAAACAATAATATGGGCTATGGTACTAATCTTATCCACAGAAATAAATACAATCAATATCAGAAATATAAAGCAATATCAAGTTTCAATAAAACATAACTCAGGGAACAACCCGATAATGAGTTTGATACATCAACTTAATAGACTGGAAATAAAGAGTCTAACAATAGAAATAACTGAGTATACAATATGCATATACTCAGGAGAAATCCTCAGCGATCACCTCGTCCTCAGGTTCTGGTACTGCTCCAAGGAATGCTCATGTCCCGTACACCTCGGGGTAGATCTCCTCCGCTGAACCTGGGGACATAATCCAGATCCTGGTCCTCAGGGGACATAGAAAGGTACAAGAATAACTCAAGCCAAAATACATGCAGTACAATAATAAATAAATCAATAGGGTAAACTATGTAACCAGCTATATGATATGCAAGTGAGAGCATTATTCATACTCAGGCTGAGACTACTACAGGCTCTGTGTCGGGGAAACCCGTAGCAATATTTTCTCGAAGGGCCAGTAAATGTGCCAAAGCTCTGTGTCAGAGTCTAAGGCACCTCCAGTAAAGTAATATATATATATATATATATATAATCAGCCATTTGTATGAAAAAAACTCTCCCTACCCAATGTAATCACACGTCTCATGTTCACGATGTCTCATGTCCATGTCACGCAAGATCATATCTAATGCAGCAAGTCATAATGAGATCTAAGGATGTATAAAGTATATGTCATAAACCTGTATCCTATACAGAATCACCATAAATATCTCAGGAAGATTCTGTCTCATTAATAGTGTCAGGTGTCCTGAGGTATGACGTACTTGATAAGGCAAGCACAAAATATATAGTGTCTCGATATCCATATCTAGGTGACATTACACAACTCTGCGTACAGTGTTGACACCCGAATATTATTCATACGCTAAGTAATATCACATGGTCCTAGGTTGAACAGAGATCTTACAGTCATAACTCAAGATAATAGTATAAACAGATGCTGCAAGTAGGGCAAGGTACACTTGCCCGAGATTTGGTTACCAACTGTAGCTCTGGTATCTGCGGGTTCTACAGGTACTCCTCCGGTTGCTGAAATAGACATTACCATCATGTTCAGAAGACATCAAATAGCTAGAATTGCCTGTCCATAAGTCCGATTTGGACATAGGGGCAAAAGTAACAGTTTCTGGTCAAAGCGGGGTCCACATGTGGCCCACTTCGCACCAAAAAATATATCAGAGACAATTTTCTCCAAATTCGTCAAACTTAGTGTCCATAAGTCCATAACGATGATATAAACCCAACGGAACGTCCAGAACTGGATTCTGATGAGCCGATCACAAAATCGTCCATCAAGTGGAGCTGTGGGGCCCACGATACGCGATTTTGTCAACGTTCTCAGAATCGAACCAAACTTGGGTCACAGGACCAGCTACGAGTCCGATGGCATAAGTTTCGTTTCGATACGACGTGTATACACGATGTTACAACGAGTTCCAGTACAGGATCGATACGGGGCATTGTCGATGGATACGCGTCAATTTCGGTGTGCACGCATATCCAAATCAACTTCTGCGAAATCCCACACATCCGTATTAATGGCGCGCACCTTTCGGTGAAGTCCGCACACGACCAAGTCGTCCCGTTTAGTGGGACGCACTCAGTTCCGGAGAAAAACTGGGTGTTAATTTTCCTGATTTTGGATCGCAGTTTACGATCGCCACAGGACGCGACACACCGAGCGAGTTGCAAGGGTATCGAGAGGGTCACGCAGGGTTCGCGTCACAATAGATGGAACGGGAAATGGGGCAATAAGGAGAGAGAAACGGCCACCTGAACAGGGCTCCGCAGAAGGCTGAAACGCACGTCCTCACGAGGCTTCACGACACGGCCGGCTAGGGTTAGGGTTTCTCGTCGGAACTACTGCGGTCGTCACGGCGGAGTAGGTGGCTGCTCGTCGGGGTCATCGTAGCGGCGGAGCCCGGAGCTGGAGGCGGTGTGCTGGCGGATCTCGTCTGCGGGGGAGGCGCAGGGTCATCGAGATGCAGCCGAGCTGGGTCGAGGGGCAGCGGAGGTGGCCGGAGGAGACGGAGGTGAAGGCGGGGAGGCTCGGGCGGTGGTTGGGATGCCGGCGGTAGAGCTCGGGGGTCCTCGGCGGAGGCTCAGGGCGGAGAGGGGATGACGGAGAAGGGTGGTGGAGCGAAGGGGAGGCCGGGGACGACGGTGGCTGGGATGCTGGTGGTGGAGCTCGGGGAAAGAGGTGGCCGGTGGAGAGAGGTGGAGCTTGGGGGTCCTCGGCGGAGGCACATGGCGGAGAGGGTGGCGGTGAGTGGAGACGAAGGTGGGGGCAGCGGGGATTTTATAGGACGAGGGGAGAAGTGTAACCGCTGGGGGAGGCGGGGGCGGAGGCATAACGGCGGCGGAGGAAAAGGAACGACGGAGGAGGCGGGGCCCCGTCGGGAAACGGCAAAAAATCATAACGGCCGGCGAGCGTTTCGGGGGGGCTACGGTTACTGTAGCAGCTACAGTACGTGTCGGGTTCTGGATTCGGGTCCGGATCCAACCCGCTAAGGTACGGGACGGGTACGGGTCGCGGGTACGGGTCGGGTATGGATCTGACCTGTTAGGGTTGGTCGGGTTTGGTTCAAGAGGCTCTGGTTCAGGGTTAAACCGGTTGGTTCAACCCGGTTCAGGTTGGTTTATTTTGGTTTAAATAAAAATTAGTTTTTATGTCTTTAAAAATGGTTCCGGGGTCCAATAAATTCCAGAAAAATTGCAGTAAGTCTAATTTTTTATTTTACACCCAAAAATATTATTTTCATAATATTTTAATATTTATTAAAAACATTTAAATTTATTTAATGCTAAAATACTTTGATTTTAATTAGTGAAAAAATTACAGAAAAATTCTGAAAATTGATTTTTAAATTCTAAAAATTCTGGGGGTTTACAATCTACCAATCTACCCCCCTTAAGAGGATTTTTAAATTCTGAAAATTCTGAAAATTGATTTTCAAAGAGTTAACCGGTCAGCAGAGATGACACGGTTTGCTAAACATGTTCGAAGCATGACACCATCAAAGAATCATGATCAAGGAGAATCAAAGGATGAGGGTTTAAGCAAAACACATAGGGAAAAATCATTAATCTAAGCAATAGAAGTTATGCAATTTCAAGAGTGAAAGAAATCTAGTTAAAGTAAGAAAACTACAGTTTAGAAAACTAGGTTATCAATAAGTTCAAAATTACTAGATTATAGCTAAGATCACGAACTAACAGGCACGAGCTAAAGCATTACTAGGAAAAGATAGTTATGAATAACTTACGAGCATTTGCTACTCCACGAGTCTGTGCGTCCTCCAAGGTCTTCGCGAAAGCTTGTCTGCGTCCTTGAGGTGGTGCCCTCTGCTGTTGCTGGGCTTGCTGGAAGGGTGCTGCTCGAGGTGCCAAGGGTGGCCTCGATTGATATCCTCCTGGTGCTGGTAGAGCTTGTTGGTTTACTATTGGTGCTCCTTCTCGACCCTCAGTGCATTCCCTCACTGAATGCTGAATGGATCCGCAAGCTAAACATAATCCCAATTTACGTCTACACTCCTTCTCAACATGGCCTAACTTGCCACAGTAGTGACATGTAGGAAGAGCTAGTGATTTGGATACAGCTCCTTGTGATGCTTGATGCAGGTGAGGTTTCTTTGCAGTTTCTCCATGCGGTGCTCGGGCTGGTGCTGATATGAAAGTCCACTTCAGGTTGGACTCACTCCTGGTGACGCGCTCCATACGTCAAGCTGCAGCAAGGACGTCCGTGTATGAAGTAGGTACAATGGATCCGATCATTCTCTGTAGCTCAAAGTTTAGTCCATCGAAGAACTTCTCAGCCTTCCCCTCTTCTTTCGAGATCAGGGAAGGGGCGAAGCGACTCAGTCAAATAAACTATGTATTGTACTCTTCTACCATCGTATTGCCTTGAATGAGGCGATTGAACTTGTCCCTAAGTTCTGATCGAGTAGTAGATAGAATATACATCTCCTGGAAGAGTCTGGAGAACTCCTCCCAAATAACTCGGTCTGGTCCGAGCCGTCTCTCCTCAGATAGCCACCAGTGATGTGCATTGCCTGTCAACTGCATTCCGACGATAGTCATCCAATGCTCCCTTGGAAGCTCAGCTACTTCTAATTGATGTTGAGTGTTTGTGAGCCATTCATGAACTTCAGCGGGCTCCTCCTTGCCAGAAAAAGTGCAGGGCTTCAATTGGCAAAAATCAGTGATAGAGCCCATTAATGGCAGTCGAGCTGGTAGGTTCGCCTGCTCCAGTGCAGTTACTAGGCTGTTCCTCAAGTTCTCTGTCTCATGACGTTGAGCCTCTTGATAAATCCATTGTTGGGCTTGCACCATTGCATAGATCATTTGGAATACCTGTTGCCCGTCCATAGGCTGCCCTTTTGGGAAGCATTAGTGGTGTGAACTGCGGCAGAGGTGGGATGTCATCACTATAGAAGCATAAAAAATACGCTGGATAGCTATACGCAGCATCTTGATACAGAGCAGCGTAAACAGAGGACCTCAAAGCCATCAAACATGCAACAGAGCTTTTCCACTGAGCACAGCATAAAAATATAGGCTCAAGGACCATCCGTATAATGTAGTATGTCCAGGCTGCTTCAGCGTAAACAGGGTGCTTCATCGCCTTTATGGCATAAAACTCATCCGCTTTCAATGCAGCATTGAAGTGTACGAGGAACGCTTCGTGTTCTTCGAAATGAACTTGTCAGATCATGTAATGAACCTGACGTCTGGACTCCTGACAAAGAGTACTGCACGACTACCCAGGCGACGGGTATAATGATGGCGCAACACTGCAACCCAGGCTGTCATTTACTGCTATTTTCTTTGCGTAAACCACTTTTACACATACAAAGGAATACGCTGCCTAGTTTTACACAGGCTGATGTGAGCTGTTCACGCTCCGCAGAAGAAAAACAGCCTGCCACGTCAAAAGCTACACTTCGTACAGGGCTCGAGACGCGTCTCTGTATTTAATGCGCAGAGCGGTGACAGTTTCTCGAGGCACATCTCTGCACTTAAAGTGCCAAATACTGACAGATGCCCAAGGCACGTCTCTACACTTGATGCACAGAAGGGTGGCAGGCCTTCAAAACATGCCTCCTTATTTAATGAGCGGGATAATGGCGGATCCTCGTATTTAATGCAGGATATTTGATTAAATGTCACCAAACCGTCGTTTAGTGACATCCCCTTTGCGTAAACTACTCTTACGCATATAAGGGAATACGTCGCCCAGTTTTACACAGGCAGACGTGAGCTTCTTACGCTCCGCAAAAGGCAAACAGACCGCCACATCAGCAGTTACTCTTTGTACAGAATTCGAGGCACGTATCTGCATTTAATGTGCAGAATGATGGCAAATCTTAAAGATAAGCTATTGTATTTAATGCGCAGGATGGGGGCAGATCTCTGCATTTAATGTAAGAGATTTGATTATATCTCCAAGAGCCGTAATTCCGGCTAAAACGTCCACATTGCTCGGCTTCTATGCCCACTCGGCTTCTATGCCCACTCGACTTCTATGCCCACTCGGCCTCTATGACCGCTCGGCTTCTACGCCACTCGGCTTCTATGACCGCTCGGCTTCTACGCCTACTCGGCTTCTACGCCTATTTTGGCTTCTATGCCATGGTGACAGTTATTGGCTTCTACGCCAACCTCTTCTACACAAGGAATAACTACCTATGTGGCTTCTACGTCGTGATCTTCGTAGCAGATATACGCATTTTGTTCCTTAGTTGGACACGCGTCACATGCTCACTCAAAAGGTCATCTATACGCAGGCATTGGTTATTTTAAACCATCGTGTAAAAGGGTGCTGTACTTTCCACTACTCAGTTTCTACACCAACTGAGTAGTCACTGTCAGTAAAACTCTATAAATAGAGACCTCTATTAACAGAGGACGAGGTCGAAGAAATCAGGACGAAGAAATCTGGTCGAAGAAATCAGGTCAAAAAATTGATCAAGAAATCCAGTATCAGACCCAACGGTCGAAGAAAATTGGTGGAGAAACGGTCGAGAGAGAGAGAGAAGAATCCAGAGCTCAGGCAAAGAGAAGGGATCGATGACTTTGGCATCGAGCATCCACCCTCTTTAGCAACCTTCGAAGCTGCTTTCTGTCTTCCACGATACTTCTTCAACATCATGTGGTCCAAGGGCTAAAGTGATCGACAGCAGATCAGATACCTATAGCAATATTTACCCATATTAAATAAATTATACTTAGTCATCCTCGTATAGGATTAAATTGTACAATCTTATTTGTAAACATAAAAGAATGGCGGGTTTTCGTATAAGACCTCGTTTTCCACATTATCAATTTTTTTCGTTTATTATCCTAAACAAGATGGCGACTCTGCTGGGGACATCTTTCTCTTCTGATGAGGAAGCTATTGCTCAACATGATGCAGTATCCGTGAGATCCGTGAAGAAGATACTGGTCATCCAGTTCGACCAGTCTGCCTACGAAGACATGCTACGAATAGGGGGTAGCTCTCACTCCCTCTCCGTCCAAAACAACAGGAAGCTGTGCAAGGTCTGGATGCCCAAGACATCCTCTACCATTCCTGTAGACTCTCTGATCTCTCCGATCTCTTCGATCTCTCCGATCTCTCCGACCAATGAGGTTGTAACATTGCTCCCTCCGCGCCTTGGGAGTAAAATTCAGTCGCCTATCTCTGCCAGGACTGACAAAACTTCTGGCAAAGCCTCAGCGCTAACCCAGAAGTATAATCCGTGCCTTACGCATAAAATTCAGTCGCCTGTCCCTGGCAGGGCCGACAAAACTTCTGGCAATGCCTCAGCGCTAACCCAGAAGTATAATTCGCGCTCTGCGCGTAAAATTCAGTCTCCCGTCCCTGGCGGAACAGACAAAATTTTTGATGCCTCAGCGCCAAATCAGGAATCACAAATGCGCTCCGTGCGTAAAAATGCATATGTCTTCCGCAAAAAAGCAGATGATCCCGGCAATCTACACAAGGGAAAGCAAGCGGCGGACTACTCAACTTCTCGGCCTTTACGCCAGCAAGAGAACAATCTGCCCGCCCTCCGAATTACGCGAGGAGCTGATGGCCGACTGAGGACATCCTCAGCTTTACGCCAACTAGAGCAGAGCTCTAAATTATGCCAGGAGAAGCCCCTCAGCGTAAAGAAGGCTCAATTTGTGGGAAGACACCCTTCTCGGGGATTATCTGCCACCCAGATGGCCAACCTATTGTATATAGGTGGCACAGGGAAAACTATGGTTACCAATATTCGCATGCCCACTGATGTGAACAGAAAGGACAAGCCATCATCTTCTTCTTCTATAAAGACTCCTGACTTGTGTGAATTTCTGATCCAAAAATACGAAGACAAGGGTCATGAACAGGCTTCAGTTCCCCTAACGGTCAAACGCGGAAAGATCTTGTAGGAAGATGCATCAACATCTAATGTCGTCATGACAGGTGGACCACGTGAAGATTCCATCTTTATTATTCCTCCGACTCACGACGACCAGCATCCAATAGTCTTCGGTCACATACGGAGCAGCCCGATCATACAGGAAGAATTTCGCGAGCCTGAAATTGGCAGAATACAAATCCATAAATATAGCCCGCAGGCGTTGAAAATTATACAAGGCATGGGTTATGATTTGAAGCTGAAATAATGCCTCAACTATGGCAAAGGGCAGACGAACACCGTTGCATGGTAACTCTTACTGTCAACAAGCTCGTTTTGGGTTGGGGTATACTACATCTCTTGCGAAGCCCAAATCTTCAAAGTCTAGTCCTATACAACCAGAGGCAGGTCCTGCTAAATCAGCTTCTGTGGACAGACGCCACGGCATGTCTGGGGGTAGCCTACCTCGACAAAATAGGGCGGCATCCAAAGCTGGGGGTAGAAATCCCTCAAGATCCAAAGATGATGCAATGACGATGATCTTCCCGAAAAACCGTAAAATTCAAGCATCAGGAGCCCAAAGACCAAAAGGGACTTTCTCCTTCAATAAAGATGACATCATTAAAATCTTCAATATGTTGATGAAGGAACACAAGCTTCAGCTACCCAACATCAGACATCCTGAGAGGGCTGGCAAAGTTGATGACCCAGATTATTGTCTCTTCCATCGGTACACTCATCACCCCACAAGGGCGTGCTATGTGCTAAAAAAGAGAATTCAGGAGTTGATCGAGGCCAAGGTCATCACGTTGCATCTGTAAACAAAAAGACGATCATTACGCTTCTATTTCGATGCATCGTCACAATGTCTATATCGTCGGTCTTATGACGGACTATTATTACGATGTCTCTCTGGTGAGGAAGTACAGCGGATTATCCGTGAAGCCCACGACGGCGTATACGGAGCACATCAACCCGATCCTAAGCTACAGGATCGCATCAGGAGAATGGGCTATTACTGGCCTACTATGATCACAGACACAATAAAGTATGCGAGACAATGCAGAGCCTGTCAGGTCCATGCAGACTTTATCCATCAACCTCCCAAACATCTATATCCTACGGTTGCGTCCTGGCCTTTCGAAGCATGGGGTATGGATATCATTGGTCCTATTCACCCGTCTTCTTCCAGAGGTCACCGGTTCATACTGGCCATCATGAATTACTTCTCCAAATCGGCAGAGGCGATCCCTCTTGCTGAAGTGAAGGCATCTAATGTGATTAGCTTCATCAAGCATCACATCATTTATCGCTTCGGGATACCCCGAAGGATAATCCATGACAATGTGCCTCAATTCATCAGCCAAGCATTTCATCGATTTTGCGATAAAAATTGGATACAAAATATCGCCTCTACGGCATATAATCCTGCTGCTAATGGTTTGGCGGAAGCTTTCAACAAAACCATTATCAAGCTCTTGAAGAAGTTCGTCTCTTCGAACAAAAGGGATTGGAATAAGAAGCTGGGAGAATGTCTCTGGACATACCGCACAATGGTACGGGCACCGACACGTTGTACCCCATTCTCATTAGTTTATGGGAGCGAAGCAGTTCTTCCCATCAAGATCCAAATTTTGTCACTCAGGATAGCCGTGGATAATGAGTTGACTCAAGAAAAGAATGACCTGTTAAGGCTTCAAGAGCTAGAAGGATTAGACAAAAAATGCCTCCAAGCTCAACAACGCATCGCGTTCTACCAAGCACGCATTTCCAAAGCTTTTAATCAAAAAGTGAAGGAAAGGGTGTTCAAAGTCAGCGAGCTAGTTTTAGCCGTAAGAAGGCCGATAATTCTCACTCACAGAAGTAAGGGCAAATTCTAGCCCAAATGGGAATGCCCTTATGTGATCAAGACGACGTTCTCAAACCGCGCTTACAGGTTAGCCCAGCCTAATGGTGACCTGTTAATGGCTCCTATCAATGGCAAATTTCTGAAAAGGTACTATGCTTAACCTTCTCTGCTCAAGTAGAATATGGCGAAAACCTCATTCTGACAAAACTACTTTCAAGACGAAACTAGTTGGATCGCATTCTATCATGTCCATATAACCTCTGAATAGATGTATCCTGCTAAAACTTACCGAGAGTATATCACGTCCATATTACCTCTGATATCACTTTTACCCAAACCTGTCATTTACATTCTGAAATGATGGGTCCATAAAGTCAGATGAAAGCCTCTTTATTATTCCCTAAAAAAGCAGAAGTACATGGAAAAGCAAAAGCAAAAGTACATCATTTTGGGGGAGCAGTCAGGTCACGAAGCTGCTGCGCCAGTGCGGCCATCCTCTCAGTCTTGGAATCCAAGACATCAGCGCGAGTCCGCTCCAGTCGTGCCTCATCATTGCTCAGGAGGGACAGTTTGGCTCTAGCCCAAAGAAAACCAGCACGGGCGACTCCTGCACGTACCAAGTTCTGTTGTGCTATGCCCAATCGGCCATCCGCCACAACTAGAGCTTCCGACGACTGAGAAGCCCACTCTTTTGCCTGAGCGAGTTTCGTTTCCAGCCTGAGGACCCTCGCTACATTCCCTTCGTGCTCGGCCTGGCACTTCGTTTGAAGAGCAATGGCCTACTCCAGGACGGCTTTTCCTTCATCTATCTCTTGCTGATGTGTCTGGATGGATTTATTTACACCTGCCATCTGTTTGGCAAGCCGCGCAGTCATGGAGTCGTATCTAGCCTGGACCAGATCTTCAATATTGTCTTGAGCTAGCTGCAAGTATTCGTTAATGGGTTGCTCCAAACCATTAACTATCTCCTCCAGCGTATCAGTTAGCCCGGTGTTATCGAATTCTCGGATCGGCACTATTGCGGACAGGGAGGACCTCTTCAGCGACGTAAAACTCATATTCTTTGCCAACACCATTGATATTAACATTTTCAAAGTGGTGTAGAAGATGTCGGTGAACTGCTCGATCAGCGCAGCTAGGTCTAATATTGGCGAGTCCCCCTCCAAGAACAACCGAAGACGATATCGCCACGGCCGTCGCCTCAACAGGTGGTGCGATAAAAGAAGAAGAGCCAACACCGGACGACGATACCAGCATACTCAAAGGAGGCATTGTCGCAATGACAGGCTCATCTTCCTCTTGAGATATCGGAATCTCGTCGACAGGCGAGCCGGCACCCGAAGATGTTTCCTCCTAAAAATCAGCCACCTCCGTGTCACCGCCAGGACCTGACACGGAGCCGAAGGGCGCATCTACACTACCCTCCCCGAAGAGGTCTTCCCCTGAAAAAAGGATGAAGGAAAGTTAGTATCGAAATGATGTTAACTTTTCTAAAAAAAGGCGTGAAGACGACATTTACCCATGGTCGACGGCATATATGTCGCATCTGTGGCCTGTACAGCTAAATAATTTCTTAACGATGATAAGCAAGCTGTCATACCTGGAGAAAGGGGTCTGCTAACTAACGCTGGCAAATAGTCTTCCAGGTCCTCGTCAAATTCTAATCGAGGCTCATCGGCTGGAATCTCGCCAGGTGCGCTTACAGGCACGGCAGGAGTCTCTTCCGATGCCGATCCGCATAAAGGTATACTCAGCCCCGGAGACGACCTCGTTCCACTACCTGAAGTAGTAGCAGCGACGACGGCCTCCTGTAGAGATTCTTCGGCACCACCAGCCGGAACTGTAGAGGGTCCCTCTCTAAAAGGCGAGGAACCTCCAATCAAAGAATCATCCCCAACCTGGGGAGATGCAGGATCACTTCCAGGAGCCTCAATACCAGGAATCCGGAGAGGACGATTAACCATCTTCTTCTTCCTCTTACGAGGGAAAGTCTCCTTCGGAGCAGGAGCCCTTTGCTTCCCGGAGATTACCAAAGGCCCTGCAGGCAGGGGTACTTCACCCCTCGATACCGCCAACAGAGGCTCATCTGGAGTGACGGACTCCTCACCCTCGTCGAAAGAGACCGAGGGGACTTCCACTCTTCCCCCAGACTTGGAAGAGGGCACCCTAAAACTTCCATGCATGTCAAAATCGCGATAGAAGGTGTTCGTTGCCACATAGAACTGGGCATACGAGTGCAGGATGTGCAGCTCCGCGGAGAGTGTAATGACCGGCACGATAAAAAATTGCTCCAGTACAGCCCAAGAGGAAATATCGCCATCCTCTCGCTCCATCAATGAGTCCACCCCTGGACCGAAAGCTGGTGACGGCGTTGCCCACGTGCAACTGATCATACCCAAACTGCCTAGCAAACCGACTAGGAAGGTAGGGCTCCAAGAAGCAATGGTCTTCACTCCTGTACAGTAAATAGGAAGGTCTAATGCAGACCAACCAATTAAAAGCTTCAGGAGAAAGATTGGTCTTCTCTCTGCCTGAATCCTCAAGCCTAATCCCCGATTGATTGCGATGTGTAAAACCCCTATTTCTAAAAAAAATTATTTAATATTATTTTATTAATTAATAATTTAATTATGGTAATTATGTGCTAAATAGGAGAAATAGATTTTTAATAATTTTTATTTTAGGTGTTCGGGCACTTAGAGGACTTATATGACCATCAGGAATTTTTTCGAAATTTATTCCATGTAGGAGACCCCTTAAGCAGTTGCTAGCATAATGTTGTGCATTATTCTCATCTAGAATTTTTCTATGAGTATATATATTATATATATATATAAATATATATATATATATATATATATATATATATATATATATGCATATATTAATAGAAAAAGAAAAGATTAAGAAAAAAATTAATTAAATAAAGCTTAACTATTAAATATACTAATAATAATATAATAATATTAATAACAAAATAATACTACTACAACCATTCCTTTAGCAACTTGCTTGCTTAAGACCCTTCAGCAACTTTTGCTTGCTAGGCCGCCCCTTTAGCACTTGCTGCCTCCTAGGAACCGCCCCCCTTAGTATTCACTAAATACAGACCCGACCCCTTTATGCTTCAGCAGCTTTCACCCGACCCCCTCTTGGTCGAACCACTTCTCTCCCTCTCTTCCTATTCATATATAAATATATATATATATATATATATATTATTTCAAAACCCTAACCTAAATCTCCAGATCTCCTCTTCCCATCTAGAGCCGTCACCGCTGCCAGAGAAGCCCCGCCAAGCCATCCAACCATCCCGACGACTCCGACCTCGCGTCCTGCAGAATCCCACTCGAAGCACCTTCGCTCCGGAATTGTTTCCTGTCGACTCGCTCGACCAAACCCTGTTCCGTCTTCACCGGTATGATCACCCCTTAACCCTCTTCCATATTTGTTTTATAGCCAACCTCGGAAAACGTGTACCCCTAGGTGAAAAATAGTGTCCAAAGTGGGCGCGAGCAGACCCAATTCTGGAATCGCAGAAAACTGCGGTGACCACCATATTGCCGAGTTCGTATCTCCCACCACAGAGATCCAAATTTGGTGATTCTTTTTGATACATATAGAACACTTGACCTAGTTTATTTTCTGTTAAAGAACCCTATGCTATTAGTTGCTGTGGACATAGTTAAATTCGTCACAAAACTGCGCACACCCACTTTTTCCATATTTCCAAAAGTTGGAAAATGGAGCGTGCTCCGCCGAACGGGACCGCCCCACCGTGTACCAAGTGTACCGAGTGGTGCACGCAGCGTAACCGGACACGTGAAAATTTGTGGGGACTGATTCGGACGAGAGTGCGCGCCAGAATCAGGCCGTATCCGCGGACACACACCGTATCGCAACTTTTGTGGCACTCGCGCGTATTTTATGCACGCTTGTCAGATTACGATAAAACTTGCGCCACTGGACTCGTGGTAACGCGCTGGTCCTGTGACCCAATTTTTAAGCAATTCTGAGATGGTTGACCAGATCGCCAATTGGCGGGTCCCACAGTTGACTTTTTGGACAAAATTGTGTTCGGCTCATCGGAATCCACATTTGGACATACCGTTGGGTTCGTATTGACATTTAGAGTTATTTGACCTATAGTTTGTCCCATTTAGAGACTGTTACCCTTGGCACGCTTTTCGGTGCAAAGTGGGCCACATATGGACCCCACTTTTAATCGAAATTGCCGTTTTGCCCCTATCTCCAAATTGGATGAAAGGGAAGTGCTTTTTAGCTATTTTGCTTATTCTGGGAATGTTGGTGATGTTTATTTCAGCATCCGGATATATTTGTTCTGCGGCCATAGCTTTTGATCCTGTGCGTTTGACTTCTGGATAGTACACCTTGTAGCTTTCTTACCAGGCAAGATACCTTGCCAAATTGTTTACAATAATTTTTCATGCTTAGTATATTTCTGTATATTTATTTCAGTTCTATTTATTTATTGCATGTGTAGTTCCTTTCAGTCATTACTATATATTAGATATGTTGACACACACTTGACACTTAGTATCATAGAGGACAATTATTAGGCGTATGGGCTTTTAACCACTCTGGTAACACCGTAGTCACTAGCACGCACTATGGTGGGTCGTGTCCGATGGTCGCTACCCCCGAGGTATGTCGATTGATGGAGTCCGAGGGTCGCTACCCCAGAGGTATGCCGGCTGATGATGTTCATGGACGAGTGCATGAGTTGTGAGGCTTAGATCGAGTAGACTACCCTTGCCCATACGTCGAAAAGTTGTCCTCATTTGCATTCATATAGATTGTCTTGTACAGCGTACTTATTTATTTTTAAATTATATGCATGTTTACTGTATTCAAGTTGGCTCATATTTTCTGTATCTTGTTACGTCCCTCTGAGGACCTGGTCCTCTGCCAGGTGTATCTGCTATTGAGTATTTGCAGGAGTACGGGCCTGGACCTGACGCATTCCTTTCTGCCGAGGAGGTCTTACCTTCTGAGCATCGTTGATTATCTGGCGATGGATTCTTTTAGCTGTTACACTTCTGTCTTCACATTATTTTATATTGGAGATTTTATACTCCTCTCTCATTTTAGTTTTGGATATAGTCATTGGTAGTGGATTTGTCTCCACCCGACTATTATTTTTAGATATTTTAGACTCCTTATTCTAGTTTAGTATTTCTTTTCTAAGACTTGTTGTGTGGATGAGATTAGCATATCTGTGACTTGTGATATTATATATACCATATGTGAGTTTATATTCATATTACAGCGTACGTATGGATTGTGGGTTCCATATATTGGAGTTGCCATATCCATGCGGCTGGCATGCTTACGTGTTCCTAGTCCTACGTATTTGGGACTGGGGCGTGACATGTTTTTGTGGTGGCCCATGCAGGTCGAATTAGCCGTTTTGGTTACGTAACTGTACCGAGCGGGCCTGCACCTAGGATTAGAATTTTAGATCTCATCCACACTTGGCTATAACTTACCTTCCTTCCAACATGTCCTACTTAAGTTCTTGCATCCTGCTTGATTCATGTACTCTTCTTAATCCTTCGTCCATCTCTTGCAGAGAGATGAATTTGAATAACGGGCATGCCGCCACCGGGGATAACACGTCTCCAGGGGACGACGACCAACCACTAGGAGTGACCTCAACGATACCTCTTTTTCCCGGACCGGATGGACTGACTAACAATCAAATTCCATCAACTCCTTCCACGGTACCTAATGGAACATTTCCAGCTCCACTAGCACGGCAGGATGGCCAGACACAGCTATTCCAATTCTTCCAGATGATAATACAGGAACAAAGGCAGCAGGCAGCCGAGCAGAGGCAGCAAACAGCAGAGCAAAGGCTAGAATTTCTGGCAGCGCTTGAGAGAATGGCTGCACTAGCCCCTGCACCAACCCAGGCACTAGTTTCAGTACCACAAGCTCGGGTTGGTTCAGTCAAGGACTTTGTGCAGATGGGCCCTAAGCCATATAAGGGCAAGAGAGTCCAGAGGAGACCACGAACTGGATTGCCAATACCAAGAAGTTGTTAGAGGCATCACAACTACCTACTGACCTATGGATGATAGGCGTGAGGACTCAGTTAGAAGGCAACGCGCATCACTGGTGGGAATCAATGGAGCGCCAGTTGGGTACGCGTCAGACTTGGGAACAATTCTTGGAATGCTTTGAGAGAAAGTACTTCCCGGATAGTGTAAGGGACGCATTGTACGATCAGTTCCTCCATCTAGAGCAAGGAGACAAGACAGTTGATGAGTATGACGCAGAATTTAGCCGTCTCAGTAAGTATGGCACAGTCCTAATACCTAATGACTTAGAGAAGGCTAAGAGGTTTCACCGCGGGCTGACTCAGGAGCTCCAGCACTACACTAGCTCCTAGTTCCGGATATCTTATGCCGAGCTATTGACAGAGGCCAGGATCCAGGAGGCCATCAGCAAGGGAAACGGAATTCAACAAAGAAGTCACCAAGGACCAGTAAGGATACAGCAAGGAGGACCCATTCGACACCCTTTGACACGCCAGCAATCAGATAGTGCTGCACCATATCCAACCAAGGAGCTCCGTACTTGTCACTATTGTGGAAGGACATATCATATTCTAAGAGACTGTCATCGTCGATTGGGGTTGTGCATGATATGTGGATCAAGTCACCATCAAGCCCGAGAATGTCCTAAACAGAACTAGAGACCTATGGCATTAGAATCAGGAACACCGCATACACCCTCAAGTATAGAAGACCAAAGGGACCCACTACTGCTTCTACAGTCTGCACAAATGGAGGGGACTAGACCCCAGTTGAATAACCAAGGACAAGGCCAAGCACTCATTATGACAAGTATGGGAGAGCAGACACAGGAAGCCGTAGATACAGGTACGACCTTTTAGTTATAACTGTCTTTGCATACTCATAACCCCATTGTGACACAAGCTCTTAGATGCACAAATAGATATAGAATTATATATATGGTAGTCTAGCAGTTATGAGGATATATTTCTATTCTATCCAGATAGCATACAAGCGATGCCAATGGATGACGGGAGTAGCAGTAGTAGTATTCTTCCTCTATCCTTATCTCGCCCTCTTGGGTGACTCATCTCCTCCTTTTATATTCATTCCTTATCTCGTGCGTAACTCTTCCTATCATAGTCATATCTTTCGTGCCATTATGAATTGTTTGATATCAACCTCACCCCTATTTTGTTAGTTAAACATAAATGTGTTAGTAATGCTTGATAACTGGGGATGAGTTCTTAATATATATGCACTATAGCAATGTCTGTATTCTTTATTAATTTAACCCTTAAGTAGCACCATGTAGCCTAGTAGAATTGTTAGATCACTTGAGCTAGATCATAGCCCTAATAGTTAGTCAAGACCTTAAGTGTCTCCCAAAAAAAAAAAAGACTTAGACTATGCCTAGGAAAGAGTTGAAGGCACTTGTTACGAACTGATGACTATGACAAATCACCGGCGAGGTAGCGACAGTTGCCGCCAGACGATTTTGGTAGAGTAGTCGAATTACTTGCAGCCATACTGGCCAGGTGGCGTGGCAGTATTAGACTATGATACTTGACGGTTATTGAAAAAGTCATAGTTATGAGATTCTAGACAGGTATCCCAAGATTCTCGACCCAATAAATGTATTGCCTTACAAACCTAGACAATAGCTTCAAAGAATGTGACTACTAGTAGAAATTTTGTAAGTTGGGTAGTGTAGACGAGTTAGAGGATGATAAAATAGTGGATGGACAATAGATGAGAAAGTGTTAGAATGGCAAACCATGAGTTTAGGAGTCCTACTAGATACCAATATAGTGTAATAGTTATAGTTATCATTATGAATATGGGTTAGTGTCAATTTCGAGGACGAAATTTTTGTAAGTTGGGTAGAATATAAAACCCCTATTTCTAAAAAAAATTTATTTAATATTATTTTATTAATTAATAATTTAATTATGGTAATTATGTGCTAAATAGGAGAAATAGATTTTTAATAATTTTTATTTTAGGTGTTCGGGCACTTAGAGGACTTATGTGACCATCAGGAATTTTTTCGAAATTTATTCCATGTAGGAGACCCCTTAAGCAGTTGCTAGCATAATGTTGTGCATTATTCTAATCTAGAATTTTTCTATGAGTATATATATTATATATATATATATAAATATATATATATATATGCATATATTAATAGGAAAAGAAAAGATTAAGAAAAGAAGCCCCGCCAAGCCATCCAACCATCCCGACGACTCCGACCTCGCGCCCTGCAGAATCCCACTCAAAGTACCTTCGCTCCGGAATTGTTTTCTGTCGACTCGCTCGACCAAACGGTGTTCCGTCTTCACCAGTATGATCACCCCTTAACCCTCTTCCATATTTGTTTTATATCCAACCTCGGAAAACGTGTACCCCTAGGTGAAAAACAGCGTCCAAAGTGGGCGCGAGCAGACCCAATTCTGGAATCGCAGAAAACTACGGTGACCACCATATTGCAGAGTTCGTATCTCCCACCACAGAGATCCGAATTAGGTGATTCTTTTTGATACATGTAGAACACTTGACCTAGTTTATTTTCTGTTAAAGAACCCTATGCTATTAGTTGCTGTGGACATAGTTAAATTTGTCACAAAACTGCGCACACCCACTTTTTCCAGATTTCCAAAAGTTGGAAAACGGAGCGCGCCCCGCCAAACGGGACCGCCCCGCCGTGTACCAAGTATACCGAGCGGTGCACGCAGCGTAACCGGATACGTGAAAATTTATGTGGACTGATTGATTCGGACATGTGTGCGCGCCGGAATCAGGCCGTATCCGCGGACACACACCGTGTCGCAACTTTTGTGGAACTCGCACGTATTCTGTGCACGCTTGTCAGATTGCGACGAAACTTGCACCACTGGACTCGTGGTAACGCGCTGGTCCTGTGACCCAATTTTTACACAATTCTGAGACGGTTGACTAGATCGCCAATTGGCGGGTCCCATAGTTGACTTTTTGGACAAAATTGTGTTCGGCTCATCGGAATCCATATTTGGACATACCGTTGGGTTCGTATTGATATTTAGAGTTGTTTGACCTATAGTTTGTCCTATTTAGAGACTGTTACCCTTGGCACGCTTTTTGGTGCAAAGTGGGCCACATGTGGACCCCACTTTTAATCGAAATTATCGTTTTACCCCTGTGTCCAAATTGGACGAAAGGGAAGTGCTTTTTAGCTATTTTGCTTATTCTGGGAACGTTGGTGATATTTATTTCAGCATCCGGATACATTTGTTCTGCGGCCATAGCTTTTGATCCTGTGCGTTTGACTTCTGGACTGTACACCTTGTAGCTTTCTTACCAGGCAAGATACCTTGCCAAATTATTTACAGTAATTTTTCATGCTTAGTATATTTCTGTATATTTATTTCAGTTCTATTTATTTATTGCATGTGTAGTTCCTTTCAGTCATTACTATATATTAGATATGTTGACACACACTTGACACTTAGTATCATAGAGGACAATTATTAGGCGTATGGGCTTTTAACCACTCTGGTAACACCGTAGTCACTAGCACGCACTATGGTGGGTCGTGTCCGATGGTCGCTACCCCCGAGGTATGTCGATTGATGGAGTCCGAGGGTCGCTACCCCCGAGGTATGCCGGCTGATGATGTTCATGGACGAGTGCATGAGTTGTGAGGCTTAGATCGAGTAGACTACCCTTGCCCATACGTTGAAAAGTTGTCCTCATTTGCATTCATATAGATTGTCTTGTACAGCGTACTTATTTATTTTCAAATTATATGCATGTTTACTGTATTCAAGTTGGCTCGTATTTTCTGTATCTTGTTACGTCCCTCTGAGGACCTGGTCCTCTGCCAGGTGTATCTGCTATTGAGTATTTGCAGGAGAACGGGCCTGGACCTGACACATTCCTTTCTGCCGAGGAGGTCTTACCTTCTGAGCATCGTTGATTATCTGGCGATGGATTCTTTTAGCTGTTACACTTATGTCTTCACATTATTTTATATTGGAGATTTTATACTCCTCTCTCATTTTAGTTTTGGATATAGTCATTGGTAGTAGATTTGTCTCCACCCGACTATTATTTTTAGATATTTTAGACTCCTTATTCTAGTTTAGTATTTCTTTTCTAAGACTTGTTGTGTGGATGAGATTAGCATATCTGTGACTTGTGATATTATATATACCACATGTGAGTTTATATTCATATTACAGCGTACGTATGGATTGTGGGTTCCATATATTGGAGTTGCCATATCCATGCGGTTGGCATGCTTACGTGTTCCTAGTCCTACGTATTTGGGACTGGGGCGTGACATGATGTACAGAGGGAACAGTACAGAAGAGCTTCCAGCTGTGACTGAAGCCCAGCACCCGCCGACAGCCTAGAACCGTGGCCACATTCCAGGAAGATTTCTGGTAGTTCAACAAGAAACTAGCCTCCGAACTGCTACCGGAGCCGGGAGACATAACCCTGGGGTTATGAAGAATTAACCATCCCATCAAATACAGGTATGGTAATTCTACCCTGGGAAAGCTATCACGCCGAGTTTCATCGGCGAGCAGCCCGTCAGTCATGGCCCTCAGGCCAGCTTGAATGCGGTACACCATGGCAGGAAGCAAGCCCAGTCTTGCCCCTAACACCAGACGTACTGCAGGCCATAACGTGTTGCTGTGAATACAGTCCGCAGATGCGACGCCAGGTACCACCAGTCGGTATAGCCATATGGAGAGGAAGCCAGCCAGTTGAGCTTCCCTGGACAGAGGCCTGCGGCAGCACCTCAAATAACTATAGGCCTTAGTGCCTACAGGATACTGTCCTACCCCTTCGTCGAGGATCATGTCCGGAGCCCCAGCATCTACCATGAGATCGTCGACTACCTGACCATTAAGTACGCTCAGAGGATTCACAGGCAGATCCTTGCCCTCCAACACCTTCTCTGGCTTAGCAGTCCTGGACCAGTAAAAGAAGAGGTAGGACGTCAATCTATTAATATGAACCAAATCTGAGGGCTCACCATAAAAAGTGGTGCAAGCGAGGCAGTGGCACATCAGCTCCTGGTACACCTCCACTACCCGAGGGTCTGAATCCCTCAGCTCCCGGTTCATGGGAACATACTCTTCATATGGAGTATCCCCCATCGGCAGTCTCGAGATATTTTCTATCTCATGAAGGGCCAATCCTAGCTCCCCCAGTGGAGTGGCAAAAGTCCCGGTGAGCAAAATATATCGCTCCATCAGTGCCAGAAACAGGTTGGGGTTAGGAGGTAACCCAACACTGGTGGCACTCACAGCTGCAAACAGACCAATGCTCTCCAACTCGGTCTAAAAATGCTTCAGGGCCCAATCAACTAAGCGAGCCCATCAAAGGTTTGTAGGGGTGATCCACCCACCGCACCGAGGGTTCACCTTGGGGTATACTCCCCCGTGCCCTATAAAATCGTTACAGAAGGTAGATAATTGGACCGGCTGGATCACTAAACTGTCTTCACTCGGGACGCTGCCCGGGTACAGTCCCCTGAACATCGTCACATTGCCGGAAGGGCGGCTGACAAACGACCCCTGGTCCACTCCTTTCAGATGAAAGATCTTCCCCGGCCTGCCGTGAAGATCAGGAGTCAGCGTCCACGACATCCTCCTGGGATGTGTAGCATGAAAGAAAGCTGAGATGGGATAATCTCTCAGCATCTTGGGCAGATACAAAAACCAAGCTCCCGGCAAGGAAAACCCAGAGTTCTCTCTTGGGCTTCATCTGGGACTGCTTGTCAATCATGTCCCCGAAGAGGAAAGCCGACTTTAGGTACTGGTCCCGGTCTATGTACGTCAGGGGCTCCCCGTTGATCAAGTTCAGCAGCGTTCGTCGATATCAGAATTTCCCTTCCTTCGGGATACTGGGGCCCGGTGTCACTACCACAATTCCAAATAAGGGCATTTGTGTAATTTTACTATTTTGAATAATTATGTGTTTAATTAATTGCTGAGTTTTATAAACTATTCATATTGTTAGTGATTTTTGGTTTTAGGTCAAGCCCTAGAATGCATTAAGACAAACCCTATTGACTAAACCCTAATTTGGAGACCAATTCTAGAGAAACCCTAGAATTCAAACTTTATGTTGGACCTCAAACCCTGGACTGACCAAACCTTACTAACTAGGTTTTACATGACTTAACATAAAGGTTTAACCTAAAACTAAGCTTGGAAACCCTAACCTAGTTGTTTATATAAAAAGGAACCCTCTCTTCCTTCATGTAGAAAAGGAAACCCTAGCCTCCATCAAGAGAAACCATCTCCCCACCCAATTTTCGAGATCAAACCCTAGGTTCCATTTTCTTCCTCCTCCAAAGTAAGGAAAGCAAAGGGGTTGGGTCAAGAAGCCTTGGAGAAGAAGAACCTCCGTTGGAGAACCCATCTCTATAGGTAAATTCGAATTTTTATCCTTTAATTTCTGTTTTTCTGTCGATTATTGGCCATTAGGGAACCCCCTACTGTGTAGTTCGATTTTAGGGTTTTGTTTAGGTTTTGGTGTTCATACGTTGGGTTATCCCCAAATTTCGTGGACCCTAAACCATAGGATTTGTTTGTAGTCTGATTTCATCTCCAACTTGTAGTTAAATCTTGATTTTAGGGTTGATTTGGGGGGGGGGGCTTTCACTGTACAGAGGTATATGGGTATTTCCTGTACAGTCGGTTTGTGCATTGTGTGCACAGTCGGGTTATTGTGTATGTGTTTGGTTTCTTGTCCATTTGGGTAGTGTCCCTGAGTCTCAGAGTATCGGACACGGTAGGGAGTGATGTGTAGATGAGTTCATGTGTAGTGAGGACCTGAGTTTATGTCTTTGGGTGTTTATGGCTGTGAAATTCTGAGAGGAATACACCTGGGTATACAAATGTGTGTCCTAGGTTCCTTCACATTTCAGTGCCTGTGTGGTAGTTTAGGAAGTTGTGGTATCAATGAATAAGGGTTTTAATTGGCTGTGTGTGTGTGTGAGTTCCTGATTTTAGTGTGTAGTTTAATGTGACTGAAGGGCAGGGAAATTGTTTCAGTGTGTAGCTATGTGTTTAAGTAATAGGTGATGAACCAATGTGTGAACCATAGCAGAGTTAGTAATTTATGTATCAGTAATTTTGTGTATATGTGTGTAGGGTTTTTATGTATCATGTGTATTAACTGTGTCTGTGTGTCAGTTAGGAATTTAGTGTTAATAGATTATCAGAGTGTATAGGTGCTTGAGCAGTGATGGGTAGAGAGGGATTGTGTGAGAAGAGTTAGATAGTGTGCAGTGAGATTTGTGTATCTAGACCTATGTAAAAATATATGTGCATGTGTTTGTGTGTGTCTCAATATTTGTGTGTATATAAACTGTGTGTATCCTAGTTCCCTTAAGACTAGAGAACATGTGAGATAATGTTGTGTAGAGTGTGTATAACTGTGTATCATAGAACCCTGAGTTTAGTGTATTAAATACTAGTGTGTGTGTGCAGGATTATAGCCTGTGTGTCAGTTTATGATACCAACATAAATTTTGTGTATTAAGGATACTGTGTACATGTGTATTCAGTGTATACCTGTGTCCACATCTGGGTATTTCCTTCCTGAGGTGAATGTGCAGGTCAGTATAATACCTGTGTGTAGGTAATTAAGAGGCAGTATGTGACTGGGTAATAGAAATATATGTGTGTCTCACTGTATATGTATCAGTATATCTGAATTGGGGAAATCTCTGAGTAGAGAGTATCAAGGGTAGTGAGCAGTTAAGGTATTAGATTTTGAGTGTTGTTTTGCTTAAGGTTGACTGTGTAGTAGCTGTATGCAGATGTTAGGATTATACCTCACTTTCAGTAAGCCAAACAGGCCCTTGAGTTAGCTAAGTATCAGTAGCAACCTTGCATCTAATTGCAGGTTTTCTTGTGGTGTTTCCTTCCTCAGTTTTACCTGTGTACTGCCTCTATAGGCGAGCACAGCAGTTGGTGTAGCCTATTGGATTTCAGTTTCAGTTTTGAGATGGGATACTTGGTGTCAGTTGGTTTATGTGGGTATCCTATATCCTTTATGTTGCTTCCTAAGTTATATGTATACTAGTGTAAGGATGATGGATATGGTACCATATACCAGAGAGGGTATCAGTGTTAGAATAGGAGTATAGTATTTTAGAGTATCAAGTTTAGTACAAGTGTAAGTTGAAGTAGTGATAGAATATAGTTAAGGTACTATGTAATACAGGTATACACCTGAGTTAGATAATTATATATATAAATTGGTTTATACAACACATCTTATTAGCTAGAAAACCCTAGTATGGACTAGTAAACCTTAGAATTAACCTAGTATAGACTGATCCATGACCTAGAAGCCTCATCTTCTTAATTAATTAAACTTGTTATTTCTTTAATTCAGTACTTGACATTTATATTCCACAAATAGGTCACTGTGATTTTATCTTGGACATCGACCCTCACACTTTGCTCAGGACCACAGGCGAGTACATTCTCTGACAGTTTTCATTGTTGATTACTTCTATAAATTGTAGTGTATTACATACTTGATTCTGACACTATGGATACACGGGTTAGCACCCTAGATCCCCATCATGAGGAGTCGTGATTGGAATCCATCGTGCTAGCTGGGGGAATGGGGAACTATTAGTAGATTATGTGATCTTATCCAAACTTACCATGCATCATAGCTCACCCCACTTCTCACGTCGGGTGCGGCCTGACCATCATCATGCTTCATAGCTGTTATATATGATTAGCCTGACCATTATCATGCATCATAGCTAACCATATGGTTAGCCTGACCTTCAAGAATCATAGCTAATCATATATAACCAGCCTGATCTAGTCCCAAGCCGATCACATGATAAACTAATATTTCAAACACTTAGCTAGATGTTTTATCTTTATTCAGACTCACTTGTTCTAGCATTCACTGTTTATTGTTCATTGCTAGATGCTCTATTGTCTATTTTATTTTCTCCTGTACTTCTTATTTTCAGCATTTATTTCCATCTTGTATCTCTTACACTGTTTATAGATTTTGTCAATTTAATGAAACTGCTGTTAGTGCTTGTGCTTCGCTCTAATCCTGACTGGATAACATTTTTCATAGGACCTGGAGGATCTTTGCCCCACTCATTATGGCCCAGGATTAGAGGATGATTTCACTCCAGAAACCCCAGAGGAGTTGCCTAGCCTAGAGGAGAACGTACCTGGCTGCTCTTAGACTATTTTTTTCTGCATTATTGCTTTAGACAGAGACTGAGATGTATTTATTATTTTATGACTTTGTGAGGTCATTTAGACCCAAGATTTGAGTTGGATTATTGTGGTTGGTTTTTATTAGAACTCTTTTCTATTCTCATCGTGCTATGATTTCTATTAGCTTGTGATTGAGTATATCATAGAACTGTGGTTTATTTATCATTTTCCTCCGTACGGAGTTGAGACTATTGACAGGATATATTATATGTTGAGACCTAGACAGCGTTCTACCGTCGATGCTGCGGCGTAG
Source organism: Iris macrosiphon (assembly GCA_036927795.1). Classification (NCBI taxonomy): domain Eukaryota; kingdom Viridiplantae; phylum Streptophyta; class Magnoliopsida; order Asparagales; family Iridaceae; genus Iris; species Iris macrosiphon. The sequence goes on along the minus strand of JAYESA010000017.1, from coordinate 6,468,972 downwards.
GCTGGACGTACCCACGACTCATGCCCAAATTTCGGGTGCGGGTCGTGACACGTTTTTAGTGGTGGCCCATGCAGGTCTACCTTCGCAAGTTGTGCGATGTCGTGGTAGTGCGACAACTTAGTTGTACTACTACGAGCCTGTTTTAGGAATAAGAATTAGGCCGAGGATATGCTCAATCACAATTAGGAATTTCCGATTCTTATAATACTACTCTTAATGATTTTCCTTTAGAAATTTACTGTCCTTCCTTGATGATATCGTATCTATTGCTTTAATTGATTCTTTCGATCTGTCTTCAGGATGCCGCCAAGAAGGTCCCAGAGACTCAGAACAGCAGATTCAGAGAGGTCTGCCACCTCTCGCCCTGCCGGACAGACATTCGCAGCACCTCCTACATCTCCAGTACATGTGGGAGTGCCTGCAGCATTCGGGGGTCCACCACCACCAGTTCAGAGGGTCCCCACAGCTACGACGGCACCACCACCACCAGTTCAGCATCCAGGAGGTTTGTACAAGACTTCTCCAAGATTGCAGTGCCGATGACCAGATTGACTAGGAAGATGTGGATTTTGTCTGGACGGAGGAGTGCCAGGCTGCATTTGATGAACTAAAGAAGAGGTTGACAACAGCTCCAGTTTTGATGTTGCCAGCAGGGACAGGTGGTTTCACCATCTACAGTGATGCTTCAGGGAAGGGTCTGGGATGTGTTCTTCAGCAGCACGGGAAGGTAATTGCCTATGCTTCCAGGCAGTTACGCCCTCATGAAAAGAACTACCCCACCCACGATTTAGAGTTGGCAGCAGTTATCTTCGCTCTAAAGCTGTGGAAGCATTATCTGTACGGAGAGCGTGTGGAGATCTTCACAGACCATAAGAGCTTGAAGTACGTATTCACACCGAAGGAGCTGAACATGAGGCAGAGGAGGTGGTTAGAGTTGATGAAGGAGTTTGACATCTCATTGCAGTACCACCCAGGGAAGGCTAACGTAGTCGCCGATGCCTTGAGCAGGTATCCGACGGCTATGTACTTGACGACAGATAGGCATTTGTTGGCTGATTTGGAGAGCTTGGAGATTGAAGTGTTAGTTCCCGGTACTGAGATTCAGATGTGGGGATTGCAGATACAGTCCAAACTGATGGACAGGATCAGAGCTGCATAGTACGATGACGAGGCTCTGAGGAGTATCAGGGCACAGGTTCGGATGGGATTGTTGGACGACTTTACTATCGCAGATGATGGTTCTTTACGGCACGGCACGAGGATATGTGTGCCAAGCGGGGAGCTGCGTGAGGAGGTTTTACAGGAGGCACACCGCTCTCAGTACTCGATGCATCCCGGTGCCAACAAGATGTATCGAGACTTGAGGGAGCACGTATGGTGGTATGGAATGAAGCGCGAGGTAGCACGCTTCGTATCCCGGTGTCTAGTGTGCCAGCAGGTAAAGGCAGACCGGCAGAGACCAGGTGGGTTGCTTCAACCTTTACCGATCCTAGAGTGGAAATGGGAGCACGTGACCATGGATTTTATTTCAGGGCTTCCACGTTCTCCAGGAGGGAAGGACGCGATTTGGGTCATCGTGGACAGGTTGACCAAATCAGCCCATTTCTTACCTTTTAAAGTGGGCACGTCGACAGAGAGGCTAGCAGAGATGTACGTGCGATAGATTGTTAGACTTCATGGAGTTCCTGTGAGCATCGTCTCGGATCGAGATAGTCGTTTCACTTCCCACTTCTGGAGGAGTCTGCAGGCTAGCTTGGGCACTCAGCTCAAGTTCAATACCGCATATCACCCCCAGACAGACGGGCAGTCTGAACGGACTATTCAGACTCTCGAGGATATGCTACGCACTTGTGTTTTAGATCTCGGAGGTTCTTGGGAGAATCATCTGCACCTGGTAGAGTTTGCTTACAACAACAGCTACCAGGCCAGCATCGAGATGTCACCATTTGAGGCTCTTTATGGACGGATGTGTCGTACGCCGTTATCGTGGGACGAAGTTGGAGAGAGAGCCTTGTTAGGACCAGAAATGGTCGTGGATGCAGCAGAAAAGGTGAAACTCATCAGAGACAGACTGCGAGTGGCGCAGGACAGACAGCGGCATTGGGCCGACAGCCACCGTAGACCCCTTGAGTTTCAGGTATAGATTGTTATTTTCTGGCTTGTGTTTGTTTGTTTAGACTACGTGTTGAGGCTGTTTTGTTTTAGGTTGGCGACCTAGTATTCCTACGGATTTCTCCGACGCGTGGCACGATTCGTTTTGGCAGAGGCGGGAAGCTTAGCCCACGCTACATCGGACCCTTCGGTATTCTTGCGAGGGTAGGTGCAGTGGCGTATAGACTGGACTTGCCGCCTGCATTGGAGGGAGTGCATGATATGTTCCACGTGTCGCAGCTGAGACGGTACGTGGCAGACCCTAGTCACGTACTGGATCACTCGGAGATTGAGGTTGGTCCGACGCTCAGCTACCCCGAGCAGCCCGTAGAGATCTTGGACCGCAGAGAGAAGGTGTTGTGGAACCAAACTATTCCTTTGGTTCGTGTTGCATGGAGACATCACTCTCCAGGGGAGTCGACCTGGGAGAGAGAGGACAAAATGCGCGAGCAATACCCGTATCTCTTCTAGACTTGAGGTATTTCCTTTTCTGATTTCATTCTTGTTCTAGTTCAGTCCAATTTCGAGGACGAAATTTCTTTTAGGAGGGTAGACTTGTCACTACCACAATTCCAAATAAGGGCATTTGTGTAATTTTACTATTTTGAATAATTATGTGTTTAATTAATTGCTGAGTTTTATAAACTATTCATATTGTTAGTGATTTTTGGTTTTAGGTCAAGCCCTAGAATGCATTAAGACAAACCCTATTGACTAAACCCTAATTTGGAGACCAATTCTAGAGAAACCCTAGAATTCAAACTTTAGGTTGGACCTCAAACCCTGGACTGACCAAACCTTAGTAACTAGGTTTTACATGACTTAACATAAAGGTTTAACCTAAAACTAAGCTTGGAAACCCTAACCTAGTTGTTTATATAAAAAGGAACCATCTCTTCCTTCATGTAGAAAAGGAAACCCTAGCCTCCATTAAGAGAAACCATCTCCCCACCCAATTTTTGAGATCAAACCCTAGGTTCCATTTTCTTCCTCCTCCAAAGCAAGGAAAGCAAAGGGGTTGGGTCAAGAAGCCTTGGAGAAGAAGAACCTCCGTTGGAGAACCCATCTCTATAGGTAAATTCGAATTTTTATCCTTTAATTTCTGTTTTTCTGTCGATTATTGGCCATTAGGGAACCCCCTACTGTGTAGTTCGATTTTAGGGTTTTGTTTAGGTTTTGGTGTTCATACGTTGGGTTATCCCCAAATTTCGTGGACCCTAAACCATAGGATTTGTTTGTAGTCTGATTTCATCTCCAACTTGTAGTTAAATCTTGATTTTAGGGTTGATTTGGGGGGGGGGCTTTCACTGTACAGAGGTATATGGGTATTTCCTGTACAGTCGGTTTGTGTATTGTGTGCACACTCGGGTTATTGTGTATGTGTTTGGTTTCCTGTCCATTTGGGTAGTGTCCCTGAGTTTCAGAGTATCGGACACGGTAGGGAGTGATGTGTAGATGAGTTCATGTGTAGTGAGGACCTGAGTTTATGTCTTTGGGTGTTTATGGCTGTGAAATTCTGAGAGGAATACACCTGGGTATACAAATGTGTGTCCTAGGTTCCTTCACATTTCAGTGCCTGTGTGGTAGTATAGGAAGTTGTGGTATCAATGAATAAGGGTTTTAATTGGCTGTGTGTGTGTGTGAGTTCCTGATTTTAGTGTGTAGTTTAATGTGACTGAAGGGCAGGGAAATTATTTCAGTGTGTAGCTATGTGTTTAAGTAATAGGTGATGAACCAATGTGTGAACCGTAGCAGAGTTAGTAATTTATGTATCAGTAATTTTGTGTATATGTGTGTAGGGTTTTTATATATCCTGTGTATTAACTGTGTCTGTGTGTCAGTTAGGAATTTAGTGTTAATAGATTATCAGAGTGTATAGGTGCTTGAGCAGTGATGGGTAGAGAGGGATTGTGTGAGAAGAGTTAGATAGTGTGCAGTGAGATTTGTGTATCTAGACCTATGTAAAAATACATATGCATGTGTTTGTGTGTGTCTCAATATTTGTGTGTATATAGACTGTGTGTATCCTAGTTCCCTTAAGACTAGAGAACATGTGAGATAATGTTGTGTAGAGTGTGTATAACTGTGTATCATAGAACCCTGAGTTCAGTGTATTAAATACCAGTGTGTGTGTGCAGGATTATAGCCTGTGTGTCAGTTTATGATACCTACATAAATTCTGTGTATTAAGGATACTGTGTACATGTGTATTCAGTGTATACCTGTGTCCACATCTGGGTATTTCCTTCCTGAGGTGAATGTGCAGGTCAGTATAATACCTGTGTGTAGGTAATTAAGAGGCAGTATGTGACTGGGTAATAGAAATATATGTGTGTCTCACTGTATATGTATCAGTATATCTGAATTGGGGAAATCTCTGAGTAGAGAGTATCAAGGGTAGTGAGCAGTTAAGGTATTAGATTTTGAGTGTTGTTTTGCTTAAGGTTGACTGTGTATTAGCTGTATGCAGATGTTAGGATTATACCTCACTTTCAGTAAGCCAAACAGGCCCTTGAGTTAGCTAAGTATCAGTAGCAACCTTGCATCTAATTGTAGGTTTTCTTGTGGTGTTTCCTTCCTCAGTTTTACCTGTGTACTGCCTCTATAGGCGAGCACAGCAGTTGGTGTAGCCTATTGGATTTCAGTTTCAGTTTTGAGATGGGATACTTGGTGTCAGTTAGTTTATGTGGGTATCCTATATCCTTTATGTTGCTTCCTAAGTTATATGTATACTAGTGTAAGGATGATGGATATGGTACCATATACCAGAGAGGGTATCAGTGTTAGAATAGGAGTATAGTATTTTAGAGTATCAAGTTTAGTACAAGTGTAAGTTGAAGTAGTGATAGAATATAGTTAAGGTACTATGTAATACAGGTATACACCTGAGTTAGATAATTATATATATAAATTGGTTTATACAACACATCTTATTAGCTAGAAAACCCTAGTATGGACTAGTAAACCTTAGAATTAACCTAGTATAGACTGATCCATGACCTAGAAGCCTCATCTTCTTAATTAATTAAACTTGTTATTTCTTTAATTCAGTACTTGACATTTATATTCCACAAATAGGTCACTGTGATTTCATCTTGGACATCGACCCTCACACTTTGCTCAGGACCACAGGCGAGTACATTCTCTGACAGTTTTCATTGTTGATTACTTCTATAAATTGTAGTGTATTACATACTTGATTCCGACACTATGGATACACGGGTTAGCACCCTAGATCCCCATCATGAGGAGTCGTGATTGGAATCCATCGTGCTAGCTGGGGGAATGGGGAACTATTAGTAGATTATGTGATCATATCCAAACTTACCATGCATCATAGCTCACCCCACTTCTCACGTCGGGTGCGGCCTGACCATCATCATGCTTCATAGCTGTTATATATGATTAGCCTGACCATTATCATGCATCATAGCTAACCATATGGTTAGCCTGACCTTCAAGAATCATAGCTAATCATATATAACCAGCCTGATCTAGTCCCAAGCCGATCACATGATAAACTAATATTTCAAATACTTAACTAGATGTTTTATCTTTATTCAGACTCACTTGTTCTAGCATTCACTGTTTATTGTTCATTGCTAGATGCTCTATTGTCTATTTCATTTTCTTCTGTACTTCTCATTTTCAGCATTTATTTCCATCTTGTATCTCTTACACTGTTTATAGATTTTGTCAATTTAATGAAACTGCTGTTAGTGCTTGTGCTTCACTCCAATCCTGACTGGATAACATTTTTCAGAGGACCTGGAGGATCTTTGCCCCACTCATTACGGCCCAGGATTAGAGGGTGATTTCACTCCAGAAACCCCAGAGGAGTTGCCTAGCCTAGAGGAGAACGTACATGGCTGCTCTTAGACTATTTTTTTCTGCATTATTGCTTTAGACAGAGACTGAGATGTATTTATTATTTTGTGACTTTGTGAGGTCATTTAGACCCAGGATTTGAGTTAGATTATTGTGGTTGGTTTTTATTAGAACTCTTTTCTATTCTCATCGTGCTATGATTTCTATTAGCTTGTGATTGAGTATATCATAGAACTGTGGTTTATTTATCATTGTCCTCCGTACGGAGTTGAGACTATTGACAGGATATATTATATGTTGAGACCTAGACAGCGTTCTACCGCCGATGCTGCGGCGTAAGCTGGACGTACCCACGACTCATGCTCAAATTCCGGGTGCGGGTCGTGACACCCGGAGATAGGAAATGTCACGTGTGACAGATCCTCCAGATAGTTGGAGTGCAGCATCCCGGCGGCAGAACCCATCACATCGGCTAGCGGAGACACATACAAGTTAACTGCAAGAGTGCAAGAAAAATACGTCAGTTCCTATAACTAGACATTACAAATCTTGCAGCATACGCCAAAATCATCAGTCTGTGCTTTACGCCAAGACCGTAAAAACTTGACCATTACGCTGGAATCCATTTCCTAAAGCGTAAAGTTCAAGGCTGGCAATACACAGTCTGTGTTTTACGCCAGACTGACAAAATTGAGTTATTATGCCAGAATCTTCATCCAGAAGCGTAACACTCAAATTATATACACCTTTGTGCTCGGTAGCTTTTATGCTCGAGAGGCTACAAACCTACGACTTTACGCTCAGTAGCTACAAATCTATGGTCTCACGCTCGGTGGCGTTTAGTTTACGCTCAGAGGCAACAGATCCACAATTGCACGCTCGGAAGATTTCCTTTTCATAGGCTACAAATTTACAGTTCTGCGCCAAGGAGCTTTCTACGCTCGACGGCTACAAATCTGCGGTTTTACGTTCACAGGCTATAAGTCTATGGTTTTACGCCCGGATGCCTTTGTGCTCGGTAGCTTTTATGCTCGAGAGGCTACAAACCTATGACTTCACGCTCAGGAACTACAAGTCTATGATTTCACGCTCGGTGGCGTTTAGTTGACGCTCAGAGGCTGCAAACTCATGATTTCATGCCCTATGACTTTCCGCACATCTGAAAGATGCGCAGGCCAGTACAGTAAATCTGAACAAATTCTCAAAACGGTCAATTGCAGGAGTTCACACAGAAGATACTCCTTCTTGATCTCAAGATGCCCCAAGTACCCGAAGCATACAGAGTTCAACATTGAAAATTACTCTTCTTCATGGGTCAATTCGAAGTTCATCCAGAATCTAGTCTGAATATTTTGTCTACAATTTCAAGATGGCAACTCAATTCTTGACAGCCATTCCTCGCCCTGTTCCAAGGGATTTTTTTGAGAAATCATTCTTGAAGACGACGGTCTAAACAAAAAGTCTATTTATCAGAAGTAAAAAATAGTTCAAAATTCTACGCGGCTCCTCAGTCCTAAATAGCAGAACAGTTCAAACACTCGACTGCGAAAAGTGACTTTCTGCGCATCCTTAGTTATGCGTAAAAGACAGGACAAGACCTGGCGCTCTTTCTATACAGAGTCGGCGTAAAGAATCAGACGTGTCGAAGCTACACATATTCAGACTTCACAGCAAAGTATGGCAAGATTATCATATGAAGAAGAAAATGATCTTATTAAAATCATGATTACATATGAGGGAAATCCAGTCTACAAGGGTTTTTTCTCCATTTTTGTGGTTACATATGAGGGAAATTTCGTCTACAAAGGGTTTCTCATTTTCATTTAAAGATCGCGCCCAGAATTTGCTTCGGCCAGGTTCTCGCATGGGCGGCATTCTTCATCCATCTTCTCCGGTAGTCAGTCAGTAACCACAAACTGACTGACATATTAGTCAACGGCGGAGGATGCAAAACTGGGCATAGACCCATCCGCCAATAGAAGAAAAGCAGAGTAAATGTGCTTTCTTGTGTCCAGCGCCGTGACAGATTGAGTTGAGATATTTCACCCAACTCAATCTCGGACAGAGCTAGTCTATCTGCTCTCGTCCACGGAGGTAACGGAAGAAGGTACCGCTTGCAAGCGGCATGGCAAAATGTAACCCTTCCTCTCTCCCGAAGAACCACCATACAAAGTTGCTGATTATCCCGAGCAAAGGAGGCTATGATATCCTTCAATGATCCATCGTAGCAGAGGACATTTGCTCGAAGACACCGTCTTTTTTGGCTCCTTATATGCTGGAAAAACATGGTCTCCTTCTTCCTCAAGTTGACCCGACGAACTCCGGCCATCATCTCTGTGTGGTGAAGGAAGTGTGGGAAGAATAGGAAAACTCCTCAGCCTTTTTATAGGCGAAAGAGATCTCACCGATCCCCAATAACTCCGCCATAAAGTCAGCCATGAAAGAACGTGTCAGGCTTGACCATTTCAGGCTCCACTTAGAGCGTTTCGAGTTACGAGGAACGGTTCATGCTTTATTCAAAGCATTTCAAATTACGAGAAATTTAAAAGCTTTAAAGGGGGTCTTGTAGAAGCATAAAAAATATGCTGGATAGCTATACGCAGCATCTTGATACAGGACAACGTAAACAGAGGACCTCAGAGCCATCAAATGTGCAACAGAGCTTTTTCGCTGAGCACAGCGTAAAAATGTAGCTCAAGGACCATCCGCGTAATGCAGTATGTCCAGGCTGCTTCAGCGTAAACAGGGTGCTTCATTGCCTTTATAGCATAAAACTCATCCGCTTTCAATGCAGCATTGAAGTGTACGAGGAACGCTTCGTGTTCTTCAAAATGAACCTGTCAGATCATGCAATGAACCTGACGTCTGGACTCCTGACAAAGAGTACTGCACGACTACCCAGGCGACGGGTATAATGATGGCGCGACACTGCAACCCAGGCTGTCATTTACTGCCATTTCCTTTGCGTAAACCACTTTTACATGTACAAAGGAATACGCTGCCTAGTTTTACACGGGCCGATGTGACCTGTTTACGCTCCGTAGAAGACAAATAGCCTGCCACGTCAAAAGATACACTTCGTACAGGGCTCGAGGCGCATCTCTGTATTTAATGCGCAGAGCGGTGACAGTTTTTCGAGGCACGTCTCTGCACTTAAAGCGCCGAATACTGACAGATGTCCAAGGCAGGTCTCTGCACTTGATGTACAGAAGGGTGGAAGGCCTTCAAAATATGCCTCCTCATTTAATGAGCGGGATAATGGCGGATCCCCGCATTTAATATAGGATATTTGATTAAATGTCACCGAACCGTCGTTTAGTGACATCCCCTTTGCATAAACTACTCTGACGCATATAAGGGAATACGCCGCCCAGTTTTACACAGGCAGATGTGAGCTTCTTACGCCCCGTAGAAGGCAAACAGACCGCCACATCAGCAATTACTCTTCGTACAGAATTCGAGGCGTGTATCTACATTTAATGCGCAGAATGATAGCAAATCTTAAAGACAAGCCTCTGCATTTAATGCGCAGGATGGGGGCAGATTTCTGCATTTAATTCAAGAGATTTGATTATATCTCCAAGAGCCGTAATTTTGGCTAAAACGTCCACATTGCTCGGCTTCTATGCCCACTCGGCTTCTATGCCCACTCGACCTCTATGATCGCTCGGCTTCTACGCTACTCGGCTTCTATGACCGCTCGGCTTCTACGCTTACTCAGCTTCTATGCCTATTTTGGCTTCTATGCCATGGTGACAGTTATTGGCTTCTACGCCAACCTCTTCTACACAAGGTATAACTACCTACGTGGCTTCTACGCAGTGATCTTCACAGCAGATATACGCATTTTGTCCCTTAGTTGGACACGCGTCACATGCTTACTCAAAAGGTCATCTATACGCAGGCATTGGTTATTTTAAACCATCGTGTAAAAGGGTGCTGTACTTTCCACTACTCAGTTTCTACACCAACTGAGTGGTCACTGTCACTAAAACTCTATAAATAGAGACCTCTATCAATAGAGGACGAGGTCGAAGAAATCAGGTCGAAGAAATCAGATCAAAAAATTGATCAAGAAATCCAGTATCAGACCCAACGGTCGAAGAAAATTGGTGGACAAACGGTCGAGAGAGAGAGAAGAATCCAGAGCTCAGGCAAAGAGAAGGGATCGACGACTTTGGCATCGAGCATCCACCCTCTTTAGCAACCTTCGAAGCTGCTTTCTGTCTTTCACGGCACTTCTTCAACATCGTGTGGTCCAAGGGCTAAAGTGATCGACTGTAGATCAGACACCTATAGCAATATTTACACAGATTAAATAAATTGTACTTAGTCATCCTCGTATAGGATTAAATTATACAATCTTGTTTGTAAACATAAAAGAAGGACGGGTTTTTGTATAAGACCTCATTTTCTATATTATCAATCTTTTCCATTTATTATCCTAAACAATCACACCGGAACCTTGAAGTATGCTGGCCCGCTTGATTGCTTTGAACTGATTGTCCTCTATCTTCTGGTGTCACTCCCTCATCATAGGTGACCACAGCATCATGTGGTATATCTAAGGGATTCTCGTCACTGGTTCTCGGATCTATTACTCTGCATTGAAAGAAAATTATGAGAACGTGTCACGACCCACACCCGGTTTGGGGGCACGAGTGCGTGGGTACGTCCAGCCTACGCCGCAGCATCGGCGGTAGAACGCTGTCTAGGTCATGTAACTATCTAATCAAACTCACGTGAATACCCAACTCCATAAGGAGACGTGGATATCATAAAATAATGTTAGAAATACTCAATCACATAAACTAAAGCACGATGAGATATCAAGGCAAGCAAGAAATACAAGACAAGTCTAACGACAAAATAATCATACCTGCAATCATTAACTTCCAATCCTCAAGTGTGTCAGAACCAGTCTACTAAGGTCACAGTCTGGAAAAATATTTTCCAGTCAGGAAGGAGCAAAGTACATCTCTAAATAGCAGTTCTATATAAATGACATAAACTATGTAGCAGTTCTAGATGGAAATATACCAGATGCATGTATAGGTACGAGAAATGTACAATGAAAGAAATACTGGAAATACTGTAAGTAACTGCAGGAAAAGAAACAATATGTCCATGAGCAAGAAACCTATGACTAAGTGTGTGAGTACTAGCTTTAACATGTGATCGGCTTAGGAACTTGATCAGGCTAGTTATATGTGATTAGCTATGATTCATGTAAAGTCAGGCTAACCGTTGGTTAGCTATGATGCATGTAGAGGTCAGGCTAATCACACGTAACAGCTATGAAGCATGTAAATGGTCAGGCCGCACCCGACGTGAGATGTGGGGTGAGCTATGATGCATGTAGAGTTGGGTATGATCACATATCTATACTAAAATACTCCCCTCCCCCGACTGGTATAGTAGATCCAATCATGGTACGCTATGGCACGGGATTTCCTAGGGAGGTAGCAAGTCTCCCCGGAAATCAGTGTCTGTACATGCACAAGATAACAAGGAAACAAGTCTTGTACAAGCTACACCATGAATAAGGAATAACATCTCATGACGAGATCCGTGTATACCAATCCGTGTAATCAGCGTGTCAAGAGCAATGGATATTTACACTAGATACAGTGAACATAGGAAATATCATAAATTAGAAACTAATCAGAGAATGTACTCGCCTTGGGTCCTTAGCTGGTAAAACTAATGTCCTGTCCCAGAGTATCGTCTGGAGGAACCAACAGTCCTAAAATATATCAAATACAACATTTGCATCAGGTGCTACACTAACACATCACAAATACATGAACTCAGGGGCTCTATCAGGTATGGCACTAGTCAACTAGGGTCACCTAGTAATTTACCAATTAATAAATAATTTAATACATATATATATAGTTATTCCAAAGTATACAAAATAGGTATAACTATATGTACATAAGTGGAAATATATTTTATTTATGTAAAAAATTATACATCACTCATACATATAAACTAGTATACATGTACCAAAATACATATTAACTTATATTATATATATATGTATATATACATACATACCAAAATAATACAATACTATATACAGGTAATATACCAAAATATGTTTTACAAGTACATATATATCAATACAGTTTATATATATGAGTGATGTATAAGAAATCAGATCAAAAAATTGATCAAGAAATCCAGTATCAGACCCAACGGTCGAAGAAAATTGGTGGACAAACGGTCGAGAGAGAGAGAAGAATCCAGAGCTCAGGCAAAGAGAAGGGATCGACGACTTTGGCATCGAGCATCCACCCTCTTTAGCAACCTTCGAAGCTGCTTTCTGTCTTTCACGGCACTTCTTCAACATCGTGTGGTCCAAGGGCTAAAGTGATCGACTGTAGATCAGACACCTATAGCAATATTTACACAGATTAAATAAATTGTACTTAGTCATCCTCGTATAGGATTAAATTATACAATCTTGTTTATAAACAAAAAAGAAGGACGGGTTTTCGTATAAGACCTCATTTTCCATATTATCAATCTTTTCCATTTATTATCCTAAACAATCACACCGAAACCTTGAAGTATGCTGGCCCGCTTGATTGCTTTGAACTGATTGTCCTCTATCTTCTGGTGTCACTCCCTCATCATAGGTGACCACAGCATCATGTGGTATACCTAAGGGATTCTCGTCACTGGTTCTCGGATCTATTACTCTGTATTGAAAGAAAATTATGAGAACGCACAGAGGAATCAAGACATAATGCAAACAAAAAAATTAATTTGAATCCGATATAGAGATAAAGAACGATTCAAGCAAGTGGATGAGATCCTAAAACTTATCCTATTCTTATTGCAGGCTTGCTTGGTCCCTAAGTTGAAACCGAAGCAATTTAGTCGTTGACCTCCATGGGCCACCACAAAAAGTATGTCACGCTCCAGTCCCAAAATATTAAGGGACTAGCCACGTGGCAATAGCCAGCAGCACACTTCGATGGGCAAATCCAATTTAATGGACCCATCAAGGTGTACTTAAGCTGTAAAACAACAATATGGGCTATGGTACTAATCTCATCCACAGAAATAAATACAATCAATATCAGAAATATAAAGCAATATTAAGTTTCAATAAAACATAACTCGGAGAACAACCCGATAATGAGTTTGATACATCAACTCAATAGACTGGAAATAAAGAGTCTAACAATAGAAATAACTGAGTATAGAATATGCATATACTCAGGAGAAATCATCAACGATCACCTCGTCCTCAGGTTCTGGTACTGCTCCAAGGATTGCTCATGTCCCGTACACCTCGGGGTAGATCTCCTCTGCTAAACCTGGGGACATAATCCAGATCCAGGTCCTCAGGAGACATGGCAAGGTACAAGAATATCTCAAGCCAAAATACATGCAGTACAATAATAAATGAATCAATAGGGTAAACTATGTAACCAGCTATATGATATGCAAGTTAGAGCATTATTCATACTCAGGCTGAGACTACTACAGGCTCTGTGTCGGGGAAACCCGTAGCAATATTTTCTCGAAGGGCCAGTAAATGTGCCAAAGCTCTGTGTCAGAGTCTAAGGCACCTCCAGTAAAGTAATATATATATATATATATAATCAGCCATTTGTATGAAAAAACTCTCCCTACCCAATGTAATCACACGTCTCATGTTCACGATGTCTCATGTCCATGTCACGCAAGACCATATCTAATGCAGCAAGTCATAATGAGATCTAAGCATGTATAAAGTATATGTCATAAACCTGTATCCTATACAGAATCACCATGAATATCTCAGGAAGATTTTATCTCATGAATAGTGTCAGGTGTCCTGAGGTATGACGTACTTGATAAGGCAAGCACAAAATGTATAGTGTCTCGATATCCATGTCTACGTGACATTACATAACTCTGCGTACAGTGTTGACACCCGAATATTATTCGGACGCTAAGTAATGTCACACGGTCCTAGGTTGAACAGAGATCTTACAGTCATAACTCAAGATAATAGTATAAACAAATGCTGCAAGTAGGGCAATGTACACTTGCTTGAGATTTGGTTACCAACTGCGGCTCTGGTATCAGTGGGTTCTGCAGGTACTCATCTGGTTGCTAAAATAGACATTACCATCATGTTCAGAAGACATCAAATAGCTAGAAATGTCTGTCCATAAGTCCAATTTGAACACATGGGAAAAAGTAACAGTTTCTGGTCAAAGCGGGGTCCACAAATGGCCCACTTTGCACCGAAAAAGGTGTCAGAGACAATATTCTCCAAATTTGTCAAACTTAGTGTCCACAAGTCCAGAACGATGATACGAACCCAATGAAACATCCAGAACTGGATTCCGATGAGCCGATCACAAAATCTTCCATCAAGTGGAGCCGTGAGGCCCACGATACGCAATTTTGTCAACGTTCTCAGAATCGAACCAAACTTGGGTCACAGGACCAGCGTATTGCTACGAGTTCGATAGCGTAATTTTGGTTTCGATACGATGTGTATATACGAAGTTACAATGAGTTCCAGAACAGGGCCAATACGGGACGTTGTCGACGGATACGCGTTGATTCCGGTGTACACGCACATCCAAATCAACTTCCGTGAAATTTTACACATCCGTATTAACGGTGCACACCTTTCGGTGAAGTCCGCACACGACCAAGTCGTCCCGTTTAGCGTGGCACACTCAGTTCCGGGGAAAAATAGGGTATTAATTTTCCTGATTTTGGATCGCAGTTAGCGATCGCCACAGGATGCGACACACCGAACGAGTTGCACGGGTATCGAGAGGGTCACGCAGGGTTTACGTCACAGCAGACGGAACGAGAAACGGGGCAACGAGGAGAGAGAAACGGCCACCTGAACAGGGCTTCGCAGAAGGCTGAAACGCGCGTCCTCACGAGGCTTCGCGACACGGCCGGCTAGGGTTAGGGTTTCTCGCCGGAGCTGCTGCAGTCGTCACGGCGGAGGAGGTGGCTGCTCGGCGGGGTCATCGTGGCAGCAGAGCCCGAATCTGGAGGCGGAGTGGTGGCGGAGCTCGTCGGCGGGGGAGAAGCAGGGTCGTCGAGATGCTG
This sequence comes from Iris macrosiphon, assembly GCA_036927795.1. Taxonomy (NCBI): domain Eukaryota; kingdom Viridiplantae; phylum Streptophyta; class Magnoliopsida; order Asparagales; family Iridaceae; genus Iris; species Iris macrosiphon. The sequence goes on along the minus strand of JAYESA010000017.1, from coordinate 6,453,912 downwards.
CCGAGCTTGGTCGAGGGGCAGCGGAGGCGGCCGGAGGAGACGGAGGTGAAGGCGGGGAGGCTCGGGCGGTGGCTGGGATGCCGACGGTGGAGCTCGGGGGTCCTCAGCGGAGGCTCAGGGCGGAGAGGGGCTGACGGAGAAGGGTGGTGGAGCGAAGGGGCGGCTGGGGACGACGGTGGCTGGGATTCTGGCGGTGGAGCTTGGGGAGAGAGGTAGCCGGTGTAGAGAGGTGGAGCTCAGGGGTCCTCGGTGGAGGAATAGGGCGGAGAGGTTGGCTGTGAGTGGAGACGACGGTGGGGGCAGCGGGGATTTTATAGGGCGAAGGAAGAAGTGTAACCGCCGTGGAGAGGCGGGGGCGGAGGCGTAACGGCGGCGGGGGAAAAGGAACGGTGGAGGAGGCGGGGCGCCGTCGGGAAACGGCCAAAAATCGTAATGGTCGGCGAGGGTTTCGGGGGGGGTTACTGTTACTTTAGCAACTACAGTACGGTTCGAGTAGGGTTGCGGGTCGGGTTCTGGATTCGGGTCCGGATCTGACCCGATAGGATACGGGTCGGGTTCGGGTCGCGGGTACGGGTCGGGTATGGATCCGACCCATTAGGGTTGGTCGGGTTTGGTTCAGGAGGGTCCGATTCGGGGTTAAACCGATTGGTTCAACCCAGTTTAGGTTGGTTTATTTTGGTTTAAATAAAACTTAGTTTTTAGGTCTTTAAAAATGGTTCCGGGGTCCAATAAATTCCAAAAAAATTGCAGTAAGTCTAATTTTTTATTTTACACCCAAAAATATTATTTTAATAATATTTTAATATTTATTAAAATATTTAAATTTATTTAATTCTAAAATACCTTGATTTTAATTAGTAAAAAATCACAAAAAAATCCAGAAAAATTCTAAAAATTAATTTTTAAATTCTGAAAATTCTGCGGGTTTACAACACATCAGGATACACCATACGTGCCTTTCAATGCAATTGGTATGCGACGAGGTGGCGTAGTTTGGCGTAACGTACCCCGTATCACAATATTTTAATTTCTGAAAATATAATTTTAGTCAACTTTGGGCAAGTTTTATTCAATGAATACATCAATTTAATTAAAACTAAAAGAAAGGTTTTGATTTCCTATATGTTGTCAATAAATGCCTTCAAATAGATTCTCAAAATACTACATGTATTGTGAGAAAACTGGGTGCAAAGTAGGATAGTTGGACAGTTTTTGTCGTGTCAAAAAATGTATTTTTTTAGTTTTGGATTCGAATTTTCTAACTTATTTCAACGAAACTAACTGCTGCAAGTTATATATTCATAAACTAGGTTAATTAGGCTTTACATAGAATTAAGAAAATCTAATTTTTGTTGTCTGTGTAAGAAGATACAAGCACGCGAAGTGGGATACCAAAAATTGTTATTATTGTCGATTTTGTCTACGGTCGGCGGTCGGACGGCTGGTGCGACTATAAGGCGGTGGCGCTGGAGCAGGGGTAGGGGTAGGGGTAGGGTTAGGGTTGATTTATAGAGGAAGATATTTGGGTTAGGGTTGATAATTAGGGACTATATATAGAAAGAAGGTGGGTTTACGTTCACGGGTCTTGGGTTAGGGTCGTGCGGGTTGCTGAGGGGGCCGGATAGGATTACGGGGTAGGGGTTAAGGTTAATGAGGATTAGTATTTAGTTACTTAAGATTTTTTTTTGATTATTATGATTATTACTATCTAAAAATTTATAAAGGCTAATTTAATACCCCAAAAATTCCAAAAAAATAGAATTGTGTTCCTTTTGATCTCCTCTAGCTAATTACTATTTTTATTTATTTAAATATATATAATTTATTATTTGAGGGGTTTTACAAGATCTATAACATGATAATGAAGGGAAACAACCTCCAACTGCCCGATATTAGGCGTCCTGAGGAGGCTAAAAAAGTCGACGACCCGAACTACTGCCTCTACCACCGTTACATCTATCTTCCAATAAGAGACTGCTTTGTGCTGAAAAGACGCATCCCACAGTTGATCGATACCAAACCCTTTACCCTTGACTTCGAGGATTAAATGGTCACTGAAAACATGGTGACCCTCCAATTCAATAACTTTCCAGTGATGGAAGTCCAAGATGGAGTCATCATGATCCCTAAAGCGACTATGGAGGTAGTAAACCTCCCACCAGCTCCCGACCAAGCAGCAGGGTTGGTCCCTCTCACAACACTGTGAGGCAAGGTCATATGGGTTCACCCAGATCTTGCTCAGGACCTGACATAACCAACCCCACCTCCAACCACCAAGTCGAAGAAGAAGAAGCCCAAGTCCTGTCACATGGTCTCTTCCCCCACCGATGAAGCCTTGGCAGGGGTGACTAGGTTGAGTCAAACCTACTAACGCGACTACGATCTGGTTCCAGAGTACAGTGCACCTCCAACCGCCACACCTACTACTCTAGTAGCATCTAAAGTAGGTCCGTCCTAGCCTCATGCGACAGATAAAAAATAGAAAGATGTTCACTTTGACAAGCCTCTGAGAAAAGATGCAACACTAGGGATAGGCAAGCCCTACAACTTTTACATATTGGCACAGCTTGTCAAAACACTCATGAGATTATTGCTCTTTAAGCTCCTTCGTCTCTCCAAAGAAACACGTGAAGCCCTAAGTGAGGCATTGCAGCATGTTGACTCCTATTTATCCCAGATCAAGAAATTGGTCGAGGATCCCAAGGCATGCCCCCATTGCCACAATATGATGGAGCAATTCCAAACATCACGTTCTTGCAACAAGATATGATATTGAAGAACAACAGGCATGATAGACCTTTGTACTATACGGGGTATATCAGCACCATCAACGTAGATCAGACGCACATTGATCTGCATTCAGTTCTCAATATAATACCACAAAGTTTGCTCCAAACTTTGGGAATCCCGATGCACCGGTTGTCTACTACCAACACCACCATCAGTGGCTTCAACGCCAGAAGGAGCTATCCACTAGGGAAGATTTTTCTGAAATATCAAATAGTCGATCAACGAACAAAGTTTACTTGTTACATTATCGATATATATGTATCCTAAAATATCTTACTGGGGCATCCATGGATACATGAAAATACGATCGTACCATCAAATCTTTATCAATGTTTGAAGTATGTTGACAGCTACGGTGTCGTCAAGAGGGTGTTTGCCAATGTTGATTCTTTTAAGGGGGTCGAGGCATACTATTTTGACTCAGTCTTGTACAAACAGATCCACCAAGAGGAAGGAGATAACGACACTGACGATGAATTTGAAGCAAATATAGCTCCAAACGAACCTCTAAGGGTCCATCTCAAAGGATGCCCCACCAATATGTAAAAGCCTCAGGTCCTCTGGTGGTCAAACTTTGCAAGAAAGCTCTAAGACCACCACCGACATTAGTGGAAGACGTCGAAGGAGACAAATTGGAAGAGTACGTTGACACTCGAACTGATTTACCTTCATATAATTATGTAATCCCATATAAAAAGATACCATATATTTTTATTAAAGGGTTATCTTTGAATTACTCTATTATCGCATATTAGAATGCCATGTACTCCTTTAAATATGGTTACATACACAAGTGACTACCGCTTATGCAGTAAACCAAATTCTTTTGTTCCAATATACCTACTTTATAACTCCAGCAAGGAAGAAGGGAGAAAAAACTATCATCTTTGGTAAGGTAGAAGGTTGCCTAATCTTCCATATGGACTAGGCGGAGCCCGACAGCGGTAATATACAAATCTATGATTACATCTCGCAAGCCAAGGACATCATCCATAAGATGGGTTATGACTTAAAGAGTGACCAAGTCCTAAATTATGGCAAAGGGCGACGCTTGCCATTATGTCATACCCACAGGCAAGCCTGAAACCTACTACCAGCGAATCGATCATGGTTTGGGGTATGTTACACCTTCTACAACTCTCGAATGCTCAGAAGAGGAGGACAAGTTGCGGTCTCACTCTTCAGCATCTTTCGCTTAGAACTCTGAAAAAAGTCTCGGGGATATGTTCAAACACACATTATCTATCAATATGGTGTCAGCACACCCGAAGGAAGATAGTAACTACCCGATTGAGCTCTTCGAAGTAGAACCATAAGCTCAACGGCTGGAATCAAAGTGGAAATTATGTTTCGAGCAACAAGAACCACCCACCAAAGATGAAGTCGTGCAAGTTGACCTAGACGATGACTATGTTCTCAAGCCTATCTTCATCAGCAAAAGCCTCTCCATAGAGGACCGTAAATCTGTTATCCAGTTTGTAAGGTAATATATATATGTCTTCACATGAAGCTACGAGGATATGCCAGGTCTGGACCTGCAAATCATGATGCACAAGCTCAATATTTTGTCGAATGCTAAGCCAGTGAAGCAACAGCAATGGCAATTTCGTTTGGATGTCATAAACACCATCAAAGATGAGGTGAGTAAAAAAATAGCAATTGGTTTTATTCGCGACGAGTAGCATCCAGATTAGGTAGCCAACATCATTTATGTAGTAGAAAAGAACGATAAAATTCGAGTCTATATAGACTTTCATAATTTAAATGCGGCTTGCCTAAAGGAGGAATTCCCTCTCCCGGTTACAGACGTAATGATTGAAAATACTTGTGGTTTCCAGCGTATGTCCTTCATGGGCGAGTTCTCGGACTACAACAAAATTAAGATATTCCTAGACAACGAGAAGCACACGTCGTTTCGAACACCAATAGGTATGTACAGTTATATAGTAATGCCCTTCATTCTGAAGAATACGGGTGCGACACACCAGCGATCTATGAGCACCATCTTCCGTGAATATTTACACAAAAAAGTTTAATGTTATGTTGATAACATCGTTGTCAAGTGCCATTTTTAGGATCATCATCTACATGACCTGAAGATAGTGTTCGACTTGATGCGAGTACACCAGCTCAAAATAAATCCAACCAAGTCTTTCATGGGAGACTCCAGTGGCAAGTTCTTGGGTTTCATCATAACTTCGAAGGGTATTCACATAGATCCTGAGAAGAAAAAAGCTATCTTTGATATGCACCCTCCGAAAAATCTCAAAGAGCTTCAGGGCCTCCAAGGAAGATTGGCGAACATTAGGAGGTTCATATCAAACCTCTCTGGGTGATGCCAACCCTTTACCCAGCTAATGCAGAAGGGAGTCTCCTTCGTCTTGACCGAAGAATGCAAGCGAGCGGTCGATGATATCAAGAAGTACCTCATGAAGCCCCCATTGTTGGTGGCTCCAGTAGTGGAAAAGCCTTTCTTACTCTACGTCCGTACGATGGATCATTCGCTTGGCGCTCTATTAGCTTAAAAGAGTAACGCGGGACATGAGCAGACGATCTATTATCTTAGCAAAATGATGGTCGACGCCGAGCACATGTACAACCCCGTCGAGAAGGAGTGCCTTGCTTTGTTCTTCGCCATCTAGAAGACCCGCCATTATGTGACCGGATAGACAATTCACGTCATCTCTCTGGTTAATTCCCTCTGGGTTCTCATGACCAAGCCAGGGACACTAAACTTTTGCCTAGCCATATGGGTGATACTGCTCTCGCCATATGACATGGTCTTCGTACCTCAAAAGGAAGCCAAGGGCCAAGCATTGGCCAACTTTTTGGCAGCTAATCTGGTGCCAGAGACATCAAAGATTTATAATGATATTTCAGATGCAGTTTTAGAAACCAACACGACAATAGAGGTATCAATCGGGAAAATATTCTTTGAGAGTGCTTCAAGAAGAGGGCCCAAGGGTGATAACGTCGCAGGAGTAGGGGCAGTTCTGATCTCTCCCGACTACCTAGTCATTTACCGCTCATATTCCTTCATGTAGCCAAGCTCCAAAAATATGGCAGAATACAACTCTCTTATCATCGGAATCCAACTGGCTAAACAGTTAGGGGTTGATTACCTAGAAGCCTATGGTGACTCCAAACTGATAGTCAATCAGGTCCGAGGCCAGTAGAAGTTCGGCATAAGGATCTACTCACATACCACAAATGGAAATTAACATAATCTCTACCTTTATCGGGTTCTTCATAGAACATATACCCAGGATGTAGAATATCGAGGCCGACGCTCATAAAGGTATCATAGCTTCTTTGGCAGTTTCTATCAAAACCCAGTGATCGATCACAGTGACTGGTCAAGAACCGGTATGCCCTAGGAATAACCTATCCATGTGCCTAAGCTACTCTCTGGAAACCGATATTAACAACAAGGACTAGCGGTTTTCTTTCATAGACTATGTAGTCTATAGAATCCTTCTAGAGGACCCGAAGGAACCTGCTTTTGTTAGAAGATGTTCCTTCATGTTCTACTATGATACAACCACCAAGATGTTATTTCGTCGATCGTATGACAGAATCATCCTTCGATGCTTATCAGATACAGAAGCCAAGAAAATACTCCATGAAGCGCACAATGGTACTTGCGGAGCTTACCGAACCGATCCTAAGTTGCGGGACCAACTCTGACACATGGATTATTATTGGCCTACAATGGTAGCAGATGCTATAGAATATGCCAGGAAGTGCAGGATGTGTCAAATTCATCATGACTTCATCTACCGACCTTCGGAGTTATTATACCCGATAGTCACATCTTAGCCATTCGAACTATGGGGCAGGGACCATCGGACCGATTAGTCCCCCATCATCCAAAGGTCATCGGTTCATTCTGGCCATAACAGACTACTTCTCTAACTGCGCGAAAGCTATACCACTCGTCGAAGTAAAAACCTTGAACGTGATCATTTTTATTAAATATCGTATAATTAATCGCTTCGGTTTTCCCCACAGAATCATCCATGACAATGGTCCGTAATTCGCAAGCCATACTTTCTATTAGTTTTGTGATAAAAACTGAATCCATAATATAGCCTCTACTTCCTACAATCCAGCAGCAAATGGGCTGACAAAAACATTCAACAAGGCGATCATCAAGCTTCTTAAGAAGTTTGTTTCGTCCAATAAATGTGACTCAAATGAGAATCTTGACGAATGTATTTGGGCCTATCACACAACGGTCTGAACCCCAACTGACAGCACGCCATTTTCTTTGGTTTACTGGAGTGATGTAGTCCTTCCCCTGAAAATACAAATTCCCTATATCTGGGTAGCTCTCACTAATCAGCTGACAGCTAAAGAAAATTATCGTCATTAGTTACAAGATCTAGAAGCACTCAATGGGAAGCATCTCCTAGCCCAACAACGGATTAATCTATATAAAGCTTTCATCTATAGATCCTTCAATAATAGAGTAAAGGAAAGGGCATTCCATGTTGGTGACCTCGCCTTTGCAGTGAGAAGATCGATGGTCATGACCTACAAGACGGCAAGGAAGTTCCAAGCCAAGTGGGAGGGTCCCTTCATAGTGGAATGAATATATACTAACGGTGCATACCGGCTCACAAAACCTAATAGAAACTTGCTAAAGATGCCGATTAATGACAAGTTTCTAAAAAAATACTATGTCTAAGCCAGGCATGTATTTCCCCATCCACAGTAGATTAATTAAAATTGTACAGTGTTTATATTTTATTTATCCCCAACAAGTGCAGGTAAACAACTTGATTTGTGCTCCCCTATGATACGTTATGAAATTTATTACCTTTACTCAGGAGTCCCGAATACGCAATGGATAATGTATCCTCAAAAATTTCCTAAAATAATAGTTCACATCCATACCACCTCTGAACTATAATCTGGTCATTCTTCCTAGTAGAGTGAACATTTGAGCGAAAGAAAACTGTCACATCCACATCACATTTGTCTTGTTTTCTCTATCTCCAAATAATATCTTACCAAGTCCACATTACCTCTAAGTAAGATATTGTCAGGACTTTGTTATATCACTTCTTGGCAAATATTCCTACTTAATTGACCTTCTATCGTTACATCCATACTATCTCTGATGATGTACGTTATTTCAACTTATTGTCTATAATTAAGTATTAAGTATGCCAAAGATAATAACTCCACACAAATTCCCCCTAGTAGGATATCCCCGAGCTACAGTATTGTACTACATCCATATTACCTCTAGTACAATTTTTAAGTTCACACACAGTCTGGATAAAAGGAAAAGTCTTTATTTCTTTTGCATATATTAAAGCCCAAGTCAGAGAAAAAAGGAGAAAAGCGCAAAAGCTATAGCTACTAAGGATCTTCAATATTGGCACACAACTCAGCTATCTGACGTTTCAAGAAGTCTACCTTTTTCTTAGCCACTATCTACGGCTCGACATTCAGCTTCCTGTTGCAGCATAGCCTCATCCTGGAAGACGGCCAGCCTCCCATATTTGGCCTCCAACTCTGTCATCTGGACACCAAGGCTCTCAAGATACCAAGCATTGTCGTCATCTTGTTGGCGGAGGGATATTTGCTCTTCCGCCACACATCGAGCATCGGATTCCAGTTTGCCATCCCTCTCATAGAGTTGTCTGATGTGTGCCCGAACATCTGTCAGATGCTTGACCATCCTCTCCTGGGTACAAGTACGAGCTTTTTCAACAAAAACGAACTCCAATTCCTTCACGCTCATTTTCGTAATAGCACGATCGAGGATCACTTTTTGAGGCAGGTAAATAAACCTATCCTTGGAGATTTCGACAAATAGCCTACTTCGTTCCTCGGCGACCAGGGAAGCATGGCTGCCCACATATAAAATTTTACTCTATAAGGAAATTCTCCAGCTTACTTACAAATATTTCCAAAGCGTTGATGGTTCTCTCATAACCGGGGTTGACCCTGACCAGCCCCGCCTGAAGCAACGCCGAAGCCCCGGCCATGGAGAAAGGTCGGTCCTTCTCCAGGATGTCGGATACCCCCTGCCTCAGGATGGTGTAAAAATACTCGATATAGATCTTGTCATAATCATATACATCAGCCAAAGTCAGGGGGTCATGGGAGGCAGCACCTATCAGGGTCTCATGGAGGATGGCACCTCGACCGTCACTAGGGCAGTTGTTATGACAAAAGAAGACAGGGTTAGTAATAATGGAGTTGTAATCTGAAATATATTTGATTGTTACTTACCAGAGGAAGCCAGAAGTTATGTAGCTATCGCAGGCGGTGCCGTTATTGTACCAAAGAGCCGCATAGCCATCGTCTCTTCAACCTACAAAGTCGACTTCTAGATCCCAGACGCTTTAGGACCAGATCCCGTCAGACCAAGTTCTGACTCAGACTACCTCGAAAATAGAGTCTCTACCGGCATCACCATTTTTGTGACATGGCCTGTTACAGGGTGTACCTTGGAAGGGGTCACCTCGGCACTAGCTTTCGATAAGATAGGCTACGATCCGCCTTCTCCCAGGTCTTGATCTTCCTCTCCTTCTGTTCTCGGAGCTTCTACGGTAGGATCCTGACCCAACTCCTTCGGTGGAATAGAAAGATCTCCTTTTACCACCTTGAGCTCGACGTTGACGTCCTTGTCGCTGTCGAGCGACTCTTCCTGCAGAGTGTCAACAAAATTAGCCATAATTGTAGTTACCCTCACGAGAAGTATGGAAAATGGAGCTGAAAAAGTTTGAATTATAGATTTTTAAATTATCTAAAATCTTGATCTTCGTCAAATCTCAATCTGGACTATTTTATATCAATTTGGACTATTCAAGCAAATTTGGATTCTCTGGCGATATTAGTTTTGGCATTGGAATCATATTTGGAATTTAGTATCTGGACCATTTTTGAATCGGCACGATCGTGACCAATTCGTCGACTCCAACATATTTTGAGACAAGTACCTATACTTCAAGTTTATTCTTTATAATTTGATATTTAGTACATTGTCTAGTAGTACAATTGGATAATTTAACTTAGTATTATGTATTGGATTTGATGTCTTGAGTTTCGTGTCGAGAGGGAGAATACTAGGAGGAATGTAGTTTACCATTTCCAGCATGTCACGACTGCTAGATATTGAGTATACGACTGTACCTACAGCCTTATACTCTATTATTCCTGACTGCTAGCCGTCTATGACGTACTTTATTAGCCTTATAACCCCCTACATGTCGACTTTGTATTATAAATACACATATTCATACACCTAGCTCATTTATGATTTTGTAGTAGTTTCATATACTTGTCTCATGATATTCCTGCTACACTTATATCCATGATTTACTGAACTTGATACTTAGTCAGTTTTTACTACTTATTATGATTATTTAGTATAAGCTTTTCTGTGTATTGGTATTTTGCTCCTTTTCTGACTGGATCGGTTGACATATTAGGCGATGATGAGGACTATGCCCCTACCTTTTATGGCCTATATGATGTAGTAGAAGATATTATTGAGGAGCTCGTTCCTACCCAGGAGACTACCTTTGAGTAGTTAGATAGATAGATAGTCTTTTTCCTTTCAGCATAATAGGGTTTGTTCCTGGTATCTTTTTTCTTTTGGTTTGTATTAAACTTTGGATTGGTGGATGTCACAAATTTATGTTTTTATGTAATTTTAGCATTCCTATTTCTTGTCATTATTCTTGTCTATTTATTTACTGTGAATGAGCTAGATTTTAATTACTTATGAAAATAATGAACATGAAAGAGGTCTAAATAGCGTATTACCGTCGACTCTGCGTCGTGGGGCAGGATGTACTTGCGAACTCGCTCCAAAATATCTGGGTGCAGGTCTTGACTGAATGTCAAAAAAATTAGCAATAATTGTAGTTACCCTTACGAGACGTATGGAAAATTGGAGCCAAAAAAGTTTATCAACTTTGTAGTTGGAAAGAAACATACCCGAGGGAGCAGGTTGTGCTTGAGACTGATCGCCGCCCTCGACCGCCTCCATGATGTCAGAGAAGTTTGTAGTAACAAAATCAAAGGGAGAGTCAGCATCAACCTCAATTTCCCCATTCCCTTGGCAGTCCCAGTCTTCAACTTCTGCAGCCAAGGGCACCTCAGGCATGGGTTCTTCCAGAGAAGTGGTGACGACTTCCACCTCTTGGTATGGAGATGGGGGAGCTGGACTCAACTTCTTCTTGGAGCGCTTGGTTTTAGCGGTAACCTCCTACACAAATGGAAAGAAATTCAAAAGAGCAAACATGTCGAGAAAAGAAAAAAAAAACTTGGCAAACACATAATACGACATTAGTATCAGCGAAGCTGGTACCGTGGACAGTCCCTCCGTCCCCTCGGTAGGATGATTTTGGTTCGTATTATCCCTACTGTCTTGGAGACGACAAATTTCTTCACCCTCTTGACAGTGGCCGGTCCCGTTGCTGGGTCCCCTTCTTGAGCAGCTGGTGGGCATTTCAATATCACTTCGGTGCCAGAAGGAAGGTATGTGCGGGCCTTTAATATGAAGTCTTGCGTCGCATCCAACTTGATCCCGATAATGAAGCTTCTTTCCCGATTATAGCTAGGTGATAAGTTGTTTGTTGAGCAATAAAACTTGCCAGTTGCATACAAAATGTGAGTTTCAGGCTTCAGCAAAGGCGCGATGTAGCATCTTAAGTACATCCAACATTTTAGTACTACCATACCCGGGCTCCTTCAAGAAGGCTTACCTCATATACCAGGCCAGAGCTTGGGTTGCCCAAGAATAGTTAAATGTAGCCGAACTGACGATCAAATCGACTCGGCAAGTACGGCTTCAAAAAAACTTAGTTTCTATTCTGGTATACCAGATGGGAGGTTCGAATTGATAAAAAGCAATAGAAAGCTTTCTCCGGCAAACTAGAAGTCCCGGCCCCGATATCCGCAAGCTCCTCACCTTCGGCGAACATCACATAAGATGGGGTATTATGAAGAAGTCATAACCATTCATGTAGATCAAAACTTTCTGGCAGACGGGTATGCCCAAGTGGAACCATTTTATCCTACGGTAGCGACGAATGAATGCGTCCCCCTCCAGGGTACCCTCCTTCATACCAGGTTTCATCACAAATGGGTGATACAATATTAACTAGCCCATCAGATAGTGATAGGGTAACTCCATCCGAACTAAGTCACCACTACTCCCTTCATAATTGTTTACCTTCCCTACAAATTCTTGCAACCCCCGGTCGATTCTACAAACCATCGTAGGAAGGGGAGCGAGCTTGTGACCGACCATGAGCTTTACAGCTAGCAGGAAATAAGATTCTTGCTCACTCGTTCAAGGGACCTGTTCCCCCAAGTACAACACAATTAATTTACGAAGCCATGTCATCAGATAACTGGCTATTACGGCCTTCGGAGACAACTTGAACTTGTCGTGGAAAAAGTAAGTAAAGATCTCGGGATCCGGCTTGCCAAACCCGTCGACCTTGGGATTCTTCTCACCCAAAGATGCCATCAGAGCGAAAATATCATCCGGCGTGGAGGCACGGTGGGTGGTAAAGTTGACCTTCTTGGGCTCCGCTCTATGCTCCGTGAAATGGTATTTCTTCCAAGTGGTGACGTGGGGAGAAGCCCTCGTTTTGTCAAATCGCTGACACATGTGGTGGTGGCACAATAGCTCCATATATACTACCATCATGTCGGGCTCTGTCGCCTACAAGTCCTAGAGCTCCCCGTTACATAGAGAATACTCCTCGTATGGCTCCGTACCCTATGGAATCTTGGAGATCTCATGCATTTCATGGAGAGCCAAGCCCATATCTCTACCGGGCATAAAGAACGTCCCGGTATTGTAGCTGTATATCTTGACCAAGGCGAGAAACATGTGTTCGTTCACCTCCAATCCGTATTGAGTGGCCCTCGAGCCGCAGTACAACCCCAGTTCTTTGAATACTGCCTCGTGCTTTATGAGCATCCATAAAGTCAGGTCATGCTACTCACGATCACAGTGGGTCCAACTGGTAACCCAAATGGAACTAGGTGGGTACGAAAGATTATTCTCCAAAAGGTGGTTCACCAAAGCGGCTGAGCCAAAAGCCGAAAATTTAGAACCCACATCGTTGATAAAACTGCCATGGCATAACACTCGCATTGAGTAAGATGGCCCGTCCCCAACGCATCCGAAGACATCCTTCTGGTGGGTGTTGGACTAAATTTTAAAGTGACCGTTTAGCATACCACCTTGGGTTGGAGTAAGCTTCCAGTCCATCCTTCTTTTTGAGGCCTGGCAAGTAAAGGAAGAGAGCGATAATTGATTCTTGGTCTTGGATACGTTTATTTTTACGTCATTTGTCTCAAAGTACCAGTCTTCCTTGAGCTTTAGGACCCTGTCATTTGGGCAGACTACCTTATCCACGAACAGGAATTAAAGCTTCTTGAAACACTCATTTGTCCCGTCCGCCACCAAGATCTTGCCAGAATCAATCTACCGTTGGAGGAAGGCATAGTGTTGCTCCTCAATAAGTGTTATCCTCCTTGGGGGCTGGTCTTTCGCAATGAGGGCCTTTGCAGGATTGATTACTTCTTCAGTAAAGTCCCACCCAGTATACCAAGGGTTTTTCCAAAACAGCCTCGCCTAAAGAAGGCACGACCATTGACACTGCACAAAGAATAGACGAAGGTTAGAAGCATACAAAGGAAAATTGCAAAAAAATACTACCAAAATATGATGAAATAGCGACGTTTTTAGCGACGTCAAAGTAAAACTTTGCTAATATTAAAGATTTCACCGACTCCAAAATAAACGTCGCTATAAGTCGTTGTTTGGCGACATATAGCAACGTTTAGCGACTGCAATTCATATTTTTAAAAGAATAGTCACTATGAGCTTATTTAAGGTCGCTAAATGTCGCTACGTTTTATGATTTAGTGACGTTTAGCGACGTATTTAGCAACGTTAGTATTCTTCGATATTTAGCGATGTTTTTAGCGACGTCTATAACGTCGCAAAATATTTTTATTAGTGACGTCATAAGTTGACGTCGCTAAACGTCGCTAAAATTTTAATATAGGTATTGATTTTCCCTTCTGTCAAAATATTTCCCCAAGTTTTTAAACCTTCCCTCTTCCCCCACTACTAAAAATTACGGGATTAGCGACGTTTTTAGCGACGTCCAAATAAAATATCACTAAATTATAGGTATTTAGCTACGTCCATATAAAACATCACAATACGTCGGTAATAGCGACGTTTAGCGACCATAATTATTATAAATATATAATATGTCGCTAGGTAGTCGCTAAATGTCGCTAACTTTTCAATTTTAGCGATGTTTAGCGATATTTATGTATTTAAGTCACATATATTATTATATCCACGACGTTTAGCGATGTATAGACCGAAGTCGCCAATTTATTTCATATAGGGTTTGACGAATTTCTCTTCCCCCCATTTCCTTCGAAATCTTAAAATTTTTAACACCCCCCATCCCGACGCCCCACCTCGGCGACCCTCCTCCAGCCGCGTCCTCCCCTGTCACTACCACATTCCAAAATAGGGGTAATTTTGTTATTTTATATATTATAAGTATTGCGTGTATTTATTTTTAAATAATTACATGATATGTATATATATATATATATATATTATATTATATAGTGTTCATTAATGTTTGAGCTAGTAAACTAGACCCAAAAGCCCACTGGATGAACCCCTGACAAAAATATAGGGTTATGGATTTAATTTGTATTATTTCAGGATTAAATGTTGAGGATTATAATTAATTACCGTTATTTTATTTGATTGTTGTGCCTTATGCTTTACGCTTTGATATTGGGAGCGCTACACTAGCTTTTGTCTTCCAACAAATTTTATACTTTTGTCCTAGACATGCCCATCTTCTATTCGGACCTTTGTGTAACTAATAAATATGCTTTCTTGTGCTTTACTTTAGTCACATAATATTCGTCGCGGACGTTTATTTTTAATTCTAAATAAATCTAACTTTTTATCTTTGTGTGTTCCAATCGAAATTGGAGATACAATCTTGACATATTTTGTGCAACCCAAATTATGTTAATATTCTATTATGAGTCTTCTTCATTCATGACACTTGTGTCCCACCTAATTTTAGCCCCATGTACTTCTAATTAATTTTAGAACAATAATTATATTCATTTTAATTTAATTAATCCAAAAACCCAACTTTGTGTAATTTTTTAATTGTTGGGCACTTTTATGCTAGTATGACTAGCCAGGCCATTATTCCTGTATAAGTTCTCAAGCCGATCACATGTTAAAGCTAATACTCACACACTTAGTCATTAGTGTTCTTGTTCATTGTCATTTTATTTATTCTTGTATTTTTTCCAGTATTTCCTATATTGTGTATCTCTTGTACATATATATGCATCTTGTATATTTATATCTAATTACTGTTACATAGTTTATATCATTGATTTAGAACTGTTGTTAGAGATGTACTTTGTTCCATCCTGACTGGAAATATTTTTCCAGACTGCGACTTAGAGGACTTGTTTCCGGCATACTTGGAGACATGGATATTATTGATTGCAGGTTAGACTATTATTGTTATTTAGACTTGTCTTGTATTTCATTTATTTCTTCGATATCTCATCGTGCTTTATTTCTGTGATTGAGTATTCCATATTATAGTGTGATATCTGTGTCTCCTTATGGAGTTGGATATTCGTGTGAGATTGATTAGATAGTATTATGACCTAGACAGCGTTCTACCTCCGATGCTGCGGCGTAGGCTGGACGTACCCACGTACTCGTGCCCCTATACCGGGTGCGGGTCATGACACATTTTTAGTGGTGGCCCATGCAGGTCAGACTTCGCAAGTTGTGCGATGTCGTGGTAGTGCGACATCTTAGTTGTACTACTACGTGCCTGCGATAGGATATAGTACATAGGATACTAGGATGCGAGAGGATACTCAATCACAAATTTCTTGAGAGATTCCTTGGATGACCCTTGAGAATCTTATTATAATTTCTAATTTAAATCTTTTCATTGTTCCGTCCGCTCTTACTTATTACTATTGGATTTGATTCTTGTTGATCGGTTGTTAAATTTAATTCTTGGTGTCGTTGTTGAGTTTGATTTCATATCGAGATAAACTTTACGGACTAAAATTTATGGTATCATCTTATGACATATGTTGATAAGGACAGTGAGAAAGGTAAAATGTCTACTTTGGTTATGGAGCCTAGAATTTATCGCAGCCACGTTAGATGTCGTGACGAAAATGTAGGAACCTGAACTTGGATGAACATACCTTAGTTATGAAATTTAGAGTTTCTCGCAGCCATACCGGTTGGCGTGGTAAAGATTCTAGATGACATGATTATAGAGTTGTATACCTTAGTTATTGAACCTATCGTTTATCGCAGCTATGCTTACTGGCGTGGCGAGAATTCTGAGTATCATGATTTCGGACAGACGTGTATGATTATCAAGTTGTATCTTAAACTGGTTCTTAAAGTATCATCTCAATACTTATCCACTTCTGTTATACCAGGACTATGTTCCATCGCTTCTTTTTTTCTTTACTAGCAGTAGAGATACCTTCAGTCCTTAACCCAGTTTCTTTTGAGCCTTATTTCTTTAAGGATCCTTGTTAGTGTGATAATTGGTGACTTGCAATTAGGTCTGTGTCTTGTATCAGTGTTGACTGAGTGTGGCTTATGAGTTTGTAAGTGTTTCTTGGTTGGATATGTGAGCAGTAGGCATCGATCTAGAGTTAACCCGTAGCGTATTACATTGTAGCAATAGTTCTATAATATGTGTCATTATAGTTAGTACTATAGGTAGAAGGAGGAGTAAAGAGTATCAGATGCTTCCAAGAGTAAGTATCAGAGTCAGCATGCCAGTCCTGGATAGTCATAAATTTATGTAATTGGATTATCTATATAAACAATTAAGTATCAAGGAAATTGTGTTAAAAATTAATGGAGCATGATATTTAATTTGATGGTTGATACTTGGGTGTGTTAAGAGTAAAGAAATATATATGCATAAAGGGTATTAATGAGTGTGACATGGGTTGAGAAATATCAAGATTGATCATGAAAGGTATGAAGTGTATCACAGATTAGTGTATCAATCTGTAAAAGATTAATACGTATACATCAATCGAGATATGGGACCATATGCCTGTCTTTGAGAGTGAAGTGAAACAGGTGTATTATAAAAAGTGTAAGTGATCATGAGTTCTAGTAAGTGTGATAAGGTGATCTAATGATGAAGCTAGTGTTACCATACCAAGAGGGCTAATATTTCTATATCAAGGATTAGTTGAGCAAGGTGCTAATAACAGTAAGTACCTTGTGTGATGATATTAGATTGGTGTATCAGTTAATGTGGATAGAATATTATTAGAAGTAATAGTGCAAGTAATCCAGGCAGCACAAAAAAAAATATTCAGTACACAGTTGAGGGTTGTAGACAATTAGCGTATTTGTGTGTATCTTGTGTGTTAGAGACTGTGAGTATATGGTGAATTTAAATTTTAATTTGAGGAGTGAAAATAAATTTTAATTTTTAAGAATTTTTGAGGAGTTGAGATTTTATGTTATCAAAATTTTTGAGGATTCAAATTCAATTCAATAAACATAGTCAAAGCTATAAAGATTTTTGGAAGTGATTAAAATTTTATTTCAATATTTGAATATTTAACTTTTGAGGAAAGTATATATATTTTATTTTAAATTGTTTGAGAAGTAAATTTTGATGATTTTATTTTTTCGGATAAATTTTATGGTGGGTAAGAAATGTGTATTAGTATATGAGTGGATAATGTGCATGTGTAAGGATCTGTTGGCTTGAGCATGCTTGAGATGGCACAGCAAATTGACTTGGGTGTCCATCTAGAGTTGTATTAGAGGGTGCAGTACTTAGTGTGTTGTGTTGCACTTGGCGTGCACTTGAGTGATAAGAACAACTAGTATAAACAATTATAGTAGGTAAGAAAGCTAGCAGTGGGTGTGCTTGTAGTAGAAACAGTGGTACCTAAAGGGATAGAGGTATCAAACTTTGGATACATCATTAAACCTATGGTTATGTTAGAAGGCTATATTCTGTTCTTTCCTTTTGTTCCTTTTCGTCTATTTGATTGATTGATTGATTGATTCCTTAGTACAGTAGCTTGTATCAGTAATTTTCTTGTTAGAATATAGTTAGTAGTATACCCTAACAGAGACTGCAATACCATGACAAAAGTGACCATAACAATACATGTTTTTCTTAGATTGCATGTTGTATAATTGTAGGTAGAATTTTCTTGGACCTTGATTGTTGGGGGTTTGACCGTAGTGAAGATTAATGAAGAAGTTATGACTTGACAGAGAGAGACAATGTGCCTTAAATTTTGAGGATAGACCTTAACTTAAATAAAGAGTTAAGAATTCAATATGACAGAATTGACGATTTATTGATTTTAGGAAGATTATGATATGACTGAATTTGTCATTAAATTTTGAAGAATTTAAGAAGATTATCATTTTGACTGCAAGATATGAAATTAAAAATTTATATTTTGAATGTTGTATTTGAAGATTTCATAAGTATTGCATTGTTTGAGTATTGTGTGAAAAAAGAAATCGAGGAATAAGAAAACAAATGGATTAGTGTTGAATTCAAATTTTTGCGGTGAGATTTTAATTTTATAAATATGCATTTATTGGATTTAAAATTCGAGGATTGGATATTAAATTTTGCATTTAGTTATTAACTTAAAATTTGAAGGAGATTGTCATGAGAATGTAATTTGATTTTAAATTGGACGATTTTCAGGAATATGATATTTATAGAATTTTGAAAAGTTTGTGAAATAACAATATGGATTTACTTTATGATTATATGGTTGATGAATTTAAATTTTGATGGTAAAATAAATATATAAATAAATACAATTATTGAGGATCTTAAATTTCGAGGACAAAATTCTTTTAAGAAGGGTAGACTTGTCACTACCATATTCCAAAATAGGGGTAATTTTTTTATTTTATATATTTTAAGTATTGCGTGTATTTATTTTTAAATAATTGCATGATATATATATATATATATATATATATATATATATATTATTGTATAGTGTTCATTAATGTTTGAGCTAGTAGACTAGACCCAGAAGTCCTAGACGTGCCCGTCTTCTATTCGGACCCTTGTGTAACTCATAAATATGCTTTCTTGTGCTTCATTTTAGTCGCACAATATTCGTAGCGGACGTTTATTTTTAATTCTAAATAAATCAAACTTTTAATCTTTGTACGTTCTAATCGAAATTAGAGACACAATCTTGACCCATTTTGTGCAACCCAAATTATGTTAATATTATATTCTGAGTCTTCTTCATTCATGACACTTGTGTCCCGCCTAATTTTAGCCCCATGTACTTCTAATTAATTTTAGAACAACAATTATATTTATTTTAATTTAATTAATCCAAAAACCCAACTTTGTACAATTTTTAAATTGTTGGGCACTTTTATGTAAAAGTGCATTAAGATGTTCACCCCATTGGACACAACACATGAAGAAACCCATTTCTCCTTCATGTGAATTTTTCTATAATTTTTGAAGTCTGTAAACTCAACATCAACCATCATCAAACCATAGCCCTCCAAATTTTGAATCAAATGCAATCCTAACCATCCATTTTGAATCTATGAAATCATAGCCTTGAAATTCTACATGACAAACCCTTTTTCCAAGGAGTATGTGGACCAATTTTATAGGTCAACCAAACACCTTTACATGTATATATATATTCTTTTCCTTTCTTTATTTTCTTCAACCATAAAAACAACTCCCAACCGACATCTTCTCCCTCCCCTTCCTGTTCACCATCCCTTCCCTGCCTGTCCTCACCGGAGCAGCCCAGCCCCTCGCCGGAGCATCCTCGTCATTGCCATTTTCCTCCCCTCAACACACCCCGCTGCACTCACCGCAACGCCAAATCCCCGACCCGTTGAACCGAGCAGCCCGAGCACCGCCAGTACCCCGCTGCTTACCGCCAACCCGACCGGAGAAGCTTGCACACATTGAACTACTGGGAACCGCTGAAGCCGGACCCCCTCGCCTGACTCCTTTCCGCTGTTCTCCTCCAGCGCCCGCCTGAAGCCAACCCGACCGCCGCTGCACCACGCCGGAGTCGACCTCGCACGGCTGAACCCACTGACCTTCCGTTCTCCCCTCGACTGGACTGAACCTTCATCTCCTTCAGCCGCTGAACTCGCCAGGAACACACTGGAGCTCGACAGCAACATCCTGACCCCGCTGCCATTTGCCTGAACGTCCCCTCACGATTGACGAAATGACTCCAGCAGCCTACTGAACCGAGCATCTCCCTCGATGACTCGACGACAGCCCCTCACCTCGACGTTGAACACCTCGTCCACGCGCGTGCAGGTTTGAGTTACTCTTCATGTTGTGTGCGTATATACATATGATGGCATTAGGATCTAGCGTATTGTCCTAACGTATTCGTTAGTTGTTGATTGCTAGTCATTGCAAATGAAACCAATCCCGTACGCGTATACGTATATTCTCTAATTTGGTATACATTTAAATTATTGGTTGACATATATATATGGTATGAATATATATTGTAAGTAATTAAATATAATGCTAGTTAGGAATATGAACATAATTGTATATATACAGTATGCCCTAATATTAATTACGGATATTCCATATTTACCTTGACCATGTGACCTTGTAAATTGTTAGTAGACTGCCTTATGTACACTGACGTACTGGCGAGACCCGTATTATTTTGACTGTCTGAACTTGCACAGCAATTACAGACGTAACACCCGTGCAACTAGACGCACACTTGATCCTAGTTGACCAGTGTTACCCTAGTGTAGCTGCTGAGTTCAGCGTAATTATATTGTATGTGCTAGTGTAATGGCTGATGATGTATTTTATTATATTATATGTATATAGGACCATTGGATTGTTCTGCGAGATTTCAGGAGCAGGATATTGGTATTTCCAGCTAAGGACCCCAGGCGAATACATTCTTTGATAATTTCTTATTTATGATATCATCTATGTTCATTGTATTTAGTATAGATATCCATATTTCTTGACACGATGGTTACACGGATTGGTATATCCGGATCTCGTCATGAGATGTTATTTCTTGTTCATGGTGTATCTTGTGCAAGTCTTGTTTTATTGTTTATCTTGTACATGTACAGACACTGATTCTCGGGAAGAGTAGCTATCTTCTTGGAGAATCCCGTGCCATAGCGTACCATGGTTGGATCTACTATACCAGTCGGGGTGGAGAGTATTTTAGTGTAGATATGTGATCATACCCTTCATGTACAAGTCTTGTTCACATGTTAGTGTTGGTCATACACCACACGTATGACTAGCCAGGCCATTATTCCTGTACAAGTTTCCAAGCCAATCACATATTAAAGCTAGTACTCACACACATAGTCATTAGTGTTCTTGTTCATTGTCATATTGTTTATTCTTGTATTTATTTCCAGTATTTCCTTTATTGTGTATCTCTTGTACATATATATGCATCTTGTATATTTACATCTAATTACTGCTACATAGTTTATATTATTGATTTAGAACTGCTGCTAGAGATGTACTTCGTTCCATCCTGACTGGAAATATTTTTCCAGACTGCGAATTAGAGGACTTGTTTCCAGCATACTTGGAGACATGGATGTTATTGATTGCAGGTTAGACTATTATTGTTGTTTAGACTTGTCTTTTATTTTATTTATTTCTTCGATATCTCATCGTACTTTATTTCTGTGATTGAGTATTCCATATTATAGTGTGATATTTGTGTCTACTTATGGAGTTGGATATTTGTGTAAGATTGATTAGATAGTATTGTGACCTAGACAGTGTTCTACCGTCGATGCTGCGGCGTAGGCTGGACGTACCCACGTACTCGTGCTCCTATACCGGGTGCAGGTCGTGACATCCCCCCTCCGGGGTGCTCCTTCCTCCGTCATCTCCTCCTTTTTCTGGCTCCCCTCCTTCCTCCGGCGTCCTCCCCCCTCCGGCGGCTCCTCCCCCCTCTGCAGGCGGACGATGCGACGCTCATCGCATAATTTGATATGCTCGAGCGCAGCATCATGGAGCTCCGGGATTTGACAACTAATCTTAGAACGTCAACAGAGTGCAGCGTGACGGAGCTGCATACATCACAGTTGTCCATGGGCAAGAGGCTGACGATGATACAGGATTCAATAGTTCATAGCTGTACAAGGCTGTTATCTACCATAGATTCATACAACCAGTGACTAGTAGAGTTAGAGCGGATACGTCCTCCTGGTGCACCTACATCGATACAGACTCCACCGACGTTACTACCTTCTCCATCGACATCGGTGTCAATTTTACGGGAGCAATATGATCTGTTCTTATCCTTCATGCGCGCCGGTAGTCATCCTCCTGCAGATCCGCAGTAGTTCTAGTTAGGACCGTTTATTGATTGTTTGTGTTTCAGACCTATGATATTTGGTCATTTATGAATATTTTTAATTTTTGAGGCATTCAGACATTATTTCTTGTATTCTTTAGGACGAGGCTTACAGACTCAGTTGTGTGGATATTTGCTGTATTGTTTACGACAATATTTTCTCCTGATTCGGTTTGTAATCTCAATATTTTATTTTCTTTAAATTTTATTATATTATTCATATTAAATATATGTTAATTTATCGGTGTTGAATGTTTAACCGAAGAGGGTCGGCGAACCCAGCAAATTCAACGGAGGGTTGCTCTGGGTCTATTTGTACAAATTATGAATTCATAAACAGTAGGAAGAATAGTTTGGAAACAATTTAGTATTTATTTTTTATATTTTTTCCTGTATCTTTAGCGACGTTCTTAACGACGTTCTTAGCGACGTTTAGCGACTTTTAGCGACGTTTACTCATGTCGCTAATTACGTAGCTGAATACGTCGCTATATACGTCGCTAAATCCGTCGCTACACACATCGCTAAATAAGTCGTTGTCCATCGCAAATTGCTGACATGGTAGTATTGCCAGGTCATAATATCGTCGCTAAATTAGTCGCACAACATCGCTAAATGAGTTGTACATACGTCGCTATAAAAGTCGCTATTTATGTCGCTATCTACGTCGCTATCTATGTCGCTAATTTAGCGACATATTTTGTGACAAAAATACGCGTCGCTAATTTAGCAATATTACATCAATAAACGTCACTAATATAGCGACGCGTATGCGTCGCTAGAAAACGTCAAAATAGCGATATTTGTCGACGTTTTTTCTGTCAGGGCTAGTTTAAAGGCGACTTCAACAAAACGTCGCTAATTACGTCGCTAAAATTATTTAGCGATATTTTTTGGCCATTTAGCGACGTTTCTTTACATCGCTAATTTGACTTATTCTGATAATGAAATAACCAAAACACATTCGCATAGTATTTGAAAATATATAAGTACGCTGTACAAGATAATCTATATAAATATAAATAAGAACAACTTTTTGACGTACATGCATAATATTTGAAAATATATAAGTACGCTTTACAAGACAATTTATATGAATGTAAATAAGGACAACTTTTTGATGTATGGGCTAGGGTAGGATACTCGATCTACCTCATAACTCACACACACGTCTAGAACATCATCAGCCGACATACCTCGGGGGTAGTGACCCTCGTGACTCCATCAATCGACATACCTCGGGGGTAGCGACCATCGATCACGACCACCATAGTGCGTGCTAGTTACTACAGTTTACCAGAGTGGTTAAAGCCCATACGCCTACTAATTGTCCTCTCATGATACTAAGTGCCATGTGTGTGTCAACATATCTAATATATAGTAATGACAGAAAGAAACTACACATGCAAGGAATATACAGAAATGCAATGAATATACAGAAATAAAATAAGCATACAAAGTATTGTAAGAAATTTGTCAAGGTATCTTGCCTGGTCTGAAAAGGATGAAGTCCCAACTCAAGGCGTCGTCCGATCTATCCGTCACATAAATTAAATAAGTTAGGTTACAAAAGTGGGTAAAAAGGTTCCTCCATTTTAATCTATCTTAATTTTGAATAAAATAACCTAAAATAGTATTTTAATTTTATTATAATCTAATTTTATTGTTAAGCTCTAATTTTGGTCCAAAGAAAGTCAACTTTAAGGATTTGTGATCCGTGGCATGCAAATCGAGGCAATCCGTTGACCAAAAAGTCAACTGACTCAAATCTTGGATTTGTGTATGGAATCCTATATATTTCAATGCTACATGAACACTGGAATAGATGGTTTCATAAAATCATAAGTCAGTAAAGAGTTAAGGCCACAAGGGCGCACAGATGACAATTTTCGGTGGTTTCCTATTTACGTCTACGTTGCACAAATTTTATAGTAGAATAAAATTATATTTTAAATTCTGACAAAATACTTTTCTGGAATTTCATCATGTCAAATTTACAAAACTTTGAACGGTTCATAATTTCGAGATCGGGATCTCTCGAAATCTTAAAAATACCAAAAATGCGTCTAATTTCGGACAGCTGGCACTTTCGGATTATTCGGGAAAAATAGTTTCAGAAATTACTGAAATAATTTATATATTCAGAAAACAAACCTTGATATGATTCTAACAAAAAAAACTGGAGCGCGTTTGGAGTCCGGAGCTAGGAGATATCGTCTTTTTAAGTCGTCATAACTACTAGAAAATGAGGCTGAATATATGATAAATTTTGACTATTTTTGGACGAAAAAGATAGAAGTTTGGGGATAAAAAAATATGAAAGATGAGTTTATTCCATAAGTGTAATAGGTATTTATAATGGTGAAGATTGTTTAATTGAATAAGACTAAGATTGGCTAATTTGATATGATTATGATCAGTTTAAATAAGTATATGATATGCATGAAGTTATTTTTCTAGTAGGCTCAGGATTTGAATTAATTTAAAAATAGAGTTTAAGTTTATCTCAATAATTAATAATCTTAAATAGAATTAAATATAATGCAAATAATTTATATATAATCTTATTAATATCTATTAACACAAAATTAACATCTATCTAATATTAAGACTATATATAACCAAATAAATCCTAATTAATTTCAAAAATCTAAATAAATTTCTTAAAATTCTAAATAAATTATAGAAAAAATATAATTAAATATTTTAACCTAAAATAAATATTTGGTAGGAATAACATGCAAGTATGGTCTCAAAGTAAATCATAGAAGTCCTAAAAATTTACGTTCCCTATGTTTTAATTACCTAAAAATTCTAAAAAAATCTTCAAAAATCTAAAATAACCTAAAAATGATTCTAAATAAATATTTATATAAGTAAATATATCAAGAAATTCATTTGCTAATTAACTAAGATAATACTCTAAAGAAATTCAATATCTAAATATAATAATATAAAATATACACAAAATATCTATTTTGGGTGAGGAAGTTTACAATCTATCCAACTTATAAAAATTTCGTCCTCGAAATTAAAATAGGACATGGTTTCTCTCTATCTAATCTCACTTGATCACAATCTAAAAGAATTCACCTCAAGTTTAACAATACAATTTCTACCTAACTTAGAATTTACCCACCTATCAAATAAGGCTATACTTTTAAGAAAACTATTTTTCAAATTATTTAATCATGTTATTCAATCCTCAGAAATTTTAACACCAAACATATCACCTATGGTATGCCCTTAATCAATTATAAAAGAGAGTCACTAAGTCATGTGATTAGCCTTATAGGGTATATCTAGTACTATCAGTGTGTCAACTTATACCAAGCACGAGGTTTCGTCTTTCCGAAATAAGGGAAGACGGAGAGCAATAATAAAGAATTCAAGGTGAAGGTGATAGAATACAAGTACGAGGTTCAAAGAGATTAAGAAATTCGAAAAAAGAGTTGTCAGCGCAGTTGTGGATTGAAATCCTATTTTTAGTAATTTCCTATTTACATGCTCGTATCAGTACAGTTACGTAACTGATACGATATGTCAGACATGTCTAGGGGCAAGTATATTCGTCTACTACCATATATCTCAATCCACGTAAAGTAGTCATGCGAAGAGCGAACCAAGCGCACTAAGGTTAGCTAGACCTTAATACACCGATTCTGATTAGACAATTTGTATCATTGTGTGCACCCAATAATACATATGTCATGAGCAAGCTCGATGAAAGAATAAGTTTGCAAAAACTAGGCTATAATAGCAGCATAAGTTAAGGTAGTACAGAAAATATAAGTACGCTAGATTATGATGAGAGAAGTTACAAAATAATCCAAGTTCACAAAGAAGATAAGACCCTTACAATCTCTACATTTTTTATACTAACTCCTTGTCTAAGTTGATAGTCGACCAAATAGGGGTATGGGCTTCTTGGTTCTACAGTCTGATTAAACACGGTCGTCTTATGCTAGCATACAGGTAATGTCATTCAGTTACACTTCAATAATAGGTCAAAAGACTATGTGATACTTGGTTGTGAGGCACACTACCCAACTTAAAATAATAAACTAATACTGTACTGTCTTAAGGATACCGTAGAAACTCCTATTAAGGTCTACGAGAAAGGGTCTTAGTACTTATTAGGGTATCCTCTTATATTACATAGGTCATGGTCGTCTTAAGTCTTAGTCATAGCACTTATAGTAAGAATGAAAAGTTACTGGCCTTCAAGAAAAAGAGGGGATATAACTCGTATTTAGGTGTGGTATAAGTTACGCAATTGAAACTAAGGGATAATCATCAGGTCACAATCTACAAGGATAACTTAAACCATCAAGTTCTAACTGCTAAGCACAGGGATTCAAAATTTAAGTTTACAACTATAATTCTAGCAAGCTATATATCCTAACATATAATAAAATCACTTGGTCTATAATCAGAGAGGTTTAGGTGGCACGAATTAAAAGATGAAGGAAAGAAATTTAGTCGTCTCACTAATAGCGAGCACTAAGGGTTCAGAGGAACAAGTCATAAAACTAAATAGAAGGACTCTAGATAATGTCATGGTTTCTCTAAGGGAAAGGTGGTATGCTAATCTCCGTGTTCGAGGTATGATCAAGAAAATATTCTATGCATTTCTCTTGGCTTTCTAAGGTACTGTCTGCTAATCTCAAGACAAGAATCTAAATTTATAGTTCTCCAATACTATCTAACTATGAAGGTTAGGTTCAGTCCTAATATTCAATTTTGGTTTTCTATTGGTTCCTTAATACTAGGGTCAAACATTATGGTAAACTTCTAACTAACTCTAGTAATGTCTATACTACTCTCAAGTCCTCATAATATATCAAGGGGTAATGGTAAACCAATCTATAGATAAGGAATTCTAGGGTTTACTAGATATTCTAAACTTAATGGTGTGTCAACACTCTAGTTGTACTCTTAATAGGAAGGTTACCCTACTTATCATCGAGTGACAGGGACTTCTATATTCTATGAGGGGGCTATACTTAAGGAATTATCAGGGAAGTACAGAAATCAAGCAGGATAAAATTATTCGAATAGAATGGACTGGAAGAAGAGAGAATCATAGTCAATTGTGGATGAGATCCTATACTCTATTCCTAGGTGCAGACTTGTTCGGTACAATAACGTAACCGAGACAATATACTCTCGACCTGCATGGGCCACCACAAAAATATGTCATGCCCCAGTCCCAAAATACATAGGACTAGAACACGTAAGCATGCCAGCCGCATGGATATGGCAACTCCAATATATGGAAACCATAATCCATACGTACGCTGTAATATGAATATCAAATCCACAAGTGGTATAAAATGTATTACAAGTCACAGGGTACAACCTAAATCTCATCCACAGAAAATCAATATAAATAAATAACCAACGTCTATATAACTAGATCTCAATAAGAAGTATCTAAAGATGACAGTCGAATAGAAACAAATCCACTACCAACTCGAATATAAGAGAAAATACAATATAAGTACACCTCAACAAACATAATATAAGAATACCAGCTAACAATCACGGACTCGAAGAGAAGACATCCTTGAAACATATGTAACCATCTGAATCTGCACCCCTGCGAATACTCAAGAACAGCGACACCTGGAAGGGCCAGGTCCTCAGAGGGACGTAACAAGATACATAGAAGCAAGCCAATTTGAATACAGTAAACATGCATAATATTTGAAAATATATAAGTACGCTGTACAAGACAATCTATATGAATGTAAATGAGGATAACTTTTTAACGTATGGGCAAGGGTAGGCTACTCGATCTATCTCACAACTCACACACACGTCTAGAACATCATCAGCCGACATACCTCAGGGGTAGCAACCCTCGTGACTCCATCAATCGACATACCTCGGGGGTAGCGACCATCGAACACGACCACCATAGTGCGTGCTAGTTACTACAGTTTACCAGAGTGGTTAAAGCCCATACGCCTACTGATTGTCCTCTCATGATACTAAGTGCCATGTGTGTGTCAACATATCTAATATATAGTAATGACTGAAAGAAACTACACATCCAAGGAATATACAGAAATGTAATAAATATACAGAAATAAAATAAGCATACAAAGTACTGTAAGAAATTTGTCAAGGTATCTTGCCTGGTCTGAAAATGATGAAGTCCCAACTCAAGGCGTCGTCCGATTTACCCGTCACATAAATTAAATAAGTTAGGTTACAAAAGTGGGTGAATAGGTTACTCCATTTTAATCTATTTTAATTCTGAATAAATAACCTAAAATAGTATTTTAATCTAATTTTATTGTTAAGTTCTAATTTTGGTCCAAAGAAAGTCAACTTTAAGTATTTGTGATCCGTGGCACGCAAATCGAGGCAATCCGTTGACCAAAAAGTCAACCGACTCAAATCCTGGATTTGTGTATGGAATCCTATATATTTCAATGCTACATGAATACTGGAATAGACGGTTTCATAAAATCACAAGTCAGTAAAGAGTTATGGCCACAAGGGCGGACAGATGACAGTTTTCGGTGGTTTCCTATTTACGTCTACGTTGGACAAATTTTACAGTAGAATAAAATTATATTTTAAATTCTGGAAAAATACTTTTCTGGAATTTCATCATGTCAGCTTTCTGAAACTTTAAACGGTTCATAATTTCGAGTTCGAGATCTCTCAAAATATCAAAAATACCAAAACGCGTCTGATTTCGGACAGCTGGCACTTTCAGAATATTCTGGAAAAATAGTTTCTGAAATTACTGAAATAATTATATATTCAGAAAACTAACCTTGATATGATTCTAAAAAAAAACTGGAGCGCGTTTGGAGTCCGGAGCTAGGAGATATCGTCTTTTTAAGTCGTCATTACTACTAAAAAATGAGGTTGAATTTATGACGAATTTTGACTATTTTTGGACTAAAAAGAGAGAAGTTTGGGGATAAAAAAATATGAAAGATGAGTTTATTCTATAAGTCTAATAGGTATTTATAATGGTGAAGATTTTTTAATTGAATAAGACTATGATTGGCTAATTTGGATATGATTATGATCAGTTTAAATAAGTATATGATATGCATGAAGTTGTTTTCCTAGTAGGCTCAGGATTTGAATTAATTTAAAAATAGAGTTTAAGTTTATCTCAATAATTTATAATCTTAAATAGAATTAAAGATAATGCAAATAATTTATATATAATCTTATTAATATCTATTAACACTAAATTAACATCTATATAATATTAAAACTATATATAACCAAATAAATCCTAATTAATTTTAAAAATCTAAATAAATTTCTTAAAATTCTAAATAAATTATAGAAAAAATATAATTAAATATTTTAAACTAAAATAAATATTTGGTAGGAATAACATGCAAGTATGGTCTCAAAGTAAATCATAGAAGTCCTAGAAATTTACGTTCCCTATGTTTTAATTACCTAAAAATTCTAAAAAAATCTTCAAAAATCTAAAATAACCTAAAAATTATTCTAAATAAATATTTATATAAGTAAATATATCAAGAAATTTATTTGCTAATTAACTAAGAGAATAATCTAAAGAAATTCAATATCTAAATATAATAATATAAAATATACACAAAATATCTATTTTGGGTGAGGGGGTTTACAATCCATGCGACAGACTGTGTACAAAGTGACTATGTGTTCAAAAAGGGCGGGAATGGACGCAGCACTCAAACTGTTGCATCCTCTAAGAGAAACGCAAGAGAGTATAGGCTCTTCACCTTCAACCTCTTTTCGCACGTCGGGGTGCATCAAGTCAACCACGACCGGTTCAACTACGGCCTCGCTGGACTTTGCCTTGCCCTTGCCTTTGCCAATAGCGATGGATTTGGGAGCCATTAATGTCACGCCCCAATCTCCCGCAAGCTCAATAGTCCCCGCTGAACGTGAATCACCACGTTGCAGCTCTCCCACAGGACCATCGTTCTCATCGGGATGTGATGCCGTACGAGCCTGGATTTGCACTCGTACAAGGCGATGTTGTCAAACACCAAATGTTATCATTGAAACAACCAAGTTGCAGCGGAAATCAAGTATTGTGTTCCAAGCACACATCAGAGTAATACGCAACGAAGCTCACGATAGGGTCCAAATGAAATGCCCCGAGGCAATGCCACGAAGACGATGAAATGCTCTTGCTCTTTTCTCTAGCCCACAAAGGTACTTACAGTTCATACATCATGTCTCGTATATCCAAGCAGCGCCACTATGCCTGTGTACCTGAAATAATGCCCACAAACGTGGGTCAGTACACAACCGTACTGGTGAGCGGGGTAACCCACTCGCCTAAGCCGACACTAAGTAAAATAGTGAATGCAAACAGTTATATGGTGATCTTTCTAGTTGAATCCTAGATTTATTTCATGGAATAGGGATGACATGTTAAGGAAAGCTGTAAAGCAGTTTAAGCATGCAAGCACTCAACTCAAACCAAACGACAAGCAAATATATAAGCAACACGAGGAAAACTAGCATGCAACCCGTCTTGCTCAAGTCCAAGCAACACGATA
Source organism: Iris macrosiphon (assembly GCA_036927795.1). Classification (NCBI taxonomy): domain Eukaryota; kingdom Viridiplantae; phylum Streptophyta; class Magnoliopsida; order Asparagales; family Iridaceae; genus Iris; species Iris macrosiphon. Next base: position 6,423,106 of record JAYESA010000017.1, on the reverse strand, counting down.
ACATGTCGAACCATCAACCAATCCTCAATATCCATCCTCAACCAACATTGCTACAATCCAATCCCAAAGTGCACACTCTTGCCGAGGCAAGGTGGCCGCGCCTACACGAAAGCCAAACCAACAAAAGAAAAGCAAGCCAACACTAATCTATATGAAGTCACTGGCCAAGCCATAAAGGACATTGATCGGACCAAGATCAATAGGGCAGTCCTATCCGATCCAGGGTTGGGCAGCTACTCCCTCTGGTGGTATCAGACTACCAGTACTGCGCCGAATCGCGCGATGCCCATTGTTTCCTTCATGGTAGAACGGTCCCGGTGCCCCGGTGCCTCATCCCGTTCCAGGAAACCAAACCCTGTGCCACACAGGTTGTCCGTGACAATGCAGACACAGTAGATATGATGAGAGGATCGAAACATTCTTGCCCCACCAAGCGATCCTAGACTCATTCAACCGATATCCAACCAAAACATCCAACCAAAGAATCCATAACCATTCTTCCAACATATTGCCCAAGGCACCAAATTCCAAGTATTTCCATAGGCACAATGCCTCTTCTCAACACAGTATTTCCAATGGTGCAACACCCTTCTCAAACTATTCCATGGCACAATGCCCCAAAAGAGGCACAATGCCCGCGCCGATGCAGTTGTTCGGTTTCGAACCACAACTGCTCGCTTTGCAAGACAAAGCGACCAAGTGATACTCGTACACGGATGCACGCTCGCTCGTCCGAATTTCCGATATTTCCAATGACTCAATGCATCATTCCAGCCGTCCAAGCATAATCCAAATCAACCAACCAACTGCCTCAAATAGTGTATCATCCAACTCTAGCTCCAACTATCCAACGCGTAAATTAATTCAAGCCACAATCCTACCATGCCAATGGCGTACACTCTATGCACGCCTCAGTGTAGTGATTCCCAATGTTTCAGCCCAAGTGTTCAAGCCTTTTACGTGTTTTCCATATTATTAGGCATGAAGGAGTAGAGGAGAAGGGAAAGAGCCCACTCACAATGATTGATCCCGTTAGGCATCCTGTCCTGCCGATACGGCCAATCCCTTGAACCCGTGGTCCGATGCAAGCACGATCTACTCAACTGGTATGACCGTGCGAGCAGGTCGTGCTCTACAAATCATCCGACCGATCGGATTAAGGAAGATGGCATTATCATTCTAACTCAGCTATCTCAGTACTGCTCTGAACGAACACCTGATTTCCATCGAACCCGCTAGCCATCTGCACATGAAACAACTCAATCAATACTTATTTCCAAAATCCAACAAATCAAATGGAACCAGCATTTGTTTCATTCAATTCGACTCAGCGTAACGCACCGTACGGTTGTGGGGCATTACATAATATACCACTTAGAATCAGGTTCGTCCACGAACCGTGCTGGTACTCATTCCTATCATATGCCACAATCCAATTCCATGGATCTGCTCTATGCAACTCACATTATCCTGATCCAGACTCAGCATCTCGCTCTGTAGAATGCTCGTACAAATTCTATATTCCCACATCCTCCTTGCAGCTCAATACGAATTTCTCGTATCGCTTAGTTTTGGATCGATACACATATTTAAGGCGTCCCTAAAATACATGTATTTCAGTCGAGCTTTGCGATAGCGAATTTGGATAAGTTACAAGGGTATCTTTATGTCCGAGGCATCTATTTGCTTTACTCCCAATTTAACCAAACCTGATTTCCATTCCAACATGTTCGCTTGAGCACTATTCTCAAATATGATAATTTTCCACCGACTCAATCAGTTCGTGTTCCATCTCAATCCATCCAACTAATTCCGAATCCGCACTAGCAACATCTCCAAATATATCTCATGCACCGAACGATCAACTCAAATGATACTAACCCATCTAGGCGACTTACCCAAATATCAACTTTGCTTTCATCAGCTCAGTCCAACACCTCTTCCTCAATCTCAATACCTCACAGGGTGAACATCTATATTGAGGTTTGTGTGATCCACGAAGATCTTGCCGCCACGCCAAAGGGATAGTGTCGCCACGATTTCAACGTGGACACACTCGCCACAATTCCTAGGTTGCGCATGGAATAGTTCTTCGCGCTGCTTCCACTGCCTCGAAGCATAGGATATCACCTTCGCCTTCTGAATGAGCACGCTTCCCAGCCTAAGTTTCGAGACATCTTGTAAATCTGAAGCACGTCTGTCCCTTCCAGTATTCGCAAAGATTTGATTTGAATGAGCCGCCACAGTCGTCCATTCATATAAATGCTATTCCCTTCCAGAGCACGATGAGTCAGAGGCGATGCCATCTACAAAAATTTGTGACTCTGAATCTCATCAGTTGACTAGGCTACTTCACCATCGCTTCGATCTTCTGGCTGCATCTTCAGCTGAAGACTATCCCAAGGGTCTCTCAAATCCAACACTCAGTCAATAAGCCAAATCACATTGCTCACATCTGCCCTTGACGCATTCCCAAATACGCCGCCTCAAGGGTCGTTCTATGGGTCTACCATATTCATATCCGATTAGCGGTTCAAGGTCGCTTAGGGTCAGATGTCCCGAAGCTACGCTTGATAATTGTAATCATCACGATGGACAGTTATTATAAACTATGCTATATCTCATCTGCAAAATTTGAATCAAAATCTAACCATCCACCCGAGCGAACTCCCGAATCTGAGATCCGCGCTCGTTGAAACTGTCTTCCATCAATCCGTCTTACTGTCCTGAATCCATCAAATTTTCGAATTGCCATGTTCCACAATGCACGTCCAACTTACTCGAGCAACACAGTGATTTGTTCCGACGTTGCTATCACATTTAGCTATCTTCAAACGTCCGTCCACGTTTTCTGGAGAATCTGTTTACTATCGTTGCACCATCTTGCCCAAAATTCCATTTCCGCTAAACCTGAGTCAACTTCACGAGCAGCAACATCCAAAATCTTTCAAGTTTGTGTGAATCCATCTCATTGTCCCTCCAGACCAATATCGTGTTTCTTTGCTCAACCAACAGCTCAAATGTGTCACCCAAAATCGTAGTTCGTGCTCGCTATCATTTGATTCACCCATTGCTCGTTCAAGCGCATCCCAGTTGTTCGTTCCGATCTCGTCCATCACTTAAGCCCAACGATGCTTTCATTTGCATCAGTCCGTTCATGATATGCTCAACTCAATATTCGCTTGCTCCATTTTTATTCTTTCTAACTCAACCGACGTGCACCAACCAACTGATCCATTGAGGCAATCAGAAACTCCCGAACGCTAAGCCAAGCCAACCCAACAAAAGCCCACACTTGTTGCACAAATGCAACAACGCCTAACGAGACTAAGCGATCCTACGAAAACCAACCAAGGCAACCCAACAGAGAATAATATGCAGCCACAACTAGCAATAAATAGACTTATTGCATGAAACATCCGATGCGGCACCGAGTAGAGTCAAGAGCTAGACGACATGCGGAAACTATTTAGAGTTTGTGATGAAGCGAAGGACTAAGTCCGAGAAAATGAACCAGGCGCTCTGATACCAATTTGTCATGCCCCAATCTCCCGCAAGCTCAATAGTCCCCGCTGAACGTGAATCACCACGTTGCAGCTCTCCCACAGGACCATCGTTCTCATCGGGACGTGATGCCGTACGAGCCTGGATTTGCACTCGTACAAGGCGATGTTGTCAAACACCAAATGTTATCATTGAAACAACCAAGTTGCAGCAGAAATCAAGTATTGTGTTCCAAGCACACATCAGAGTAATACGCAACGAAGCTCACGATAGGGTCCAAATGAAATGCCCCGAGGCAATGCCACGAAGACGATGAAATGCTCTTGCTCTTTTCTCTAGCCTACAAAGGTACTTACAGTTCATACATCATGTCTCGTATATCCAAGCAGCGCCACTACGCCTGCGTACCTGAAATAATGCCCACAAACGTGGGTCAGTACACAACCGTACTGGTGAGCGGGGTAACCCACTCGCCTAAGCCGACACTAAGTAAAATAGTGAATGCAAACAGTTATATGGTGATCTTTCTAGTTGAATCCTAGATTCATTTCATGGCATAGGGATGACATGTTAAGGAAAGCTTTAAAGCAGTTTAAGTATGCAAGCACTCAACTCAAACCAAACGACAAGCAAATATATAAGCAACACGAGGAAAACTAGCATGCAACCCGTCTTGCTCAAGTCCAAGCAACACGATAACATGTCGAACCATCAACCAATCCTCAATATCCATCCTCAACCAACATTGCTACAATCCAATCCCAAAGTGCACACTCTTGCCGAGGCAAGGTGGCCGCGCCTACACGAAAGCCAAACCAACAAAAGAAAAGCAAGCCAACACTAATCTATATGAAGTCACTGGCCAAGCCATAAAGGACATTGATCGGACCAAGATCAATAGGGCAGTCCTACCCGATCTAGGGTTGGGCAGCTACTCCCGCCTGGTGGTATAAGACTACCAGCACTGCGCCCAATCGCGCGATGCCCATTGTTTTCTCCATGGTAGAACGGTCCCGGTGCCCCGGTGCCTCATCCCGTTCCAGGAAACCAAACCCTGTGTCACACAGGTTGTCCGTGACAATGCAGACACAGTAGATATGACGAGAGGATCAAAACATTCCCGCCCCACCAAGCGATCGTAGACTCATTCAACCGATATCCAACCAAAACATCCAACCAAAGAATCCATAACCATTCTTCCAACATATTGCCCAAGGCACCAAATCCCAAGTATTTCCATAGGCACAATGCCTCTTCTCAACACAGTATTTCCAATGGTGCAATACCCTTCTCAAACTATCCCATGGCACAATGCCCCAAAAGAGGCACAATGCCCGCGCCGATGCAGTTGTTCGGTTTTGAACCACAACTGCTCGCTTTGCAAGACAAAGCGACCAAGTGATACTCGTACACGGATGCACGCTCGCTCGTCCGAATTTTCGATATTTCCAATGACTCAATGCATCATTCCAGCTGTCCAAGCATAATCCAAATCAACCAACCAACTGCCTCAAATAGTGTATCATCCAACTCTAGCTCCAACTATCCAACGCGTAAATCAATTCAAGCCACAATCCTACCAAGCCAATGGCGTACACTCTATGCACGCCTCAGTGTAGTGATTCCCAATGTTTCAGCCCAAGTGTTCAAGCCTTTTACGTGTTTTCCATATTATTAGGCATGAAGGAGTAGAGGAGAAGGGAAAGAGCCCACTCACAATGATTGATCCCGTTAAGCATCATGTCCTGCCAATACGGCCAATCCCTTGAACCCGTGGTCCAATGCAAGCACGATCTACTCAACTGGTATGACCGTGCGAGCAGGCCGTGCTCTACAAATCATCCGACCGATCGGACTAAGGAAGATGGCATTATCATTCTAACTCAGCTATCTCAGTACTGCTCTGAACGAACACCTGATTTCCATCGAACCCGCTAGCCATCTGCACATGAAACAACTCAATCAATACTTATTTCCAAAATCCAACAAATCAAATGGAACCAGCATTTGTTTCATTCAATCCGACTCAGCGTAACGCACCGTACGGTTGCGGGGCGTTACAATTAAGCTGAGAATTGGGGAAGTCTGAGAATGAAGAAGAAGAATAAGAGAAGTGTTTTAGCAAAAGCGGAATAAAGAGTTTTTCTCTATCCTACTACCCTAATTTATAGACAGACACATACAACGTTAGATGACAGTAAATCATGCAGTGGTCGCTTTGACTTTCGTATGTCTTAGCCATTAAGAAATTATTGCCTCGAGTTCGTGTCAGATGACGGTAAAAGATCACTTGAGATCTGCTCCAAAATTGAACCATCTTTTTCCACAAAAAGATTTGACAGCTTGTCAAAGCACTACGGCATCAAGATGATGCGACGTCAAATCCATGTGGCATTAAGTCCATGAGGCCTGAAGTCGATGCGGGAAGATCACTCAAGCGACTTTTTCCGTCCATGCTTTTGTGTTCAAAGTATTTCAAATTTAGTCAAATTTGAAAACTTTGAAGGGTGTCTTATAGAAACATGAAAAATTATGAACCATGCGGCAAAGGCAGCTACTCGAGATGCGAAAAAAGCAACTAGTCCTGAGGCGGCAAGACAACAAAGTTCCAATGCGGCTAGAGATCATGCGGTTGACACATCAGTCGCACCCCACTAATAAGAGCATTTTATGCTCAGTAGTGGTCCACCAAAAGACGAGCCACTGTCGGTTATGTTAGTAGCCATAATTACTCTGACCGCTGGCAGGATGCTTCATAGTACGTACAGGACGCGGTTAACAAGACAAAACGTTAGTGCTTATGTCAGCATAATAAAGGCCCCCACGCGGCAGGATCCCCATGAGGCGGTAGTATCATGCGACAATGTTATCATGCAGCAGTATTCCCATAAATCCCAATACGACGATGTTATCATGCGACGGTGTTCCTATAAACCCCATACAGCAGTATTAACATGTGGTAGTGTTATCTAAACCTCCATGCGGCAAAATCTTTCTGTTGTAACCAACCAAGATCTTCAAGTAGTCGATACAGGCTACGTGTAATGCTGACTGGGTCATGCACATGACGGGTGTCAATAACCCAAGATCACAGCAATAGCCAATCTTTACCCTTGCCACATGGCAGTCGCAGTGTTGAATTCTCACACAAGCCATAATTGCATTCTGTTGAGGAAGCCATGCGGCAGCTCAAAACCCGTGTACATAAGATGAAAATGCATGTGCGCGCATGACCAGTCAGTGTCTATAAATAGCAGGGACATGTGTTCCACCCCCCCCAACACACAGACATATACAGAGTCGAGAGAGCTCAATTGTTGTCCTTCTTGCCAGTGAGTAGAGACTTTGCAATTTCCTTTCATCATCGGAACATCAACGGGGTAAAGGAGTCAGTTGCAGTACTCGATTTTCATCGCCACACTTTCCCAGATCTTAAATTTGTACTTAAAATTCTCAGTGTTAGGGTTCTTTGTACTCTTTTGTTGTAACTCGATTAATACAAAAGTTAGTAAAATTTTCTCGTATTTTTTTGTGATGGCAACATACACGTGTTGGAACTAATAGTGACAGTAAAAAAAAGCATACTTTTTCCTCCATGTTAAAGACGGAATGCCTTATTCTTTTCCATGTCGGAGAAAATTTAGTGTCATGATTACTCCATCCCGATAGCATCTCGTATACTGAAAAATTATAGATGGTATACATAAGTGTCATTCTCATCTGAAAGCTTTGCTTCTTCGAGATAACATACGTCAAGACGTTGAATTGCAACAATTACTTCAACTCATCCACCAATTGTTGCAAGTAGATATCAATGTTCTTCTTCAAAAAATTTGGAACATGTATGATAAGCAGGGTTGTCTCAAGCCATTTGGGGACCCTAGGTAAAAAGTCCAAAGATTGGACCCTTTTTTAAAAATTTAAACTGAATGAGTCATCAATAAAAAAGGGAAAAGTTTGAAGAATTTGATTTTTTTTTTCGCGAGAAAAAAGAGAAGTTACCTCCGGATCTAATTCTTTTCATAATTTTTTGAGAAATGGAGAAGTAAAGATTGGAGGAGAAGGAGAAAAGTCGGTCGTCCCTTTCCTGAAAAGTAGAGATTAGTGAAGAAGAGGAAAAGTCGTTCGCTTCTTCCCGCAGCCCTAATTTGAAACCAAATTTTTTTTTATTAACCATTAACTAGGATACAAATTTGATCCCAATTCTATGGGTCATTACTCGTTAGTAAGCTAATTTAGAAAATTTTGGGACCCATATGACTGGGTCCTAGGATTACTACTACACTAATTTTTTTTAAAAATTGGGCCCCTAAAAATGTGGGGCCCTAGGCAGCTGCTTTCTTTTCATAATGGATGTGCCGGCCCTGATGGTAAGTTTTCAGAACATGTAAGACGCCTTCATGAACATTTCATGGTGATAGATTGTAAGACGTCAGAATCATTTGCCAACAAGAATACTGAGATCCCGACTAGCCGAAAGGAGTTAATCCATCAGAAGACAGCATCAGTCGGACCTTAGGCTCCGCAACAAAATCCAGATGGCACCACTAAAAATGCTTTCATGTCTCTATATCTTAAGAGTGAGATAATTCTCTTTCATAATTTTTTTTTTTTCATTCTTGCTATGCCATGTCATTTGTTGGACTATTCCATGTATTTTCGTATTTCTGCTATACGTACCACGGCTAACTTTGAGCATCTTATGTTTTATATCCCGAAGAAGCCAGAGTGTTTGAGTAACGACCTGTAAATCCAATATTCAGTCCTTGGTCCACATGTCCAATCCATGGTGATCTTCCAGCCTCATATTCCCATTCGCATTCCCAAGACTCTATCCATCCGTAGATTCTTCTGCATGTTCGACAAGTACGTAACTTCTCGCCAGGGGCCACATTATTTGGAGGTTAGGGATGAGTAAAGTAAGATTTAATTACCAAATTATTATGTGGATATGATTTCTCCTTTTTCTTTAGTTTTAGTACTTTCGGGGGGATGTTAAATTTGCAAAACCATAGGATGCGTTTCTGCAGCCAGGTGTTAGTCGACCTGAGATCAATTGCAGAACCATAGAATGGTCCATTTGTTTTTTCTACATAAAGGGAACGGAGGAAGAAATGTAATGAGATTATTTTCAATTTATATATATAATATTTTTAGGAAAAATAAGAATACATAAACTATTTAATTTTGTCTATTTGAGTTAGTCTTGTTGGAAGACTAAACCAATTTTACTTTTCCCAAAGAGTCAAGTTCATTGTTCCATGCATGAATGTATTTAGGAATACTAACAGTCATGTTCATTGATCTTGATGTATCTTGAATCCTATAAATCTCCTCTATATAATGCCAAAACTAGGCTTTACCGTGAAAAATTTTTATTCCAAAAATACCCTTCAACATATTTAGTAATTAAAAAGAATACCTACAATAAATTCCACTGACAACCATTTAAGAGATGCAATAATGACAACCATTTACGGAAATCAAAGGGTTCATGCTACTTGCTAAGTCTTTTAAATTGTTACCAAAGAATTCGAGGGGTTGAACCATTAACCTATATAATTAAAAGCAGTAGAAATAAACTAACTCATCAACATCATTCACTCCAATATACGTGCAAAGCACGTGCATATATACTAGTAACTATATAAGCAAATGGTTGTAGTGTGGAACATATAAAGGAATAAAGTGATTTTTCAGCCACAATAAAACCAATTATCCTCTATTTTCATCCTCTTTGTATTCTACAAAGTGGTATCAGTGCAAAAAAAAATAATAATAATGATGTCCACCTCAAATAACAACCTTGTCTCTCTTGTGCCTCGTTTCAATGGTAACAAAAAAAGAATATTGGAGCAAACTCATGAAGCTATGTCTTGAATCTCAAGATCTATGGAGTGTCGTTGAAAAAAGAGTGGAGCAACCAACAAATGAAAATCAACTATCCAAATCTATCAAACAAATGAAATTCTAGTCTATAGGAGAATATCCAAGGCAAAAAGCTCCCAGGAGGCGTGGACAATTCTTGAGATAGCATATTCTGGCCAAGATCAAGTGAAAAATATACGCTTGCCACCTCTAAGGGATGAATTTGGAAAACTAGAAATGAAAGATAATGAAAAGATTGAATAATATTTTACAAAAGTGAACTCTATTATGAATCAAATTAGTTCAAATGGAGATTTCTTAGAAACTCAAAAAATTGTTGAAAAAGTTCTTGAAAGTCTACCAAGCAAATATGATCATGTTGTAGTTGCTATTTAAGAGACAAAAAGATCTTCCATCTCTATCTTTAGAGAGTTTACAAGGAAGATTAGAAGCTCATAAATTTTGAAATAACAAAAGATGTTCGCGCGCAAACTGTTTCTTCTCAACTTGATCAAGCTCTCAAGTCCAATGTCACTTTTAAGGGAGGCCATGGTTCTTCTCAGAACTGTGGATGCGGAAGAGGCTAAAATTTTCGAGGGCGAAGTTCAAATTTCCAGGGCAAAGGAAGAGATTATTCTATCAATAGCCAAAATGAAGAAGAAGAAGAAGATAACTCTAACTCCAGATACCCACAAAGAGGCTCGCAAAGAGGATATGGTCATGGTCATCAAAGAGGAAGAAGTTGTGACTACTTTGAATGTTACCATTGCCACAAACCAGGTCACACAATCAGTTAATGCTGGTATAAGCAAGAGGATGACATGAAAAAGGAAACGGGCTACGTACATGAAGCACAAGAGAACCATCACGACACTTTGTTGCTTGCTTGTCATGGTGATAAATTGGATAATGTGTGGTATCTTGATACTGGTGTTAGCAAGCTTATGATAGGAAATAAGAATTTATTTCAAGCTTAAGAAAATTTGATTGTGGCCAAGTGAAGATTGGTGATGACAGAGCATACAAAATAGAATGAGTTGGTGAAATAACATTCAAAACAAGATCAAGAAGTATTGAGAAGATGGGAGATATATACTACATCCCCGGGTTAAAAAGCAATCTTCTAAGTGCTGGTCACCTCCTAAGAAAAGGATTTTAGATAAACCCCACTTTTCGAATTTCGTCTTTGTTATTAATTTTCAAAACAATGCTTGTTTCTTGTCGAAGAAAAGTCGACTTGTTGCGAAGATTGGTAATGCATAAAATAATCTATCTCCACTAAGACTATAGACTTCTAACTTGTCTTCTTTCAGTAGTATTGAAAGTGGAAGATCCAAGCTATGTCATGACATGTTTGATCATTTGAACTATGGAAGCTTAAAGAAAATTAGTGACAAAGGTGATGGTCAAAGGGATTCCTCAAATCTTTTCTACTGATGATGTTTGTGAAGATAGTCAAATCGGGAAGCTTCACATATATCCATTCTTGTTGCAGTCCACTTGGCGAGCCAAGAAGCCACTTCAACTTGTTCATTCGGTTTTGTGTGGATCAATGCCAGTTATATCTCATGCATAGAGGTAATCAATATTTTATCTCTTTCATTGACTACTCAAGAAAAGTATGGATTTATTTGCTCAAAGAAAAATCTGATGCTTTCCAAGACTTCAAATCTTTCAAAGTTGAAGTTGAAAACTTTGCTGGCCTTCATATATAAACATTGAGAAATGATCATGGTGGTCAATATCTTCCAAATTAATTTGAAAATTTCTATACAGATCATAGAATAAAGCATCAATTAACATCTCGATATATACCATAACAAAATGGTATTTGCAAAAGAAAGAATCACATTATTATAGACATGCAAAGTAATAAACATGTGGAGTGCACCGCACCCGTATCACACTCAATGTATAATACGCTTGCGATACAGCTCCACTACATTATCAAACGTACCCTGAACGACACAAGCAAGTCTAGAATCACAATTAGAAATAACACAAAGTATTAGCTACTTATCTACGTGCCCGTGTCAAAATATGACATGTCAACCCCCCGTGTCGGAAGAAAACTCCAAAATCAACCCGTATTGCCAAATTGTCGGGATACGACCTACACGTATCCAATTATGGATACGACACTAGTCACACATAACCAAACACATGTCAATTTGGTCTAATTGACCTATTAACAAACACAAGATGTGCCTATATCGGAATTCTCCCAAAATTGACACAAAATACCATAAGACTTTCTCCATGGGCCTTATGAACCTAATTCCAATTCCTATGGGTAGACTTAGTACATAGGAGGGTTTCTAATAATTAAATTATAGATTTAGAGTCTAATTAGAGAGAAAAAATTGAATTATACCTATTGGGAGATGAATTTCCAATAAAATCTCCAAATTGAGTGTTAAGAGCCTTCAACTTGTAGATCCTTGCTCCTCCTTCTAGATCCTTGCTTCCTTCTTGTAGATCCCTATTTTCTCCTTGTAAATTATTGCTTTCTCCTTATTCTTATAGCCTTCAATGATGAATAGGAAAAGAATTGTGAAGAAATTTGGGTAGGGATGGGTGTAGGGATGAAGGAATTTGGAAGAAAAAAATTCTAGATCTTGATTTAGAATAAAAAAATGAAGAGAGAGATAGAGAGTCTCTCTCCACTCCTAATATAGCCGACCTCTACCCCCTCCTCCAAGCTACTATGAAAAGTCCATAATACCCCTTGGGGCTTGTTATGAAGGAATTAATTAAGGAGAGAAAGTTTTAATCCAATTGATTTAACTAATTAATTCATCCTCCTAAAGAATGAGCTTACTATTTGGCTCAATTCTAGCTAGAATTAAATGTTGGTCCATAGATCTAATCTAAACTAGTTAGGTCCACTAACACAAGTCCAAAAATCAAATCTAATATATAACAATAATTAAATAATGCAATAAATAAATTTCAACATGCACAATATTTAATTAATTATAAAATAACCAAAATACCCTTTCCTAGAAAATTTGGTAGTGACACACAGTTCTAATTTCATGCATACATATTGTGTACATCACGGTATCCATACAACCCTTCAAGGCACTAGATTGCTGGGTATACACACCAGGCAATACATTGGCCACTGTCAGTACTTGTGTGCCTTCAGATATGGACTCCCTTCACTGTAGTGCACTGCACACTTCCTGGTCATATTGCCCTACTGCAATAGACCTGCACACCTCACAACTAAAAGCTCCCAAGCTCCCTCATACTCCCAAACTTGGAGGAACACTTTATTACTTCTGTAGATTTTTCCTTCACACTTAGTCCAGGTTCAGCAATAGAACCCCTCCTTAACACCTACATACTGATACAGATGTTCCCTTCCTAATTGTTGTTGATCAAATACCTTAATGCACACACTTATATGCAACATAACACCCATACACACAGGTCCCTCTTACTGCTCGACTGTGCAGACAAGCACAAGTTCCTCATACTTCACACAATACAACCTTCCTCACACACAACTCTCACAAATACCTCACACACACACACACACACACACACACACACACACATATATATATATATATATATATATATATATATATATATATATATATATACCCTACTTCTAATGTCATTCCATCAAACACTTAAGGGAATGCCTATGATAAGCACTCTAATAAAGTGTTAAAACTCAAATTCTCCACAATAATTGTTCCCACATATCAAATACCCTTCATAATAACTAATACAAGTAGTTACACTAGGAATTAAAGAGAACTCATACAAATCACCCAAAACCCCCAAAATGGACCCTCGTATCATAGCGTATCCCAAAATACTACAATACGGCTTACTCGTATCTATTTGTGGATACGTACCTAGTCCCATAACCCTGATCTAAGTCTAATTAGATCTAATTGGTCTTATAACACATAATTGATGTGTCAAATTTGTAATTCCCCCAATATGCATATAAAACCCTACATGGAACTCACAATACATAGCCAAATAGCCTAAAACTTATTCCTATAGGTAATCATATGCCATGGAGTCACTTCTAATGGTCAAATGCATGACTAAGAAGCCATAATGAAAGATAAATTCAGAAATTACCAATTGCGAGATGGATTTCCAATGAAAATATAATTGGACACGATCCGGATACGATCTCTAGCTCCAAAGCTCCTCCTCCTTGTGCTCCTTGCTTCTCCAAGCTCCAAGGCTCTAAGGGTGATAAATTTAAGAAGAAAATGGTGATGAATTGTGTAAAAAACCAATGGAGGGAAAATAGAAAATTGGGGATCTACAATTTGGAAGCAAAATATAATACAAATGAGGAAAGAGAGAAGGAGAGCCCATCTTCAATTGGCCGGCCCCTTACTCCCTCCCCAAGCTACATGCTAAGGTCCCAAATATCCCTACATGATGTATTATGAGAAATAATTAAGGGTAGGTATTTTAGAAAGTCTCTAACTAATTATAATTAAATTAATTCTCCTTAATTTAATTAGTAGAATGACTAATGGACTTGGGTCAAGTTGGGCTCACTAATTGTCATGAAAAATCTAAATAGGCTAGTCTACTAACTAAAATAAATGCTATAAGCCTCTAAATGAATATGTAGCACTCTAATAATCAAATCACTAATGCAAGCATCAAATAATTATTTATGGCCCACTAATATAAATATTGTATTCCTAAAATTAAATAACTAGGCCAAATTACCAAATTACTCCTAGCTGGAAAAGTGGGGGGTGACATTTTATGACACCCTAAACCTAATCAAGAAGAAAGTCTAATCCTAATCAAATATTATAAAAACTAAATGTAGAGAATTTTCTAATAATAGATAGAGTCAAAATAAGAGTCCTAATAGAAATATGATTCTTAACAACTTTATCATAAAAAATAGATAAATTTAAAGAACGAAAAAAAAAGGAATCTTATAGGGATGAGGATTCTATGCTACATCAGCCTCCCCTTCATCAAGAAATCTCGTCCCTAATTTCTCGTCAAAATAAAGTGTCTCGCCAGGAGAAAAATACTCATAAAGATCGGCGACACTGAAGGATGAGGAGATATGCATGTCTTTAGGGAGATTAATCACATAAGTATGTCATTTAGCTCGCGTAACACTTGAAATGTCCAGATCTTCATCTTCGCCAATTCATTGTAGGTGATAGTGGAAAAATATTCCTTACACAAGTAAAGCATGACCAGGTCTCCTTCATGACAGAGTTTACTATGGAGGAACTTATCAGCAGCTATTTTATATTTGGCATAAGATTCTCCAAGCTTTTGTCTCACTTTATTATGTATCAATTAATGTCGTTCTAACATATGCTCGTCACCAATGTCTCGACCCGGAGTCTTAGGCAGAGGGACAAGGTCCAAAATATGTCGGGGACGATATGAGTAGACAATGTAAAATATCCTGTTGATTTTCTAGGCATGCAGTTGTAAGAAATTCAGCCTGTGACAAAGGAAGATCTTATTTCTTAGGTCGTGTCCCAACTAAGCTTCACAACATGTTTTTATGTGTGCGATTCACGACCTATGTTTATGGATGACTAGTACTACTATATTGTAGTGATGTATCCAATCTTTCCCACAACATTCTCAAAAAATGTGACAAAAACTTAGAATCTCTATATGAAGAGATAGACTTTCGTACACCATGAAGACGTACGACTTTTCAAAAGAATATAAGAGCAATATGAGTCGCATCGGATGTCTTACGACAGGGAATGAAGTGTGCCATCTTGGAGAATCTATCTATCACGACAAAGATAGAATCAGCACCGCACTGTATTAGTGGTAAGCCAAGAATATAGTCTATAGAAATATCTCCCAAGGTCCATCAGGAATAGGAAGAGGCATATAAAGACTAGTATTCTGCTATTGGCCCTTGGCAACTTGGCATATAGGACAACTACAGATATGTCCCTCAACTTCTCTCAATTGTGGCTAATAATATCTTTCTTCAATCATAGCAAGCATCTTATCTCGGCTGAAATGTACACTGAAGCCTCCACTATGGAGCTCTATAATAGTATATTCCCGTAAGAAACTTCAGGGAATGCACAGTTGACTTCCTTTGAAGAGATAGTCTTTTTGATGTGATATCCATTTGTAGCTTCGTTAGGCTAACAATCTTCTTATGCTTGTCGAAAAACTTTATATTATGGGTAAAGTTCTTGTAGGTATTCAAACTCGGTGACCTCTTAATATAAAGTGATGAGGAGGTCGGCTCGACGACTTAAGGCATCGTCTACTTTGTTATGAGCTCCGGCCTTGTGCTTGATGGAATATGAGAAGCGTTGAAGAAATTAAATCCATCTAGCATGCATTCAATTTTGTTGCGGGGATTATCTATGAAAGGTAAAGCTTTATTATATGTCTAGTAGATCTCTTGCTCATAAGTTGAACATTTTCGTTGAGCCTCAGTTAGCTTCTCGTTATGAAAAGAAACTAGTTTTCCTTCTTGTATTAGTACAATACCAAAGCACACTATGCTGGAGTCGCAATCAACTTCAAACATTTTGTCAAAGTCGAGCAGTGATAGGACTAGTATTTTAGATAGCTTCTCCTTGATGAGTATGAAACTATCTAGCTTCAGCTTCAGGTGTCCAGATAAAATTCTTTTCTTCATGCAATTTGTCACTACTGCCACAATAGTGCTAAAGTTATGGATGAATCGATGGTAGAAGTTGGCGAGAACAATGAAGTTTCGAACTTCAGTCATTGTCTTTGGAGTAGGCTAGTTTTGAATTGCTCGAATCTTCTCTTCATTAACTTTGAGGCAATCGGCGCTAATCACAAATTCCAAGAAGATGAGTTGGTTAGTAAGGAATCTATACTTCTTAAGATTAACATAGAGTTTATTAATTTGGAGAAGAGTGAGAACTTCACTAAGATGCTTCAGATGATTAGTTTGGATCTTGATACAAATCAGGATATCATTAGATAGACGACTATAAACTTTTCCATCAACGGCTTCAAAACATGATTCATGAGGCGCATGAATATACTTGGCACATTCGAAAGTCCAAAAGGCATGTTGAGCCATTCATAGAGTCCTTCTTGGGTCTTTAAATCATTCTTCCATTCATCATCACGTCAGATCCGGATCTGATTGTAGCCACTCTTTAAGTCGATCTTTAAGAATATGGTAGATAATGCAAGCATATCAACATATCTTCTAGTCGAGGTATAGACAAGCAATACCAAATTGTGATATGGTTGATATCCCAATTATTGATGCACATATGCCACTAGCCATCTTTCTTTGGCACTAACAATGCAGTAACCACGCAGGGAATGAGGCTCTCTCTAATCAAACCCTTTTGGACCAATTCTTTAACTTGGTATTGGAGGATTTTGCATTCATTGGGACTCATCTGATGATATGGAATATATTGAAGTCTAGAACCTAGGATGAGGTCTATTTCATGTTGAATTTTTCTCATTAGTGACAGCTCATGGGGCAATTCATCTGGCATGATGTCACAGAACTCTTGTATTAAAGGCTGGACTGCTTCAGGACATTTGTGTGAGATACTTATGCTTTACCTGATACAACTAATGCATAGAGTTCTTCTTGTTTCTTAAGACTACTTTCAAGTTCTTAACCATGAACAATCATAACTGCATTTTCTTCTCATGGAGTTGTCTTAGGAATATCGTCTGGTGCTAATGGATGGAGAGTGAGGTGTCGCCCATCTTGAAGGAAGAAATATGTGTTGCCTCTTTTCCGGTACATGATATTTTTGTCAAATTGCCAAGATCGGCCAAGGATAATGTGGCAAGGATCCATGTCGACAATATCGAACATGAATTCATCTTTGTAGGTCTTACCGATGGAGAAAGGTATGCGACAAACTTCAGAGATGATCATGTTGTGGCCCTGTTAAATCTAGCAATCTTATATGGAGTCAGGTGTAGTTCTTCGGTCAGTCACATCTTCTCTAACATTGCTCTTGAAATAATGTTATCTACATAGCCATTGTCAATGATGATGTCAAATAGCTTGTCTTTGACCTTGTATCAGGTTCAAAAGATATTATGATGGTGGGGCGATTCTTTAATATTTGGGGTTAGCAGTAGCCACATAATGACACATACTAGTTATTTTCCATCATCTTCGGGAAGAACCTCTTCTTTTCTTGGGTGTTCTTCTTCCCATTTGTCTTTGGAGTCAGCAAAGCCAACTTGTGCTCTAAGGGGGTAGTTGTTGGACGGATGTCCCATTTCGTTGCAACGGTATCACTTGTTTCCTCTTTGTTTGCTGTATAGATTGGCATTTTGCTGAAGTTTGGCAACATATTGTGGGACCTGTACTCTTGGAGGTACCGTTGGTGGAAAATATTTAGGATATATTGTTCCTTTGCCCATTTTGGAAAAGCTTGAAGCTAGATTTGGTGCCCAATCGTACATTGTTGTTGGTCCACGGTTGTTAGCAAAGAATCAGTTCTATATGCTTTTAAACTTCTCAATATGTTGTTCTATCTTCTCTGCTAAGGTGATTTCTTTACTAAGTGTGTGTATATTCTGTAGCTAGAGTTGATCATGAATGTCTTGCCTTAGGCCTCCAAGATAACGGGTCGCTTGTTGGAGATCCGTCTTATACATGTTGTTGCCTAATGAGAGTCTAAAGAATTTGGCAATGTAGTCAGCTACAAGTCATTTACCTTGTATACAATTCTGATATCGATGATAGAGAATCTGCTGTTAATTCATAGGTAGAAATATTTGCCTTAATAGTCGTCGCATGTTGTGCCAACTTCATAGATGAGCTTTGCCGACTCTCGCATGGATGTTCTCGAGTTGTTCCCACCAAGCAGAGGTACCCCCCTTGAGTTTGTAGGCTACAAGGTAAACTTGCCTCTCTTCACAAACGTTCATGTACTCTAAGAAGCGTTCTACTTCTGTGAGCCAATCAAGGAAGTCTTTGATGTGTAATCGAACATTGAAAGAGGAAAAATCCATCTTTATTTTGAAATCACCTCCTTTTTCATAGTCATCTTGGCCCCGTCGTTGGTATGCATTGCCCCATTTTTGTTGGTTTGCATAGATGGCTTTGGGTCTGATAATGAGATCCATGTTGGCTCGTATCTTCGTCGTCGTTGTCTTTATAGTATTCCTTGTGAGGGGACCCACTGTTGTGGGCAAGATATGGAATTTTTTGTGGGCAACTGATAGTAGGACAAGAATTTATGCCTCATATCTCTGTAGGTGGTATCACCATGATATCAACCACATCATTTGATTTGATTCCAATAAAACCTAGTACTCCACCAGTTTGTCAGACAGGACATCAACTTTTATTGACAAGGCTTCAACGTTATTGGACAGGGCATCAAATACCTCGCACGTGACAGGTTTCGCCATTGTTGTTTTGCAATAGAAAGATTTCCAAAAAAATTGGAATCCTCGATCTGTGGTGCTCTTATACCACTTGACGTAGCATTATAGTAGAATGTGCTTAGCTTCGTGCCTGGCAATTGTAGTGCCCCGCTTTGCTTGGTTCAATGAGATAATTTATTGGCACAGTGTTATTTGGACTTGGGCGTATTCTGCGGCTTGTTTTGAGCTTTTGCTCGGTCAAGGCAAACTCCTCGCTCTGGTGGGTAGTCTCGATGAACTTGTCTTTGTCTTACCTTCACATCTAACAAATGAATGATGCATGTTTAGTTTGTTCTATAATAACTCGATACATGCTAATAAAAGAAATAAACCCACATAAATAAGAGAGTAATCTCACTCTGTTTCCTGCTATTAGAACAAGGAATATAATTTGATAGATGATATCAATACACCAAATTATCCAATTCCTAACCGGGCTATTTTTTACTTTCTAACGGCATTAACCTGTCAGAAATTACCAATTAGGGCAAGCCGTTAGAAAGCACTATAATAAGTTACAAATATAAGATATATTTTCCTTTAAATTAAGTAATGGTGAAAACTTCAGGCGGCCAAATAGAAATAACGAAAAAAATGGCGACCTAGTTCCCCAATTTCCCTCTAACTTTTGTGATATATACCAATCGGTTCTTTCTCTCTCTCTCTCTCTCTCACACACACACACACACACACACACACACATTCACAAATATAAATAAATTGGTTCTCTCTCTCTCTCAATCGTCAGTTGTGGCGAGTCGTCGGTTGTGGCGAGTCGTCGGTTGCCGAACAACCCCGGAGGCTCGACTCTGACGGTTCTGGCGTCCACCTACGAAGAGTCTCAATTCTTTGCTTCCAAGTTTCCAAAGAATCTAACCCTTCTCTTCTTTTGCTTTAATTTGAGGTGAGAAAAACCATAAGTTTTTGGGTTCAAAATTAAATTTTCCTTGTCAAAATTATTCCTATACTCTATATATGTTCTCAAAAATAGGTCTATGTATAAGTTTTGATGTTTGCCCTTCCATTTCAATGGATTTTTCTTTTTGTGTTGTTTGATCATTTGTATCAATTGTAATTTCATAGAATCCAAATTACAAAACAAATCATCCTGCATCTATATCTATATATAAACGCTGGTTCATCAAGAATATGAATACGCAAGAAAAGCACTTCGAATTGTTGATTCATCGCCGCGATTATCGTTCTACTTTTATTTGGATATGTTGTTGTTGTTGTGTTGTATTAGGATTAGCTTCTTTTGGATTTTCCATTTGGGTTATTATTGGCTTACTGAAAATCTGGTTATGCTACATGTTATTTGGTAGTAATAAATGGTAAATTTTTGTTGTTATAGCTGTTGATTTCTTTGATGGATATGGCGCACCGGTAGGAGTCAATTGATTTCTTTAATGGGATATTAATCCAAATGGTATTTACAAATTATTATATATTTTACTAGATATGGTACTTTTATGTATCTTTTTGTCTTCTTTCCATCTTGGAAGGAAGATGATTAATAAATAAAAAAAAAGGCAAAGGGCTTGATGTTCTGTTAACACCGCTCTATATTGTGATTTTTCATGGAACGGACGGCCGTAAGTTTTATAGTGAAGTTTCATATGTTCATTATTCCTGTATTCAAATGACTGAACCCACTTTACATAGGTAACTTGTTATCTAGTGTTTCAGCCTGGCATTTGTCAAATCATGGATGAGAGAAGGCTAAATTCCTTTACTGACTCGTATTAATTGGGGGCCAAAATAATAAAAGCTGATGTTTTAATTGACAGTCTAGTGTTAGTCTTTTTTGAGACATTCTTGGATGATACTTCAATCAAACTGTATGTTTTTACAAAGATTCAACCCTTCCAGTCTACTCTTCACTGAAAACATTTTTCATTAGGGGCGAATGATGTTTCAATGATTTGTTGGGGTTGAGATATGTGGTCAGGAATGTTGTCACACAATTCCCTTTATCTTCCAAAGGTTCTCACATTTTAGATAAATTGGCAGTATATATATTTTTTTTTTGCTTGTAAGTTCTGCCAACATAAGAAATGTCTTAAATATATTATCAGTCATTTATTCATGTTAAGTTCCTTTGTCTGCTGGCTGATGTCGCTTTAGTCAGGAATCTGGACTTATTTTAGGAAATTTACTACAAAAACTTGACCTTGATTGTTGGCCCACTTTGCTAGATGGTTTCCAAAAGAAGTATGAAATAAATCCTGGAAAGGTAATTTATTTATTTATCACTATTTCTCTGGCTTTAAATGGAAATTAAATTATGCTCTTTTTCTTGCAGCAATGGTTTCCTTTATATGCGGTCCTGCATCGCATTCTATCTAGTGATGATGAAGTAGACAACTAGTTCACAATACAAAGGTCTGGATCATCATGGTTTAAGATATAATTACGAACAAGAACTCATTACACAGATGCTGAATTGGTGGATATTGTAGTATGGAGGAGTTTATCCAGACTACTTGTGTTGAAGTTTAAGAAGCGCCTCCATATTCTTCTTGTATTCCATGGTCAGCTTAATCAGAATCAGGGTATTTGTATCCAAGCTTATTCAAGGTAAGATACAAATTAACATCTTCCCCCAAATATAATTATGATATCAAATAATTAATTTTAGTATTTAGTTCACTCAAGGTTAAAAAACTGTAACCAATGTAAAAACTAAAAGGGACAAGTGATAAAAATATCTTTGACCCAAGGTTTAAGTCATGATTTTCTTGAAAAAGTCTCCAAATTTGACAAGTTTTATCAATTTTAATGATTAAAATTATTATTGCATGTATCAGTGTGTCCATATCTTGACATGTGATATTCACATGAGTCACAAATTAAAAACTTTTGTTGATTTGAATTTTTTGGGCTATTTAGGAAATTATACATATTTGGACTTGTACAACACTAATTTTTTTAATTCCTTTATCTACTATACCTACTATCAATATGTATTGTGAAACTATGTGAGTTTTCTATTTAAGTTTTTTGGGCTATTTAGGAAATTATACATATTTGAACTTGTACAACATGTTCTAATATTTTTGGATACATTTGTCAAACTATGTGAGTTTTCTATTTAAGTCTTCTTTCTTCTTCCTTTATCTACTATACCTACTATCAATCTTTGAAGCATTATCAGTTCAATACTGGGTCGATCTTGATCTCTAAATGTTCCACAATATATTTTCAGATACATATGGCTTTAGATAGAAACAAAGATTATTTAGATAGACTTTCCAGATATGCATACAAATTCTCTTTCATTACTATAAAAGTAGATTCCATATGCCAACTAGTAATATAAGCCCCACCTGTGACCTCCTTTCAACTGACAATCAGAATGTCCCTCTCATTAGTTGAGTAAATATCATGAAATGTGCAAAAAATGAATGGTAGTGCAGTACAATATCTTCAACAGTTAAGTGTTATCATGACACCAAGATACAAAAATTCAAGGGGGAAAGTTTGTAATAATTCCATGAACTAAATCCAATGGTTTCCCGAACATTTCATTGATATTAGCCATGACCTCCTTAGCATTGATGTTTCTGAAACTATTATTTATCTAGGAGTAGGGAGGGTGCAAATAGGTGGCAAAGAATAAGAGTGGAGATGATTGCAAGTGGGTGGCAAAAGAAAAAGAAACTGTAGTAGTAAATGTGTAGAATAGGAAAAAGAAAATGTATATTGGTAGACTTCTTGATATTGTGCCATCTTTTAGCATTTTTGTTTATTTGAATGTCCTGGAGCCCTTCTTTCCAACACAAGTTATTAATTTTATCCATGCTCAAGTGAGTTGAGATTAGAGAGGAAACTTTTCATGATTATATCCATGCTCAACTGGCCGGTCCTGGCAATATTATGCTCTAGGCTTGAGATGACTCCTGTGACTTGTACTATGTTCTAATATTCTTTGTGCAATGTTTCTTTCCACAGTATGCATTTGGCGTACATCAGATCTACACCATATTTTATTTTGAATTTAGCTTACGATGTATACCATGTACATATTCTTCTTATAGCTATGCTTTGGAGAAATATCGTTGCTATTTTTTCGTGAAACATATGTATTCCCTAGAAACTTTTTTGGCATCAATCAACAAGTTTCAACATACATATGTACTATCATATGTTGATCCTCAAGGGCACTAGAGTGGTTACAAGTCAAATCTAGCAACAAGTACTCCAGCTCGGATAAGTGTGTTGCAAGGACATTTATTCCATCATCATTTATTATATTATTCTTTGTATACTATTCTAAAATTATAACTTAATATGTATGGAATCATTGGGGGTTCTTACCGGATGAAGCAGTGGAGCGAGGGTGAATCCCTGAGCGGAATCAAGTGAACACCAAGGATGACTACCCGATAACATTATTCTTAAGAATTTATGAGATATATGCTAGAGAATGGTGATATTAATATCCGATAGGCAGAAACTTAACTCTGGGTCACATTTGGCTCCAAAATGTTATAACTAATGGATTAATGATTTCATAAATTGTTAGGTTTGGTACTTAAATGTTTTCTTCCTACTTTTGGCCTTTTGAGTTGTTTCATTATCACACCTATAAGATTTTGAACAGAGGAAGGCGGTGGACACTAGTGATGACACAGCAGCATCTTTTGTCTCTAGTAAAGGGGAGAAAATAAATATGAAAGATGATATCTTCGAACTCGAGAAAATTGGGTGCTTCTCAAACTAGGAGAAGATGGCTTTTTCCTTTATGGTAAGGACCTCAATTCGAATACACTTGTGCTATCTGTCTCTTGATTTCTTTTCAATCCTCACAAAAATCTATTCTTCTCTCCCACACGTGAATGTGCTCTATTTTTTTCTCTTATCTGGTGGTGTGGGATCACCTGTGCATAAGTTTGAAGGACATATATTCAGTTATTGTTCTTTGCATACATACACATTTTTTCTTATTTTTTATACATCATGGTGCTTCTCAAATCAATTTAGTTGTTCATTAATTATCTATTTCTAATTGTCACTGGTTACTATTTTAGTGGTATTAGGACAAAGCATCAATATTTGAAAGTGCCGCTGAAGATGGTTTCTTAAACATATGAGATCATGGGAAGTATATAAGGATAATGTATTACATGCGTTATACTAACATGGAGCATAAAAAGGTATTTTTGTTGCAATATTGCAGGATATTTATCATGGAGCATCCTCAAGTTAAGCCTTTAATTTATGTAGAACCAGATGTCCAATGTAGAGGCTACACACTGACAAAAAGAGGAAGAAAATAACAAATTGAAATAGAAACTTACAAGAAGAGATGCTCAGAGAATGAGGCAAAGTTGAAGTTGATTTCTGATATATATAATATTGCATTTTTTGAGAATTGAGAAATTTGTAAATTATTGAATCAAAGTCATGAATATGTATATATGGTTGAATTTTGTTAATAATATATGGTTCATGAGTTCAAATACAAATATATGGTTGATAACCAATGATTAATATATATATATATATATATATATATATATATATATATATATATATATATATATATATATATGGTTGAAATTTGTAAATTTGTGTACATATGGCCATCTGAATGTGAAATGAAATAAAAACGTTTAAATTGAAGAAGAGAATTTGAAAATTAATTTATTTGTCATATTTTTAAATATACTAACGGTCAAATCTGGTTACTATTCATTCCTATAGATGTTTATGTCTGTTAGAAAAATAATCACTAACAGCAATACGTCGTTAAAATAGTTAAATTACTAACGGCTATAAGCCGTTAGAAAGTTAGTCAATAATATTACCCATGCCTATATACTCACAGGATTTACTCGTTAGAATTAATTTTAGTAACATGTTTAGATAGTTACAATACATAAAATTTGGTGTATTGTATAAAAATTTATAATACTACTTCGACAGACCACTTGTTGCTGCTTTAGAATTGTGTATAGCAGAATTACTTTATCTCATCACATGATCTTGACTTGCCGCTATAGAATTTTCTTCGTATTATCATAGAATCTTATCACATGGACTATTTTATCCTCACTGTTATAGATTGGATTTATGTATTGTTGTAATATATATCACGTGAATATATATAATTGTGTTAGAGTTTTCATATGAAACATAATACTGCTACTTTATGTAGAAAGACTACAATTAGTCGTTTATAAGTAAGAGAATGAGATACGGCTCAAGATAGGAAAATACCAGTAGAGTATATTGTATGGTTCTTTCTTAGAGATTTTACTACGCATTTGTGTAGAGTATAGATGTTACGTATTTGCATGGTCAGGAAAAATTGTGTACAAAGTTATTATTCCTCGAATGATCGTCGGGACAATGGGATCGATTCGTCCTAGGAGGAGCAGGTAGAGGTGTTGCTAACAAACTAGCATTTGTTATTTTGGGAACTTTCAGCGTAGCTAGCTGAAAGGATCGTCGTCACACCCAGCTATATAGTCCAAGATAGCTTGTGGTGCAGTGACTTTCATCTAGAGTTAGGCATCATGTTGATGTCTATCTATATGCAGATCTATTGGTAATGTATGAATGTAAATGAGTGTACTACACAACATACTGTATGAGCCTAACACTTGTCTTCTGTAGAGACACTCGTGACACTTTGGGTATAGATTTTTATTCATTCTATATAGTTATCGTTGTTGTAATTTACAGGGAAGGATAGATGATCAGTGATAGTAAGACAATTCATGTTGTTTGTTACGTGACACATATATGCCTATGACACAAGTATTCCTACACTTACTACTATACCATATAATTATCCTAAGGCAAGATTAGAAAGACTACCTAAATTGTGTGCACTCACACAAATAAATGTTAGTTCTGTTAAGTGGGCAATAGACCCCTCACCAATATATTTATATATTCTGACACCCCACCGGAACCTCGCAGGTGCGGAGTTTGCTTGGACGGTGCTAAGGCGTTGAAGCTTAGTTGGCGACTCGAGGCATTGCGGCCTCTATGAAGTTTTCTTTGTATAAGGGACATAATGTGTGGAACATCACCTATTGTATCATTTTTAAGTTGTAAGCCTCATAGCATGACTTGTTGTATTGAGAGAGATAGAGAGATTAAGAACTTCTATTCTTGTCCTCGAGCCCTTGTAATTGTATTACAATATCAAAAAAGAGAATCATTTCATTGCATATCTTGTGTTGTTTCAACTTTTCTGCTTAGGGATTTATGTGCAATAACTTTGTAGCTTAGTTGTTCAATCGGCCATTTTGGTGCTTGCCTTACACAAGCACAATTTAAGCTTATACGGTATCATGTCCAACAAGAAAGTTTGGTTATATGGAACCGGAGCATGATATTTTGGTATCAGAGCACGGCTTTACGTCCTTGGACCCTTAGTCGATTCTCTTTCACTTTGAGTTGCATTTGTGATCAATGTCGTTGACTCTCTATCTCAATATTTTGCTAGATGTTCCATACAATAAGTCTAGATATTTTAGGAATCTCATATGGGTACTTTATTGACAGGGATAGCTTTACAGAAGGGCTTGTTGGATGAGTTATGCTGGGCATTACATATTTAGACATGTGTTGATTTAGAAGTTGTGAGTGGGATCAGAATATTTTTGGACGAGGATAAGTTGAACTCGATTCATTAGATTTTGAAATGTTATCGATAGAGGTGTTGTCGTGAAGTTGACATTGTTGATGGGAATATAGAGGGAACGAACTAGGATTTTTAGGAATGGATTGGTCGAATATTCAGGTGGGTCAGTTGTAATTTGAATTCGGTTTCGAGGATTTTCATAGTGGCTTGAACCCTAAGTGTTTTATGGTGTAGCCTTGGGAATGTCCGATCGGTTAAAAATTTTAGGGGTATCAATGAGTCTATCAACAACGAACAGGATAGTGCAAAGACAGATAGAATTTTGTCTGATTAGTCATGATTCTAAATGCCTCGTATGAGATAATATTGGATAAGGAATTGGAATGAATAGCTTGGTTGATGAATTAAAATGGATCGTATGTGGAGTATGGTTTAAAATTTAACATGATTGAGTTTAGAATTGAGTAAAGAAAATTCGATAGTGCGATTGGAAGATAGCAATTGGGCATTTGATTTGAGGATACAAGAATGACTCTAAGGATATGAGATGGTATCTCTCAATGAGTTGAGTTAGAGTATATCTGATCTAATCTTGAAATTGGATTAATTAATATCGGATCAATGCTTGGCAAATAACACAAATTGATGCATATTAAGGAATTATGTTGTGCGATATCCTGAGATAGGCGATAATAGATTCGATCTTGAATTTGGACGAATTGATCTTTTAGCTAGTACGGAAGATAGTATTTGGCTAAAATGAAAATGATGTTACGCGAACAGATAAATTTATGGTTATGCATATATATTTGAGGATATCACAGTATATCGAAGATAAGATAGATATTGGCTTGAGGATATTCAGGTTGGACGAATGATGAGTGTATGTCACGCCCCAATCTTCCGCAGGATCGACCGTCCCCGCTTGGTACGAATCACCGCGAAAGCACTCCCACGAAATGATTGTTCCCATCAAGAACGTGATGCCGCATGAGCACAAGTTGCGTCCGTACAAGACCATCAATCCGAACAGGCGGGAAAATAGCTAAGCCACAGAGTCGCACAGATAGTCCGTATACAGCAGAATAAGAAATAAAAAGGCGATTAGTAACAAGTTCATAGAGTCGTCATAGCGGAAGCATTGAATAACACAAGTATGGAAGTAAAACAAGCACTTTATTGATATTGAATTAGTGTTACAAGCGGCGCTAGGCCGAGATTACAAGTCACTCATGAAGGACCGTGAGACAACTCTAGAGGGGGGTAAATAGAGTGCAGCAGAATAATCTACCCAATTTTAGATTAACGGAATAAAGGCAGTTGCTAACTAACAGTGAATATAGAGACAGTAAAGTAAAGTAGTAAAGTAGAAAGAAAAAGAAAACGCAAACACCAAGATGTATACTGGTTTCCCTTTGAGAGGACTAGTCCAGTACCGAGAACTCAATCTCGGAGTTCCTCATTATAACCACCAATAGTGAATCACAAGCTTTGATCCGAAGGCTTGCCACTTCTTTACACCATGAGTTTTGATCGGAAGTCTCACAACTTTACAACTTAGAGTGAGAGAGAGAGAGAGTAACTGATCGAACAAAGCTCTTTATAACTCAGAATACATCTAGACTGAGATTGTACTTGGCACTAGGAAGGCTAGGGAGTTATTCATTGAGATGAGAAAGTTAAGGCTTAGAGGTTTGCTCACAATAGGATGGAAGACTTAAGAATAGTTGAGTGAGTAAGAATGAGAATTCCAATCATATTTATAGGTTATAGGAAAACAAAATTCGGCTAGAATTTGGTCAACGTTTAATTCAAATTTTCAACCGTTGGGCCAAGAAATCAGGAGCTATTGAACTGGTTGATTTCATACCAAAAGGGTAACAGAGTTTGGTCCGAGTTCGGCATGAGTTCGTCCTGAGTTCGGTCTCCTAGTATGGTAGACTTTGTAAATGAATATGGCCTGATTTTGGTGGATAGGTTCTTTGGTTTATTTGAGTAGACTAGATATCTGGTTTATAGGTTCTTGGTTTTGCCAGTGCAACTCAGCGTACATTAGTCCTAGACTCAAATAAATAAAAGATTATATTTGAATAGACGCAATGCAGACGACATGCAATAGTAGTGTTGAGGCTTCAGATGCGATATATCAATGCATGGTTCAGTTAACTATCAAAATCAAGTTGACTGAGACCGGATGGGCCAATAATCTCCCCTATTTTGATAATTGACAAACTATGAATGATACTACAAGTCTTTGATATACAAGGCTCTCTCGTAACTGTGGAGCGGTTGATATGATGAAGACAACGTCTGTCAAGTATCGTCTTGTATGCTAGTATCATGTATTCTTTCTCCCCCGTTGTTATTTGATCGAAATGGCATGATCCCCCAAAATTGGTGAGATGAAAAGAAAAACAAGAGAGTAAAGTGTATACCGGATAATATATAATAACAAAAAATTTGCATTTAAACTTGTATTCATTTGACAGAAAACATACATAAGTGGATGTGTAATGAAAACATCATAGTAGAACATCTCAAAGTAAACTTTTTAACATTCAAATCAATTGAGTAACTAGTTGTCATTTTCTTCATCTTTATCATCTGGTTCAAGTATTATGTTAGGATCAAAGAAGGCATCAGCTGGATCCAAATATCGCTGAACATATGGGTGACCAATACGAAATCCTTGTTGATTTAGATTCCGGAGAATCAAAAATGGTCCGGCTGGGTGCTTCAATAGGGTGGACTGAATGTCTATCAAAGTGTTGCTAAGAGCCTGAGTCTGAAGAGTTTAGCGATGATCAATAGCACGATTGCATAAATCTTCTTGGTGGAAGCGATCACATAAAATAGTGAAAATAGACTCTAAGGTTTGCGGTTGTTCATCAGCAGGAGAGACAGAATCAACATGATGAGTGTTGGAGTTTGATGATGAGTTATTAGGTAAAAGCATAGTTGGCTCAATTCTTCGAATTCGATTGAGGTATAAAGGTTCCTCATAATTTGGACAAGTATCCAAAGGAATATCGAAATAGCTAAAAATGGTTGGCAAGTACATAGCGTATAGTAGTAGACGCCCTTTCTTGCGACATTGAACTATTTAAGATAAGATGGTCGGTGGAACATTGAAGTTAATACCGAAATATAAATGATATAAAGCTAACATTTCTAGATAAGAGACCTCATCAAAATAAGCCTTCTTAGGTAAAAAAGTTGAAAAGATAATGCAATATATTTCAAAGAAGTGGCCATTCAAATATCTAGCATAAAATTTACCATGTGGACATTCAAGAGGGTGACAAAGGATATTCTTGAAAGAATCTAGGGTTAAGTCATGATCGAATTGAACTTGCATGATATTGACTAAGGGTTGTCCATCAGCGGGAATGCGTAGGATTTCACCCACGTCATCTGCATCGAATTTAATTAGAATGCCATGAACTCTATATGAAATAGTATCATGTTCATATGTTAAGTTACAATAGAATATTTGAATAGCATTAGTGTAAATATTGGTACGGGTTGGAAAATAGTCTTTAAGTTGAAGTTTCTGAAAAGTAGGTAGATAGTCTTTGTGTTGAGAATTAAAATCAATAGGATGGCCAAAACATATGTGTCTTTTGGAGAAATTATTAAACCAATCATTTAAAATTTTAAGGCTTCGAAAAGTGAAACCATCGAATTCACCTATGTTTGGCATAATGGGACAGAAAAGAGAGTCGGAAAAGGAATCTTGTTTCCTTTTAGGGGCCATTAGGAGAGGATGTAGGAGAAAATGCTAAGGTTATTTGTGGAGGAGGAAAGATTTTTGTTGGTCTGAATCAATGAGCAGCGAAATGATCAATATATAGAGTAGCAAAAATCCAAATTAGTAAGAGAATTAAATGACATAGCATATTCTGGAATTAAACTAACCAAGTTCGGTCCGAGCTATGCCCGAGTTCGGTCTGAATTCTGTTGACATTTATTTCCAGAATCCCAATATAACTTTAATCGATATTATGCCTTTCTTAACATGATATAAATACATAACAATAAGTGTTGAACTTAAATTATACGTTTTCAAGAGTTTAAATCATTTCGGAGTAGCTGCAGGGGCCGGATCCCATCTATCGGTGGTCCAAAAATACTTAAATACCGTATCGCTTAGGTTATTTACACCTTGTTGAAAGAAGGGCCCTTTCAGCTTGTATCCAAAATTTTCAAAACTTTTTGAAAAGTGTGACAAAAAATTTGTAAAGCATATTATGATTCTTATATTTTATTATAATCCAAAAGACCTAATTCTCGACGGATAAAGTTGAATCGATCTTCAGCTAAAGGTTTAGTAAAGATGTCTAATAATTGATGTTCCGTGTCCAAATACTCTAAACAAATATCTCTGTATAATTGATGATCCTTTAAAAAATGATGATGGATTTTTATGTGCTTAATGTGTGAGTGGGATACTGGATTTTTTGTGTAATTAATGGTGCTAGTGTTATCAAAGAAAATAGGAATGTTCTTATAGAGCATATTGAAGTCTTCCAGGGTTTGCTTCATCCACAAAATTTGATCACAATAAAGTCCTGCGACAATATACTCTGCCTTAGTTGTTGATAATGCAACAGAATGTTATTTCTTGCTAAACCAGGAGACTGGAGAATTTTTTAGGAAATAACACGTGCCGCTGGTGCTTTTTCGATTGACTTTGCATCTAGGAAAATAAGCATCCGAGTAACCAGCAAGGTCAAAGGACGTAGTTTTGGGATACCATAAGCATGTCATCAAAGTTCCTTTAAGGTATCTGAGGATATGTTTAACTGCGCTCAAATATGATTCCTAAGGATTTGCTTGATATCTAGCAGAAAGACATACTGCAAACATAATATCTTGGCGACTAGCAAGTAGATATAATAAACAACCAATCATACCTCGATACTTACATATGTATGTTGGTTTATGGCTTTCATCAAGGTCAAGCTTAGTAGATGTTGCCATTGAACTTCCGATAGGCTTTGCATTGTCCATGTCAAACTTTTTGAGCAAATCCTTCATGTACATAGCCTGATGGATAAAAGTTTCTTGTGAATCTTGCTTGATTTGCAATCCTAGGAAGAAAGTCAGTTCTCCCATCATGCTCATCTCAAATTCACTCTGCATACACTTAAAAAACTCGTTACATAGCATCTCATTAGTAGATCCAAATATGATATCATCAATATATATTTGCACTAATAACAAAGAATCAGCATAAGCTTTTATAAAAAGGGTAGTACCAATTTTTCCTTTTGAAAAATTGTTTCCAAGTAGAAAGAAGCTAAGACGTTTATACCAAGCACGAGGGGCTTGTTTGAGTCCGTATAAAGCCTTTCGTAACTTAAATACATGGTCAGGGTGTTTGAAATCTTCAAAACTAGGGGGTTGTTTAACGAAAATATTTTCTCACTTTTAACATCCATTTGAAAAAGTTTAAAGTTATGAAAACTAGCAAAAGCGCAAAGCATTCAGATAGATTCAAGTCTAGCAACAGGAGCATAAGTCTCATCGTAGTCGATACCTTCCTCTTGGTTGTATCCTTGAGCTATGAGACATGCTTTGTTATGTGTAACTGAACCATCCTTATTTAATTTATTTTTGAAAACCCATTTAGTACCAATGATTGGATAATCATTAGGTTTAGGAACAAGTTTCCAAACTTGATTGCATTCAAATTGGTTGAGTTTCTCTTGCATAGCAGAAATTTAAAGTTCATCAACAAAAGCTTCATCAGCATTTTTAGGTTCTACTTGAGAAATAAAAGCAACATTTGTAAGGATATCTCTATTTGAGGAACGTGTACTTATACCTTTCGATACATCACCTATTACCAAGTCCTCAGGATGATCTGTGGAGAACTTTAGTCTCCTTGGCAGACTTTCCGGATGACTTGTACTATTTGTATCTTCTGATGTCTTGTTGGTTGCGGGTTGACAACCTTCATCGTCGCTGTGTTCATCAAATAAAACATTGATTGATTCTTCAGCAGTCAATGAGGTTTTGTTGAATACTCTGAATCCTTTACTTTTGGCGGCATAACCTAAAAAAAATACCTTCATCGGCCTTGGAGTCAAATTTTCCTAGATTATATTTAGTATTAAGAATAAAATATTTGCAGCCAAAAACTTTAAAATAACTAATTGTAGGAATTTTATCAAACCAAAGTTCATAGGGGTTTTTTGCAATATAGGTCAAATAAGCACCCTATTTAAAACATAGCATGAAGTACTTACAGCTTCAGCCCAAAAGTATTTCGGAACGACCGTGAGGCAACTCTAGAGGGGGGTGAATAGAGTGTAGCGGAATAATCAATCCAATTTTAGATTGATAGAATGAAGGCAGTTGCTAACTAACAGTATATATAGAGATAGTAAAGTAAAACAGTAAAGTAGAGAGAGAAAGCAAATGCAAACACCAAGATGTATACTGGTTTTTCTTTGAGAGGACTAGTCCAGTCCCGAGAACTCAAGCTCAGAGTTTCTCCACTATAATCACTAATAGTGACTCAAAAGCTTTGATCTGAAGGCTTGCCACGTCTTTACACCACGAGTTTTGATCTGAAGTCTCACAACTTCACAGCTTAGAGAGAGAGAGTAACTGATAGAACAAAGCTCTTCACAACTCAGAAGACTTCTAGACCGAGATCGTACTTTGCACTAAGAAGGCTAGGGGGTTGCTCTTTGAGATGGGAAAGTTAAGGCTTAGAGGTTTGCTCACAATAGGATAGAAGACTTAAGAATAGTTGAGTGAGTAAGAATAAGAATTCTAATCCTATTTATAGGTTGTAGGAAAACAGAATTCGGCTAGAATTCGGTCAGGGTTTAATTCAAATTTCCAACCGTTGGGCCAAGAAATCAGGAGCTATTGAACTGGTTGATTTCATACCAAAAGGGTAACCGAGTTCGGTCCGAGTTCGGCACGAGTTCGGCCCGAGTTTGGTCTCCTAGTATGGTAGACTTTGTAAATGAATATGGACTAATTTGATGGATAGGTTATTTGGTTTATTTGAGTGGACTAGGTATCTGGTTTATAGGTTAGGTTTTGCTAGTGCAACTCAGCGTACATTAGTCCTAGACTCAAATAAATAAAAGTTTACATTTGAATAGACGCAATACAGACGACATGCAATAGCAGTGTTGAGGCTTCAGATACGACATATCAATGCATAGTTTAGTTAACCATCAAAATTAAGTTGACTGAGACCGGATGGGCCAACAGCTCAAGTCCTCTCTCTCGAACAATAAAGGCGGGCCAAATGGCTTACAATATAAAATAATTCATAGGCAATATCCCAATATTATGTCTTGTATATGTACTTCAGCTCCGGACACAATGTTCCAAGGCTCCAGAGCGAACTCCTAGCCTTAGCGCGCATGAGGGGTTTCTTCACCGAACGGGGTTCTCCCGCACCCTGCAAGAAATATGGTGGGTTATTAGTACATAAATACACTGTTCGAAAAGCTTCTCGCCCGCTCGACAATTTGAAACACG
Source organism: Iris macrosiphon (assembly GCA_036927795.1). NCBI lineage: Eukaryota > Viridiplantae > Streptophyta > Magnoliopsida > Asparagales > Iridaceae > Iris > Iris macrosiphon. The sequence goes on along the minus strand of JAYESA010000017.1, from coordinate 6,389,217 downwards.
TTATATAGGTTTTGTGCACCATCTATTAAGTTTTTTTTCTAGACTTGCCTTAGAATCAGTTTTATGGCATAATATAATAGTCTAACTCGTGTGGCAGTGCGCCGTACGATATAAAAAGGAGTACAGCGATACTTATCAACTTACCATTCATCCTTCCTCGTCCAAGGTAAACCAAGTTAAACCAAGAACGAGTATATATAATAAAATCCACGGAATATCATAAGCAAACATAAGTATCAAGAGAGGGTTTCTGATTCGGGTGCATGAGTTACACAGATTATTCAGAAGTATTTCAGAAGATTGTTCAAGTATTCAAATATCTAATTCTTATCCGTTCAGGTGTGTTATACTAGATATCTCAGGTATTTTGATACAGATGTGGATACAGATGTGTTACTCAGAACGGTCGCCTCAATGCAATTACTCGCACACGGGTTGCCGTAATTGAGCTAACTTAATCTATATGATAGAAGGTTATTGGCATGACTTCCATAGTGGACAATGTAGTCTCAAGGCAAAGATAGTGTAAAAGCAATATATAATACGGTGGCATTGCACCCATCCCGCCGAATAATAAACGACTACCAGTTGGTTCCGTCTAGATCAGATCGGCCCCAGTGCCCCGGCGACCGTCTGCATAACGAGATTCAAAAATCTCTCTTGTGCACAAGTTATCCGTCATCGTGCGGATCCGAAGGTATTCTAGATTCTCGCAGGTATAGTTACATATACAGATTCAAGTTAGGATTTATCAGGTAGAAGTCATGATCTAGTTAGGTACTAGGCAGGATCTTATTTGGTACTAGTCAGGATCTTGATTCTTGTTTTAGAACGAGTATTTCTCCACGAGCTATGATTCTTGCTTATCTTGACATGGTTATCGATCATAATTGACTTGATGCATTCCACTAGTTCGAGAACTGCCTTGGCGAACTAACAGTCCTGAATACTTGCAGGTTCATATTGCACGGAATAAGCTATTCGATAATCTTTCGGCTAACTAAATAAATTCAAGATATGGATAGTATTACTTGGTTGTGGCATAAAATTACACAAGCATAGCAAATATGTAAAGCAAGAAAGCATTGAAACAATGTTGAAACATAAGCATAAGGAAACTTGCGGTATAGTATACTTTAGAGCATAAGCAATTACGCTAGCACGGGTCTAAGGGGTAATGCGAGAAGTAAAACCGTACAGGGATATTTTGAGCGGCATAATCTATAAGACGAGCAGTGCAAACATTTGAAGAATTGTACTTTGAAGAGTATATAATGATCTACTCGAAACATTAGCGGAGTTTACTTGCACGAAGCCAAGGTAGCATGCGAGGGTCCAACTATAATCCAAATTTCATTTTTATGTTATAACACAAGCAATACAAGATGGGATTATTCCCTTAGCTAGGTGCATTGTATTCTTTATTAGCATGCATAGGGTGATTCACCTAGCGACTATCATGTATCGTCCATATTTTATGTGTGCAGGCTAAGCAAATACAAGTTCATCATAGCCATCCACCTTAGCGATGATTCATCTCGGTCGAGCGGTACTTTGAGCGTGCCTTTGAAATTCTAAGTCTGAACTCTTGAAGGGCCATGTATTAAATTATTTGCTTCAAGCAAGCCTTCTCGTTGAGCAAAGTGGGTCGGGTCATCGCACTTGCGCCGTTTGAATCGGCTCTCCTCTTGAGCGAAATAGGTCATTACAGTGTGTGTATGTGAATCCTAGAACTTGATTGTTTTAACGGATGCAGGATTATGTACTATTGGGTGATCGAATGATAACATTGAAGTTTTAGACGAACTGGTCCAAGGGACCATGAGTATGAAATGATTGGGTATTAGTTAAACATGGCTTAGTGGATGTCAGAATTTTTGGTGAGTGATAACGAGATTGATAGTTTAATAGAAGATGAATCGATCTATAACTAGGAAGAGATAAATACAAAATAATGAAGTAATTTTATGAATTCAAGATTATCTTGATTTATAGTTTTATGTTCAATGGGTTTGATGATACAAGTGAATCAGATGCGTGTTTCGAGGACGTGTGTCACGCCCCAGTCCCAAAATACGTAGGACTAGGAATACGTAACACGCCCAGCCGTATGTATATGAACTCCAATATATGGAAACCATATACACACGTACACTGTAAATGAATATCCAATCCACCAGTGGTAATATACTGTTATAATAAGTCACACAAAATCTATATCTCATCCACAGCACAAATAATCAGTAGAAAAAAAAGAGCTGAATAATAACTGAATGTCAAAGATAAGTATCAAGTCTGATAGTCGGGTGGAAACAAATCCACTACAAAACGACTATACTGAAGTAGCAAAAGATCTCTAAACAGCAGTAATAAAATTATAGATATTCCGAGGGTAAGATCTCCTCAGTCTGGTAAGCAGTGTCAGGTCCGGGACCGTACTTCTGAGGATACTCCTGCTAGTCCATATCTGGAAAGGGACCAGGTCCCCAGAGGGACGTAACAAGATACATAATAACATGCCGATAAGTACTGAAATATAAACATCCAATAGGTCGCCTAACCGTCTAAGTGAATGCAGTTTGAGAACAACTTTCCACCAAGTGGGCTATCTGGCCATATAGTGGGATTGGCATGATTCTCTCGGAGAATCAGGGGCCTACAAAGCATGTCGTCTTTTGAACGGCAGAGGCCACCAAGTAGTATAGGGGTCATCACGACCGCGTATCTCCGGTGGAGTGTACGGGTTACATATAAGAAAAGTATAAAGGAGCCCAAATGTCTTACTTGTTGTTCTCCCCATCCCATGCTCTAAGCATGCCACATCCATGACACGATAAACCTTTAAATAACTGCCAGGTCTACTAGCATACAAAGTTTCTATCAGCAGTCATCCCTAAAGCACGGCCCATGCGTACAAGAGGCCAAACCTGTCCCACAGTCCGTGATCTATATGAGACTCACAATTCGTGTAACACCTGTGTCACGGTCAATGAATCTACTGATGCTCCATAATACTGGGGTGGTCTCATAAAGTAGGTTCAAAATCTACAAAATAAATATCTATATAAGCAGAATTAAACATGCATGTAACAGTTGGAATGTAAATAATAGTACAATGGCAAGGTATACTTGCCGAGCAAAAGTTATGTATAGCACATCCAAATAGTATTAAGTAGTAGTAAGAAGAAGAATTTTAGTTAGGGTTTGGAAGAGTTGTAATAACATATATATAGAGATAATAGGCGGTGGGGGTTACTTAATGGTTAAGAAACTACTACCGCTGCTGTTTTCTTTCTTTCTTTTCATAGGTTTTGGTTTCGGTTGAGGAGAGTTTAGTAATAACAGGAAAAGAGGCGGTGGAATGAGCTACTGATATTTTTTTCCATATGTGCGGAGGAGAGAATTAAGCGATCGAGTTCTGTTTTACGCACGGAGCAGTGGAGGTTTGCTTTACGCGGGGAGCAAAATTTAGGCGGTGGTGGAGTTTACGCTTGGGTTTGTTTTACGCGTAGAAAAAAGAATTAGGCGGGTGGGGTTTTCACGCACAGATGAAGTAAGAAGCGGTGGAGAGAGTTTACACACGAAATTAGAAATAGCAAAGTTGGTTTGCTAATGCTACTACTACTACTGTTGATATTTTCCTCTTAGGTTTGGGTTAACGGGTTGAGATCTAATAGGAATCCAAACCCATTTTCTTTTATTTCCTTTTTCTTTCTTTTTCTAATAAGCTATATATATATATATATATATATATATATATATATATATATATATATATATATATATATACTTTTAGAAATTTCTAGAAATTATATTGGTGCATACGGTTAATCCAGCAACTGTCAAAGGGTCTCCTACATAGAATAAATTAGGAAAAAAATTTACAATGGCTCCATAAATCCTCTAATTGTACAAACACCTCAAATAAAAATTAATAAAAATCTATTCCTTCTATTTGGCTCGTATTTACTAAATAAATTAAAATAATTAATACGGTTTTCAGAATTAGGGGCTTACATTCTACCCAACTTATAAAAAATTTGTCCTCGAAATTAAACTAAGCCATTGTAGAAAGTCAAGGATGGTATAAGGTATAAATATCAACAAAGTAATTGTATACCTTGGTCCGGGAATAGGTTCGGAAATCGTTGGCGCATGTCATCCTCGCGTTCCCAAGTAGATTCTCCTGACGCGCCATGCTTCCATGCCACGTGGACCAAGGGAATAGACTGGTTCCTCAATACTTTCTCTCGACGATCAAGAATTCCTACGGGTTGCTCTTGATATGTCAAGCTTGGCCCAATGGTGATCTCCAAATGGTCAAGAATATGACTGATGTCTGCCATATATCGCCTGAGCTACGACACATGGAATACGTCATGTACTCCCTCAAGTGAAGGTGGTAGTGCAAGTCGATATGCCACTTCTTCTACTCTCTCTAGCATGTCAAATGGTCCAATATACCTTGGACTCAACTTGCCATGCCCTCCTAATCGAATGGTGTCTCTGGTAGGTGATATCCTTAAGAAGACATGATCGCCCTCTTTGAACTCCAAGGGACGACGATGAAGGTCTGCCCACTGTTTCTGCCTGTCTTGTACTGCTCGCAAGTGTCCTTGTATCTTCTTTACTGTCTCTACGGTGTTGATTACTAACTCTGGTCCCAGAATCTGATGTTCTTCCACGTCACTCCAACACACAGGAGACCTACACTTTCTTCCATACAATGCTGTCATGCCCCAGTCCCAATTACCGTGGAACAGGACGCGTGATAATGGCCAGCAGTACGCACCGATGGACAAACCCAATTTAATGGATCCATCAGGGCATACTTAAGCTGTAATATAACATGTCTACGACAATCATGGCACAACTAATCTCATCCACACAAGATAATAAATATGATCCACAGAATAAATAAGGAAGGTAAATTATCAGCTAGTCTCAACAAAGTGCTTTGGGGAACAACCCGATAAATATCTGATACAATGGTTCAACAGACCAGAAAGTAAATGACTGAAATAAATAATAAATACTGAGCATGGCACATAGATGCTCAGAAAAAGTCTTCGGCTAACACCTCGTCCTCGGATGGCGGTACCGCTCCTGGATCAGCTCTTGCTCCGGTCCCGTATACCTTGGGATAGATCTCGTCCTCAAATCCTGGGGACATAATCCGGATCCAGGTCCTCAGGGGACATAGCAAGGTAAAAGAAAGCTCATGCCAAAATAAATACAGTGTAGAAAATAAATGGAATAAATAGGGCAAGTAAGTAACCATCTAAGTAAAAATGCAAGTGAGAGCAGCACGAGTACTCAGGCTGGGCCACTACAAGCTCTGTGTCGGGGAGCTGGTAGTGGTAATAACCGGTAGTGGGTCTAGCTCTGCTCCGAGAGTCTACGACCTCTCAATAATAGTGGATGTATATATATATGGAACAGCCTGTAGCCTGTGTGTCTCTCCCCACCCAATGTAACCATGCATATCATGACCATAACATCTCATGTCCATGTCAAGCGGGATCATAGCTAATGCAACCAGTCATACTATATCTAAAAATATAAGGTCCATGTCCTGTATCCTATACAGAATCACCACGAATATCTCGAGAAAATCCTGTCTCATGAATAGTGTCAAGTGTCCTGGGTCATAGTGTACTTGATAAGACAAGTACGAGAATGTAAAGTGTCACGAATGACCATCTCTAGATGACAGTACCCAACACCGCGTACAATGTTGGCACCCGACTAATAATCGGACGCTAAGTATGTCACACGGCCCTAGGTTAAGCATGCACAGCAATATAATGAAGCAAGGAAAATATATAACAATACTGCAGAGTTTGGCAAGGTACACTTGCCTGATGTCCGAATACCAATAGTCGTCCCTGTATCAGTGGATCCTGTAGGTACTACTCCAAAAGCTGTAATAAATATCACCAACCGTCTCAGAAGATATCAAACTGCTAGAAATGCCTGTCCTTACGTCCAATTTGGACGCAGGGGCAAAAAGGGCATTTTCGGGCCAAAACGGGTTCCACATGTGGCCACTTTGCACCGAAAAGCGTGTCAGGGTCAAAGGTCTCCAAATTCCTCAAACTCAGTGTCTATAAGTCAGGAACGATGATACGAACCCAACGGAACTTCCAGAATTGGATTTTGATGAGCCGATCACAAAATCGCCCATCAAGTGGAGCCTGTGGGGCCCATGATACGCGATTTTGTCAACGTTCTCAGAATCGAACCAAACTTGGGTCACAGGACCAGCGTATCGCTATGAGTCCGATGACGCAAGTTTCGTCTTGATCCGACGTGTGTACACAAAGTTACAGCGTGTTCCAGAAAAGTCGGATACGGGCTGTTGTCTGCGGATACGCGTTGATTCCGGGGTGCGCGCACCTCCGAATCGACTTCTGCAAAATCCCACACGACCGTATCAATGACGCGCACGGTTCAGTAAAGATCGCATGCGACCAAGTCGTCCTGTTTGGCGGGGGCACTCAGTTCCGGGGTGAAACAGGGCGTTATTTTTCCTGTTTTTGGATCACGGTGTACGATCACCACAGGACGCGAGGCACCGAGCGAGTTGTACGGACACCGAGAGGGTTATACAGTCTACGCGTAGCAACTAACAGAATCTCAAACGGAGTTACGAGGCGAGAGAAAACAATACCTGAATGGGGCTCCGTGAACGCTGGATTCTACGTGTCCGAGAGTCAAATTTGACGCGAGCTGTGTCCTGGTCGTGTCCGCTGCGCTGTTCAGGCTGAGTCGTGTCCTGGTTCAGAGGCTACTGTGTCCGAGTCAGGGCTGCTCAGCGGACACGGCGGAGGCAGAGTCGTCTTGGCTAGGGCTCCGGCGAGGGCTTCGTCGACCATGGTTGCTCTAGCGGAGGGTCTCGAGGGTGCTGGCCGTCGTGTCGGAGGGAAGACGGGGGCGGGGGAGGCTGTGGAGGCGGAGAGGAGGTCGGGGGTTGGGGCTGGTGCAGCGGGCGGCGAGGAGGTCGGGGTATGGCTCGACGGTAGGGGTGTGCGGAGGACGGCCGAGCTAGGGTTCAGGCGAGGGTCTCGACGGCAGAGGTGAAGAAAGGTGGCGGCGAGGGGTGATTAGGGTACACGAATCCCAATGGGGGGTTTTATACGGCGCCGCCGGGTCGGAACAGTATTTCTGACCCTGTTTTGGGGATTAAGGGTTCGGGTCGAGCAGGTCACGGGTTGGGCAGACCCGATCTGACCCGTTAAGGTCAGGGGTCCGGTCTGGTTGGATTTAATCCGGTTTGGTTGGGTTTGATCCGGTTTAATTATCTAATGGTTTTTAAGGCTTTAAACGTGTCTCCGGTGTCCAATAAATACACCAAAAAAATACCACATGTCCGGTTTTCTATTTTACACCATAAAGTATTATTTCCATAATATTTTAATATCAATAAACTGCATCTAAAAATCCTTAACCCTTAATTACCTTGGTTCTTTTCCAGAACTACCGAAAATCCGGGAAAATTGTATTAAAATTTATTCTAAAAATTAGGGTGTTTACAATCTTCCCTCCTTAAAAGGATTGCGTCCTCGCAATAAAAAAATAAGCTACTAAAGCAAGAATCATGGAATTACAAGGTTGCTTAGTTTACAACTGCCTCTTCGAACAAGTGGGGGTAACGCTGGCGCATACTATCTTCTCGTTCCCGGATCGATTCTCCAGGAGAATGATGTTTTCATGCTACACGAACCAGTCTGATTGTCTATCCCCGCAATGTCTTCTCACTGACGTCGAGGATGCCAACTGGTTGTTCTTCATATCTCAAGCTTGGGCCTACTGCAATCTCTGAATGATCGACTATGTGACTTGGGTCGGTCACATACCTTCGCAGCTGTGAGACGTGGAATACGTCATGCACTCCCTCTAAGGTCTGTCCAACTCTAAATGGCAAGAAATGTACCGATTTAGTGAGTCTATCCACGATAACCCATATTGCGTCTCTTCCGCTGGGGCTCCTCGAAAATCCGGTGACAAAATCCATCATGATGTGCTCCCACTTCCATTCTGGTATAGGAAGTGGCTGTAGCATACCTGCAGTTCTCTGATGGTCGGCCTTTACTTGCTGGCAGACTAAGCATTTGGCCACAAACCTTAAAATCTCCCTTTTCATTCTATGCCACCAGTAATACTGCCTTAAGTCTCGGTACATCTTGGTTCCTCCTGGGTGAACAGAGTACATAGAGCTATGTACTTCAGTCATTAACTCCTGTCTCAATTCTCCATTTGGAACATATAGGCGATTTCCAAACCTCAATGTCCCGTCTTCATGTATGCGAAGTCCTGTCTGTATGCCTGCTTCGGTCCTCTTTTTCAACCTTCTAAATCTAGCATCGGTGAGCAATGCCTCTTTAATCTCCTCCACGAGTGATGACTTAACTTCAAGATTAGCCAGTAATTCGCTCTGTCCTGGTAAAACAACCTCTATCTGAAGCTCCTGTAGATCTCTCAATAACTCGGGCTGCATCGTCAAGAAATAAGTCGTAGGCTTCCTGCTCAGTGCGTCTGCTACAACATTCGTCTTTCCCGGATGATACTGCAGATCTATGTTAAAATCTACCATTAATTCAAGCCAACGCCTCTGCCTCATGTTAAGCTCCTTCTGAGTATATACATACTTCAGACTTTTGTGATCTGTAAAGATGTCTACTTTCTTTCCATAAAGGTAGTGCCTCCAAATCTTCAATGCAAAGATAACTGCTGCTAACTCCAGATCGTGTGTTGGGTAGTTCTTCTTGTGGACCTTCAACTGTCTAGATGCATAAGCAATGACTTTGCCATGTTGCATCAAAACACATCCCAGTCCACTACCCGATGCATCACTGTAGACGACAAAACCTCCTGACCCTGAAGGAAGAGTCAAGACAGGTGTTGTTGTTAATCTTCTTTTCAATTCTTCGAAGGCCTTCTGGCAGTCTTCTGTCCATATAAACTCCTGTTCTTTACGTGTCAACTTCGTCATCGGTTCTGCAATCCTCGAGAAATTTTCTACAAACCTTCGATAATATCCCACGAGTCCGAGAAAACTTCTCACCTCTGCAACTGATGTGGGTGTAGGCCAAGTCTCTATTGCCGCAACTTTCTCTGGATCCACTGAAAGTCCTTCTCCTGAGATGATATATCCCAAGAAAGGCACTTTGTCCATACAGAACTCACACTTACTGAGTTTGGCGTATAACTTCTCCTGTCTCAAGGTCTTTAACACGATTCTGAGATGATCCTCATGCTCTTCGTGGTTCTTGGAATATATGAGAATGTCGTCAATGAACACCACTATGAATTTATCCAAGAACTGATGAAAGACTCTGTTCATTAAACTCATAAACACTGCTGGTGCATTGGTTAAACCAAACGGCATCACCAAGAACTCATAATGTCCATACTTGGTCCTGAAAGCTGTCTTCGGTATGTCTTCCTTCCTTACTTTGATCTGATGGTAGCCGGATCTAAGGTCAATCTTCGAGAATACCCTTGCACCACTCAATTGATCGAATAGATCATCAATGCGTGTAAGAGATACCTGTTCTTGATGGTCACAGCATTCAGTGCCCTGTAATCAATGCACAATCGTACTGTTCCATCCTTCTTCGCCACAAATAATATGGGTACTCCCCAAGGTGAAATACGGGGCCGAATGAAACCCTTCTCCAGAAGATCATCAACCTGTTCTTTCAACTCCACTAACTCCTTAGGTGCTAGCCGATATACTGATGAAGTGATAGGCTCTGCTCCTGGAGTTAAGTCTATTATGAATTCTATTTCCCGATCAGGTGGTAGACCTGGAAGATCATCAGGAAATACATCCATAAATTCTGATATGACTCTTGGGTAACCTGTCTCCCCTTCTACAGATAGTACCCTAAGAGTAGGCTGAACTCCTTGTTCTACTGCTCCTCGAGGAAACTCAAATTCTGGATGTCCAGGCGGTCTAAATATAACCTGCCCAAGTCGGCAATCAAGAGTCGCATGATACTGACTTAACCAGTCCATACCAAGTACGATATTATAATCCGACATAGAAAAGATCAGAAATTGAGCTTGCATTTCTCTGCCATAAACTACTACAGAACATGATCTACAGACGTCACTAACCGAAATAATTCCACCTCCCGTAAGAATCCTCTTCATCTTCGGAAGGGGTGCGGTAGCTACTCTATGGGTGGCTACAAAGCTAGCTGCTATAAATGAATGCGATGCTCCAGAATCAAATAATGCTACAGCTGGTAATGAAGCTACTAAAATAGTACCTGCGATGACCTCGCCTGCAGTAGCTTCCTGCTCAACAGCTAATGTGAATGCCTGGTCTCTTCCCTGAGCTGGACCTCTCTGCTGCTGCTGCTGCTGAAATAGGGCTGTTTGTGGTGCCAGTGGTGGTCTCTGCTGGTAGCCCCCTGTAGCTGGTGGTCTAACTCCTCCAGCTCTTGTCTGCTGTGCTCCTACTGCTGGATAAGCTGGTCGTGGTGCAGGCAAGGCTAGTCTCGATGCTCCATCTCTGCGTTCAGAACAGTCCCTGGAAAAATGCTGGTTGGATCCGCAGCTCAGAGATAGTCCCAACTTACGCCTGCATTCTTTCTCAATGTGTCCTACCTTGCCGCAGTGGTGACAACTAGGAAGAGGTCTGTCCCTATTTGCTGGTCTCTCCGGTATACTCCTCTGGAATCGTTTTACAGAATCTCCAGGTGCTGTCTTGGATAGTGCTGATGTGTTTGGCCTCTTCAGATTTGACTCCCTTCTAGTGACGCGCTCCATGCGTCGTGCTGCGCCAAGGACGTCGGTATAAGATGTAGGTGCGACTGAGCCAATCAATCTCTGGAGCTCGAACTTCAATCCGTCAAAGAACTTCTCAGCTTTCTCTTCCTCGGTCGATATCAATGTTGGAGCGAAGCGACTTAGGCGAATAAACTCCGAGTTATATTCTTCCACTGTCATACTGCCTTGGATAAGGCGGTTGAACTTGTCTCTGAGCTCTGATCGTGCAACTGCTGGAATGTACATCTCTTGAAAGAGTCGGGAGAACTCTTCCCATGTGACCCGGTCCTGTCCGAGCCTCCTTTCCTCTGCTAACCACCAGTGATGTGCATTTTTAGTTAACTGCATTCTGACTGCAGTTATCCACTTCTCTCTTGGAAGTTCAGCGGCTTCCAACTGATACTGAATGTTTGTGAGCCATTCATGAACTTCTGTTGGCCCTTCTTTACCAGAAAATTTGTGAGGCTTGAGGTGACAAAAATCGGTGATAGATCCCGTCGCTGTTCGCCTCGTTGGTGGATTTGCCTGCTCCAATGCGGATACCAGGCTGGTCCTCAGATACTCTGTCACGACCCGCACCCGGTGTAAGGGTACTAGTCGGAAACAACGCCCAGCCTACGCTGCAGAATCGGTGGTAGAACGCTGTCTAGATAGTCTATCTAACAATATAATGAACCATCAATAATGATAGTATACTCAATCACAGAACTAAGATAGAAATGAGCACGAATCAGATAAATAATAGAATAGTCATAATACAACTCATGAGTCTAAAATAATACATCAATGAGTCTGAAGAACAACAAAATAAGCTGGAGAAAAATCCAGTACAAAAGAATACTACGAGGCTACAACTCCAGGGTCAACTGTCTCAGTTGGGATAAGTCCCTCTTGAGCCAGGGTCTCAGAATCTAAACCCACAATATCCTGGGGTCCATAAAAGGTAGGGTACCACTCCTCAGTTTTATCTGGAAAATATATCCAGTCAGGAAAGGAGCAGAGTACATCTCTAATAGCAGTTCTAATTAATGATAAGAACAATGTAGCAGTAAATAGCTGTGGATAAACAAGATGCACAATTAGATATAAGAGATATATGTACGATAAGGAAATACTGGAAATAAATAAAATAATGAACAATATGCCAATGAAACAATAATACTAATGACTAAGTGTATGAGTACTAGCTTAACATGTGATCGGCTTGGGCAAGATGCAATGCGGCCTGGCTAATCATAAGTGCGGTTTATGATCAACACTATTCATTTACCAGTACTTTATTCAATAGGGATTTGATCATATATCTATACTAATACTCTCCACCCCCGACTGGTATAATAGATCCAACCACGGAATGCTATGGCACGAGATTCCCCAAGAAGATAGCTAGTCTCCCCGAGAATCGGTGTCTGTACATGTACAAGATAACCAATAAAATAATACTTGCATCATATACACCATATACCAAGGAATAACATCTCATGACGAGATCCGGATATACCAATCCGTGTAACCATAGTGTCAAGAGAACATGGATATCTACACTAGATACAGTGAACATAGAGGATATCATAAATGAGAAACTATCAGAGAATGTACTCGCCTGAAGTCCAATGAATAGTCTCACAGATGTCTGACTCGGTGCCTCGAAGACCTAGATATGGAATACAACATCAATACAAGGTCCCGAAAAGAGAACAAGTTAAACTAGTCAACTTCTAGGTCAAAAGTCAACTCTAAGTCAAAAGTCAACTGTGGTCAACCCAAGGTCAACTATCTATTTCTAGGTTGTACAAGTCTAGCACCAAAAACTTGGATCAAAATACTAAGCTCTAAGTCATAAGACTACGTCCTTAATATTAGGATACCGTATCTTCGGATACGTGAATCCAAAATAAACCTCACAATACTAATATTAATAATAATGCATAATATAAAATATTAAATACAAAATTTAGGAATCAAGGTTTTGAACCCAATTGGTATCCACACAAAGTAATGCTCAAGATACATATAGGTTGATTTTACATGATTAAATCTCAGATTTAGAAGCTATTTTAATAGGAAAAACTGAATTATACCTATTGGGAGATGGATTTCCAATGAAACCTCCAATTGAGATGAACTTGCTTCCAAATTGTAGATCCTTGCTCCTCTTTGTAGATCCTTGCTTCCTCCTTCTAGATCCTTGCTTCTCAACTTTTTAATGGTGAATTGGAAAGAATTTGGAATAAATTTGGTAGGGAATTGGAATGGGAATGAAAGAAATTTGGGAGTGGGGAATTCTAGATCTAGATTTGGAAATGAGAATGAGAGGAGAGAGAAATTTCCCCCCTCTAATATAGGCCGGCCTTACCCCTTCCCCAAGCAATTATAAAATATTCAATGTACCCCTTGGGGCCTCTCATGAAGAAATAATTAAGGAAGAAAGCTTCTAGTCTAATGACTTAATTAATTTAATCCATTTCCTTAACAATAGGCTTTCTAAATGGGCCAAGTCTTACTATTTAATTCATGTTGGTCCATGGGTCCAAACTAAACTAGTTGGGTCCACTAATATAAGTCCAAAATAATTAAATAACATCTAGCACCAATTAAATAATACAACAAATAATTATTTACCATGCACAATATTTAATTAAATAGGAAAAGACTAAAATACCCTTTCCTAGAAATTGTGGTAGTGACAAGTCTACCCTCCTTAAAAAATTTTGTCCTCAAAATTCAAAGATAAAAAACTACCCCCAGAAAATCACAAAACAGAACTAAAGAATCACAATTAACTAATGAACAGAACATAACTAGAAAATAACATACCTCAAGGTACAAACAAATATGGATAACGCTCTCGCATGTCATCCTCTCTCTCCCAGGTAGACTCTCCCGGAGAGTGATGCCTCCATGCGACACGCACCAAAGGAATAGTCTGGTTCCTCAGCACCTTCTCTCTCCGATCCAGAATCTCAACTGGCTGCTCTGGATAGCTAAGAGTAGGGCCCACCTCTATCTCCGAGTGATCCAATACATGGCTAGGATCGGCCACGTATCGTCTCAACTGCGACACATGAAACACGTTGTGCACTCCCTCCAATGCAGGTGGCAAATCTAGTCTATAAGCAACTGCACCGACCCTCTCTAGAATAGTGAAAGGTCCGATGAATCGTGGACTAAGCTTTCCGCCTCCACCGAAGCGAATTGTGCCTCGTGTCGGAGAAATCCTCAGAAACACCAAACTACCCACCTAGAACAAAATACCATCTTAAGAACTTAATCTATAACAAACAAGAACAAGCACAAACAAAATCTAAACTATACCTCAAACTCCAAAGGTCTTCGATGGCTATCGGCCCAATGCCGCTGTTTGTCCTGCGCCACTCGAAGTCTGTCTCTGATCAACTGAACCTTCTCCGCTGCATCCATAACCATCTCTGGCCCAAGCAAAACTCTCTCTCCAACATCGTCCCAAGACAAAGGAGTACGACACCTCCGACCATATAGAGCTTCAAAAGGTGACATCTCTATACTGGCCTGGTAACTGTTGTTGTAAGCAAACTCTACCAAATGGAGATGGTCCTCCCAAGAACCCTCGAAATCTAGTACACAAGTGCGCAACATATCCTCGAGAGTCTGGATAGTCCCTTTTGACTGCCCATCTGTCTGGGGATGATATGCAGTACTGAACTTGAGCCGGGTGCCCAAACTCTCCTGTAAACTCCTCCAGAAATGAGAAGTGAAACGACTATCTTGATCTGAGACTATGCTGACGGGAACTCCATGTATCCTAACGATCTGCCTCACATACATCTCTGCCAGCTTCTCCGTAGACAAACCCACCTTGAAAGGCAAAAAGTGGGCCGACTTGGTCAACCTATCAACAATGACCCAAATCGCGTCCTTCCCTCCTGGAGATTGTGGAAGTCTGGACACAAAATCCATAGTAATGTGTTCCCACTTCCACTCTAGAATGGGTAATGGCTGAAGTAAACTTTCTGGCCTCTGCCTCTCGGCTTTCACTTGCTGGCACACTAAGCATCTGGATACAAACTGTGCCACTTCTCTCTTCATGCCATACCACCACACACTCTCTCGCATATCTAGATACATCTTGTTAGCACCTGGATGCATAGAATACAGAGAGTGATGCGCTTTCTGCAATACCTCTTCTCGCAACTCCCCACTAGGCACACACAATCTAACTCCATGCCTTAAAGATCCATCCTCTGCAATAGTGAAATCATCCTCCAATCCTGCTCTCACCTGAGCTCTGATACACCTCAAAGATACATCATCATACTGTGCTGCCTTGATCCTGTCCATCAAATCTGAGTGTATCTGCAGTCCCCACATCTGCATAGCACCACCAGGAACAATCACCTCAATGCCCAAGCTCTCCAAGTCCTCCAACAAATATCGATCCTGCGTCAAGAACATAGCTACCGGATACCTGCTCAAAGCATCGGCAACTATATTGGCTTTCCCAGGATGATATTGCAAAGAGATATCAAAATCCTTCATCAGTTCCAACCACCGACGCTGCCTCATGTTCAACTTCTTTTGCGTAAAAACGTACTTCAAGCTTTTGTGGTCTGTGAAGATCTCCATACGCTCTCCGTACAAATAATATTTCCACAACTTCAGAGCGAAGATGACTGCTGCCAACTCCAAATCATGGGTAGGATAGTTCTTTTCATGAGGACGCAATTGCCTGGATGCATAGGCAATCACTTTTCCATGCTGCTGAAGAACACAACCTAAACCCTTCCTCGATGCATCACTATAAATAGTGAAACCTCCGGACCCTGATGGCAACGTCAAAATAGGAGCAGACGTCAACCTCTTTTTCAACTCATCAAAAGCAACCTAGCAATCCTCCGTCCAAACAAACTCCACATCCTTCCTCGTGAGTCTGGTCATCGGCTCGACAATCCTCAAAAAATCTTACAGAAACTTCCTGTAGTAGCCTGCCAATCCCAAGAAACTCCTGATCTCTGCTACCGAACTAGGAGTCTTCCAAGATTCCACTGCCAAAATCTTCTTCGGATCCACTGAAATACCATCACTAGTCACAACATGCCCCAAGAATTCCACCTTGTCCAAGAAAAACTCACATTTGGACAACTTCCCATACAGCTTCTCCTTCCTCAGCACATCCAACACAATCCTCAAATGCTCCTCATGCTCCTCCGGTGTCCTCGAGTATATGAGTATGTCGTCGATGAACACCACCACGAACTTGTCAAGGTACTGGTGGAACACCTTGTTCATCAAGTTCATAAATACTGCCGGTGCATTAGTCAAACCAAACAGCATCACCATAAACTTGTACTGACCATACCGAGTTCTAAAAGCAGTCTTCGGTATGTCCTCCGGCTTCACCTTCACCTGATGGTAGCCTGATCTCAAATCTATCTTAGAAAATACCTTGGCTCCACTCAACTGATCAAACAGATCATCAATCCGTGGCAAAGGATACTTATTCTTGATAGTAAGATTATTCAAAGCCCTGTAATCAATGCACATGCGCACCGATCCATCCTTCTTCGGTACAAACAATACCGGGGCTCCCCATGGTGAAGAACTCGATCTGATAAACCCCTTATCCTGCAATTCATCCACCTGCTTCTTCAACTCGACCAGCTTGCTGTTGTTTACTCTATAGACATGCTATGAAATTGGTTCTGCACCTGGCACCAAGTCTATAGAAAATTCAACATCTCGATCTGGCGGCAATCCTGGCAATTCCTCAGGAAACACATCCAAGAATTCTGCTATCAATGGATACAGTAACTCCTTGTCTTCCACCATAGCTCCACAAATAATGCCTTCTCTCTGCTCTGCAGCTCCTCTAGCAAACTCGAACTCTGGCTCTCCTGGCGGACCAAACAAAACTCTACCTCCTCTACAGTCTATGCTAGCATAGTGCCTACTCAACCAATCCATCCCGAGTACAATGTCGTAGCTCGGAAGTGGCATTACAAGTAGACACGCACTCAACTCCCGGCCTCTCAGAGTAACTCTTCGATCCTTGCAAATATCATTAACCAGGATAATGCCTCCCCCGGTCATGATCTTGCAAGTCCTAAGCAAAGACTCAGCTACCAAACCATGCTTTAGAGCAAAAGAAACAGATAAAAAACTATGGGAAGCACCACTATCAAACAAAGCTAAAGCTGGAATGGAATCAAGAAGAATAGAACCTGCAATGACATCTCCGGTGGGTTCCTCCTCTTCGACGGTCATAGCAAACGCTCGTCCCTGCCGAGCACCTCCCTGCTGCTGATGCTGGACAAAACGCTGTTGCTGTGTCGGAAGCGGTCCCCTCGGCTGTGCTGCAGGTGGTCTCGTCTGTATTCTCGGAGCTGGAGCTGCTCCCTAAATTGCACGACGAGGACACTCCCTTGATTGATGCCCTTCAGTACCACAATACAAATAAACTCCTAGCCTCTTCCTGCAAACTTTTCAGATGTGGTCGGGCTTCTTGCAGTAGTTCTATGGAGCTTGTTGTAACTGTCTCTGCTGCTGAGGTGCCTGGTGAAAAGGCGGTCTCGCTGGAGTCTGGTTCTGCTGTGGCTGCTGGAAAGGTCTGGACTGGAAATGAGGACGTTTGGCAGATACTGCACTGTCATTGGCCCCCAGAAAAGAATCACGGTCTCTCTTGGTCTTCAAACCCAGATCCCGCTCAACCTTGCGTGCCTCCGCAAGTATCTCCAAGTATGTCTCATAAAAAGATGGAATGAGAATCTTTACTTCCCAGTTTAGACCCTTACGGAAACGAATAGCTCGAACCTCCGGTTCTCTCACCAAATACTCTGCAAATCGGCTCAACCTACCGAACTCCGCAGCGTATTCCTCCACAGACATGCTCCCCTGAATAAGACTCTCAAATTGTCTCCCCAAGTCAAGCCTGTCCATCCGGGCAAAAAAATTCTTCTTGAAAAGGTCCTTGAATACCTCCCAAGATTGTCCTACGTCAACCAGTACTGGCTTATTCCTGAACCAAGTGTGAGCGACGTCGAACAGTTGAAGTCCTACCACCTCAACCTTCAGATCTTCAAAAAGACGGGATACCCTCATAAGACGCTCAATGTCCTCGAGCCAAACATCAGCATAGACGATGCCCTCCGTCCCTTTGAAAACCCTAGGCTCCAGTTTCTTGAAGTCCTGAATGTTGCCTGGCCGAAGCTGAGCAACATGAGGAACAACCTGCTGCTGGACCGGAACTCCTCTCTCAACTACAGCACGAGCAAGCTGATGAGCACTCTTGATGCCCTGCCGTAGGACGTCGGTCTGCCTCTGATGTGCCTCTGACTGAGCCCTCTGTGCCTCGAGCATCTCACGAAACAGTGTAAATATCTGTGATGCCTCTGCTGGCACAGGAGGTGGAGGTGGAAGCCCCTCAGATACAGCTGGCACAGTCCTCTGAGTAGGTGGTGGACCACCGAAAGCAGCTGACACTCCAATCACTGGAGAAGTGACTGGTGCAGGCCCTCGGGACATCGCAGACCTCTCAGAAGCTGCTCTCCCCTGCTGTGATCTAGTCTTAGGCGGCATCCTGAGACAAAGCGAAAGAAAGAATCAATATGGCACAAGATGTAAGACATCAAGGAAAGGGCAGTTTAAGGGATCAAGTATCAATGTCAAAGGAGAAAAGTTGAATCAAAAGAATTTTTCTAGATGTGATTGAGTATCTCAGCCTATATCCTATATCCTATCGTAGGCTCGCAGTAGTACAACTAAGTTGTCGTACTATCACGACATCACATACTTGTAAAGCTAGACCTGCATGGGCTACCACCAAAAATGTGTAACGACCCGCACCCGGTGTAAGGGTACTAGTCGGAAACAATGCCCAGCCTACGCCGCAGAATCGGCGGTAGAACGCTGTCTAGATAGTCTATCTAACAATATAATGAACCACCAATAATGATAGTATACTCAATCACAGAACTAAGATAGAAATGAGCACGAATTAGATAAAGAATAGAATAGTCATAATACAACTCATGAGTCTAAAATAATACATTAATGAGTCTGAAGAACAACAAAATAAGCTGGAGACAAATCCAGTACAAAAGAATACTACGAGGCTACAACTCCAGGGTCAACTGTCTCAGTTGGGATAAGTCCCTCTTGAGCCAGGGTCTCAGAATCTAAACCCACAATATCCTGGGGTCCATAAAAGGTAGGGTACCACTCCTCAGTGTCATCTGAAAAAATATATCCAGTCAGGAAAGGAGCAGAGTACATCTCTAACAGCAGTTCTAATTAATGATAAGAACTATGTAGCAGTAAATAGCTGTGGATAAACAAGATGCACAATAGATATAAGAGATATATGTACGATAAGGAAATACTGGAAATAAATACAATAATGAACAATATGCCAATGAAACAATAATACTAATGACTAAGTGTATGAGTACTAGCTTAACATGTGATCGGCTTGGGCAAGATGCAATGCGGCCTGGCTAATCAATGTTGATTTTACATGATATCAATGTTGGAGCGAAGCGACTTAGGCGAATAAACTCCGAGTTATATTCTTCCACTGTCATACTGCCTTGGATAAGGCGGTTGAACTTGTCTCTGAGCTCTGATCGTGCAACTGCTGGAATGTACATCTCTTGAAAGAGTCGGGAGAACTCTTCCCATGTGACCCGGTCCTGTCCGAGCCTTCTTTCCTCTGCTAACCACCAGTGATGTGCATTTTTAGTTAACTGCATTCTGACTGCAGTTATCCACTTCTCTCTTGGAAGTTCAGCGGCTTCCAACTGATACTGAATGTTTGTGAGCCATTCATGAACTTCTGTTGGCCCTTCTTTACCAGAAAATTTGTGAGGCTTGAGGTGACAAAAATCGGTGATAGATCCCGTCGCTGTTCGCCTCGTTGGTGGATTTGCCTGCTCCAATGCGGATACCAGGCTGGTCCTCAGATACTCTGTCACGACCCGCACCCGGTGTAAGGGTACTAGTCGGAAACAACGCCCAGCCTACGCTGCAGAATCGGTGGTAGAACGCTGTCTAGATAGTCTATCTAACAATATAATGAACCATCAATAATGATAGTATACTCAATCACAGAACTAAGATAGAAATGAGCACGAATCAGATAAATAATAGAATAGTCATAATACAACTCATGAGTCTAAAATAATACATCAATGAGTCTGAAGAACAACAAAATAAGCTGGAGAAAAATCCAGTACAAAAGAATACTACGAGGCTACAACTCCAGGGTCAACTGTCTCAGTTGGGATAAGTCCCTCTTGAGCCAGGGTCTCAGAATCTAAACCCACAATATCCTGGGGTCCATAAAAGGTAGGGTACCACTCCTCAGTTTTATCTGGAAAATATATCCAGTCAGGAAAGGAGCAGAGTACATCTCTAACAGCAGTTCTAATTAATGATAAGAACAATGTAGCAGTAAATAGCTGTGGATAAACAAGATGCACAATTAGATATAAGAGATATATGTACGATAAGGAAATACTGGAAATAAATAAAATAATGAACAATATGCCAATGAAACAATAATACTAATGACTAAGTGTATGAGTACTAGCTTAACATGTGATCGGCTTGGGCAAGATGCAATGCGGCCTGGCTAATCATAAGTGCGGTTTATGATCAACACTATTCATTTACCAGTACTTTATTCAATAGGAATTTGATCATATATCTATACTAATACTCTCCACCCCCGACTGGTATAATAGATCCAACCACGGAATGCTATGGCACGAGATTCCCCAAGAAGATAGCTAGTCTCCCCGAGAATCGGTGTCTGTACATGTACAAGATAACCAATAAAATAATACTTGCATCATATACACCATATACCAAGGAATAACATCTCATGACGAGATCCGGATATACCAATCCGTGTAACCATAGTGTCAAGAGAACATGGATATCTACACTAGATACAGTGAACATAGAGGATATCATAAATGAGAAACTATCAGAGAATGTACTCGCCTGAAGTCCAATGAATAGTCTCACAGATGTCTGACTCGGTGCCTCGAAGACCTAGATATGGAATACAACATCAATACAAGGTCCCGAAAAGAGAACAAGTTAAACTAGTCAACTTCTAGGTCAAAAGTCAACTCTAAGTCAAAAGTCAACTGTGGTCAACCCAAGGTCAACTATCTATTTCTAGGTTGTACAAGTCTAGCACCAAAAACTTGGATCAAAATACTAAGCTCTAAGTCATAAGACTACGTCCTTAATATTAGGATACCGTATCTTCGGATACGTGAATCCAAAATAAACCTCACAATACTAATATTAATAATAATGCATAATATAGAATATTAAATACAACAATTTAGGAATCAAGGTTTTGAATCCAATTGGTATCTACACAAAGTAATGCTCAAGATACATATAGGTTGATTTTACATGATTAAATCTCAGATTTAGAAGCTATTTTAATAAGAAAAACTGAATTATACCTATTGGGAGATGGATTCCCAATGAAACCTCCAATTGAGATGAACTTGCTTCCAAATTATAGATTCTTGCTCCTCTTTGTAGATCCTTGCTTCCTCCTTCTAGATCCTTGCTTCTCAACTTTCTAATGGTGAATTTGGAAGAATTTGGAATGAATTTGGTAGGGAATTGGAATGGGAATGAAAGAAATTTGGGAGTGGAGAATTCTAGATCTAGATTTGGAAATGAGAATGAGAGGAGAGAGAAATTCTCCCCCCTCTAATATAGGCCGGCCTTACCCCTTCCCCAAGCAATTATAAAATATCCAATGTACCCCTTGGGGCCTCTCATGAAGAAATAATTAAGGAAGTAAGCTTCTAGTCTAATGACTTAATTAATTTAATCCATCTCCTTAACATTGGACTTTCTTAATAGGCCAAGTCTAACTAATTAATTCATGTTGGTCCATGGGTCCAAACTAAACTAGTTGGGTCCACTAATATAAGTCCAAAATAATTAAATAACATTTAGCAATAATTAAATAATACAACAAATAATTATTTACCATGCACAATATTTAATTAAATAGGAAAAGACTAAAATACCCTTTCCTAGAAATTGTGGTAGTGACATACTCTGCCTCCTGGCGATGGGCCTCTTGCTGAATCTGCTGCTGGGCTTGCATCATGGCATACATCATCTGGAACATCTGTTGCCCGTCCATGGCTTGCCCTGGCGGAAAAACTGGCATATGGGGAGTGAACTGTGGTGGAGGTGGGATGTCATCTCTCCGGAACCTTGGATTAGGCTGTCCGGTCTGATCGCTCTGCCATGTTTATCCTCCATTCCCTGGAGTCACTCCGTCTGTATAAGTAACCACAGCGTCGTGTGGTGTATCCAAAAGAATCTCGTCTCCGTTCCTGGGATCCATTACTCTGAAATCAAAAGATAAACTGTAAGAACGCTCAGAGGAATCAATACAGGATGCAAATCAAGTAACAATTTCGAGTTCGATATAGAGTTCAATAATGGTTTAAATAATGGATGAGATCTTAGAACTTATCCTATCCTTAGGGCAGGCTGGTTCGGTCCCTAAGTTGAAGCCGAACAATTTAGTCGTAGACCTGCATGGGCCACCACAAAAACCATGTCACGCCCCAGTCCCAATTACCGTGGGACCGGACGCGTGATAATGGCCAGCAGTACGCACCGATGGACAAACCCAATTTAATGGATCCATCAGGGCATACTTAAGCTGTAATATAACAAGTCTACGACAATCATGGCACAACTAATCTCATCCACACAAGATAATAAATATGATCCACAGAATAAATAAGGAAGGTAAATCATCAGCTAGTCTCAACAAAGTGCTTCGGGGAACAACCAGATAAATATCTGATACAATGGTTCAACAGACCAGAAAGTAAATGACTGAAATAAATAATAAATACTGAGCATGGCACATAGATGCTCAGGAAAAGTCTTCGGCTAACACCTCATCCTCGGATGGCTGTACCGCTCCTGGATCAGCTTCTGCTCCGGTCCCGTATACCTCGGGATAGATCTCGTCCTCAAATCCTGGGGACATAATCCGGATCCAGGTCCTCAGAGAACATAGCAAGGTACAAGAAAGCTCATGCCAAAATAAATGCAGTGCAGAAAATAAATGGAATAAATAGGGCAAGTAAGTAACCATCTAAGTGAAAATGCAAGTGAGAGCAGCACGAGTACTCAGGCTGGGCCACTACAAGCTCTGTGTCGGGGAGCTGGTAGTGGTAATAACCGGTAGTGGGTCTAGCTCTGCTCCGAGAGTCTACGACCTCTCAATAATAGTGGATGTATATATATATGGAACAGCCTGTAGCCTGTGTGTCTCTCCCCACCCAATGTAACCACGCATATCATGACCATAACGTCTCATGTCCATGTCAAGCGGGATCATAGCTAATGCAACCAGTCATACTATATCTAAAAATATAAGGTCCATGTCCTGTATCCTATATAGAATTACCACGAATATCTCGAGAAAATCCTGTCTTATGAATAGTGTCAAGTGTCCTGGGTCATAGTGTACTTGATAAGACAAGTACGAGAATGTAAAGTGTCACGAATGACCATCTCTAGATGACAGTACCCAACACCGCGTATAATATTGGCACCCGACTAATAATCGGACGCTAAGTACGTCACACGGCCCTAGGTTAAGCATGCACAGCAATATAATGAAGCAAGGAAAATATATAACAATACTGCAGAGTTTGGCAAGGTACACTTGCCTGATGTCCGAATACCAACAGTCGTCCCTGTATCAGTGGATCCTGTAGGTACTACTCCAAAAGCTGTAATAAATATCACCAACCGTCTCAGAAGATATCAAACTGCTAGAAATGCCTGTCCTTACGTCCAATTTGGACACAGGAGCAAAAAGGGCATTTCCGGGCCACAGCGGGTTCCACATGTGGGCCACTTTGCACCGGAAAGCGTGTCAGGGTCAAAGGTCTCCAAATTCCTCAAACTCAGTGTCTACAAGTCAGGAATGATGATACGAACCCAACGGAACTTTCAGAATTGGATTCCATTGAGCCGATCACAAAATCGCCCGTCAAGTGGAGCCTGTGGGGGCCATGATACGCAATTTTGTCAACGTTCTCAGAATCGAACCAAACTTGGGTCACAGGACCAGCGTATCGCTACGAGTCCGATGGTGTAAGTTTTGTCTCGATCCGACGTGTGTACACAAAGTTACAGCGTGTTCCAGAAAAGTCGGATACGGGCTGTTGTCCGCGGATACGCGTTGATTTCGGGGTGCACGCACCTCCGAATCGACTTCTGCGAAATTCCACACGACCGTATCAACGACGCGCATGTTTCGGTAAAGACCGCGTGCGACCAAGTCGTCCCGTTTGGCGGGGTGCACTCAGTTTCGGGGTGAAACAGGGCGTTGTTTTTCCTGTTTTTGGATCGCGGTGTACGATCACCACAAGACGCGAGGCACCGAGCGAGTTGCACGGGCACCGAGAGGGTTATACAGTCTATGCGTAGCAACTGACGGAATCTCAAACGGAGTTACGAGGCGAGAGAAAATAATACCTGAACGGGGCTCCATGAATGCTGGATTCCACGTGTCCGAGAGTCAAATTTGACGCGAGCTGTGTCCTGGTCGTGTCCGCTGCACTATTCAGACTGAGTCGTGTCCTGGTTCAGAGGCTACTATGTCCGGGTCAGGGCTGCTCGGCGGACACGGCAGAGGCGAAGTCATCTTGTCTAGGGCTCCGGCGAGGGCTTCGTCGACCAAGGCTGCTCGAGCGGAGGGTCTCGAGGGTGCTGGCCGTCGTGTCGGAGGTAAGACGGGGGCGGGGGAGGCTGTGGAGGCGGTGAGGAGGTCGGGGGTTAGGGCTGGTGCAGCGGGCAGCGAGGATGACCGGGGACGAAGGCGGGGAGCGGTGATGGTCGGGCGGAGCGGCTGTGCTGAGGCGGTGAGGAGGTCGGGGGTTGGGGCTGGTGCAGCGGGCGGCGAGGAGGTCGGGGGATGGCTCGACGGTAGGGGTGTGCGGAGGACGGCCGAGCTAGGGTTCAGGCGAGGGTCTCGGCGGCAGAGGTGAAGAAAGACGGCGGCGAGGGGTGATTAGGGCTACACGAATCCCAATGGGGGGTTTTATACGGCGCCGCCGGGTCGGAACAGTATTTCTGACCCGGTTTTGGGGATTAAGGGTTCGGGTTGAGCGGGTCACGGGTTGGGCAGACCCGATCCGACCCGTTAAGGTCAGGGGTCCGGTCCGGTTGGATTTAATCCGGTTTGGTTGGGTTTGATCCGGTTTAATCATCTAATGGTTTTTAAGGCTTTAAACGCGTCTCCGGTGTCCAATAAATACACCAAAAAATACCACATGTCTGGTTTTCCATTTTACACCATAAAATATTATTTCCATAGTATTTTAACATCAATAAACTGCATCTAAAAATCCTTAACCCTTAATTACCTTGGTTCTTTTTCAGAACTACCGAAAATCCGGGAAAATTATATTAAAATTTATTATGAAAATTAGGGTGTTTACAAATGCTTCAAACGGAGCCATCTGGATGCTTGCCTGATAGCTATTATTGTAAGAAAATTATACAAGATGTAGGTGGTCCTCCCATGATCCTCCAAAGTCTAACATACAAGCCCTCAACATATCTTCCAATGTTTGAATAATACGCTCTGACTTCCCATATGTCTGCGGGTGATAAGATGTACTAAACTTTAGACGAGTTCCAAGACTCTCTTGTATGCTCCTCCAAAAGTGCAATGTAAAGCATGAATCCCTGTATGATACAATGCTGACTGGTATGCCGTGAAATCTCACGATCTGCCTCATATATAAGTCAGCCAAAGCTTCTATAGATTAGCCAACTCTAAATGGAAAGAAATGGGCTGACTTGGTAAGTCGGTCCACTATTACCCATACTGCATCTCTTCCACTTGGACTCTTGAAAAAACCCATGACGAAGTCCATAGTGATGTGCTCCCACTTCTACTCTGGAATCGGAAGTTGTTGCAATAACCCTACTGTTCTCTGGTGCTCTGCTTTGACTTGTTGATATACCAAATATTTAGCAACAAAGCGAGCTATCTCTCTTTTCATTCCATGCCACCAAAAATGTTGTCGTAAATCACAATACATCTTGGTGCCTCCAGGATGAATAGAATATATCGAACTATGAGCTTCTGTCATCAGCTCCTGTCGAATTTTTCTATTTGGAACATAAAGACGATAACCACATCGTAATGTTCCATCATCATGGATGCGCAGTCCTGTCTGCTCTTCGGTCTCTGTCCTTTCCTTTAATCTTCTGAATCTGGCATCTGTAGGAAATGCTGCCTTGATTCTCTCTACTAGTGATGATTGTACTTGTAAGTTGGCTAGTGTCCCATCTATTCTAGGTAATATTACTTCAATGCCAGACCCTGCAAGTCCTCCAATAATTCCTTTTGTGTTGTCAAGAAGAAAGCTACTGGTTTCTGGCTTAACGCGTCTGCTATAATGTTAGCCTTGCCTGGATGATAATGTAACTCTATCTCGAAATCTTTTATCAACTCGAGCCATCGACGTTGTCTCATGTTTAACTCCTTCTTCGTGAAGACATACTTGAGGCTTTTGTGGTCCGTATAGATTTCCACTCGTTCCCCATATAAGTAATGTCTTCATTGCTTTAGAGCAAATACAACGGCTGTAAGTTCTAAGTCATGAGTTGGATAATTCTTCTCATGCACTCGTAATTGTCTGGATGCATATGCAATCACCTTGCCATGTTGCATCAATACGCATCCCAAGCCCTTTCCTGATGCGTCACTGTAGATCACATAGCCTCTTGATCCTGATAGAATAGTCAATATTGGTGCTGAAGTCAGACGCTTATTTAACTCCTCAAAAGCGGCTTGACACTCGTTAGTCCATATGAACCCTTGATTTTTGTAAGTCAACCGAGTAATAGGTGTTGCTATCCTTGAGAAGTTCTCCATGAGCCGTCGGTAATATCCCGTAAGTCCAAGGAAACTTCTCGCTTCTGCTGCTGATTTAGGAACAGGCCATGTCTCGACTGCCGAGATCTTTTCTGGGTCAACAGAAATACCATCTCCTGTAACGACATGTCCAAGAAATGAGAATCTGTTCAAGAAGAACTCATATTTACTGAGCTTCGCATATAGCTGCTCTCTCCTCAAGGTCTCTAGAATAATCCGTAGGTGCTTTTCGTGCTCCTCGTGGCTCTTTGAATAAACAAGTATATCATCTATGAAGACGACCACGAACTGGTCAAAATACTGATGGAAGACTCGATTCATTAAGTCCATAAAGATAGCTAGAGCATTGGTAAATCCAAACGGCGTGACCAGAAACTCGTAGTGCCCATATCTTGTTCGAAATACGGTCTTCAGAATGTCCTCCTTCCGTACCTTTATCTGGTGGTATCCCGATCTCAGATATATCTTTGAGAATATTTTGGCTCCACTAAGCTGATCAAATAGGTCATCAATGCATGGCAATAGATATTTATTCTTCACTGTTACTACATTCAAGGCTCTGTAGTCAACGCACATACGCACTAACCCATCCTTCATTGGGACAAACAACACTGGTGCTCCCCAGGGTGATGTACTTGGTCGGATGATACCTTTCTCTTCTAGTTCTTTCAACTATGTCTTCAGTTCATCCATCTCCTTTTTAGCCAGTCTATAAACATGTGATGCTATGGGTGCTACTCCCGGTGTCAATTTAATCGAAAACTCTATGTCTCTTTCTGGGGGTAGGCATGGTAATTCTGCTGGAAAGATGTCTTAGAATTCTAAAATAATGGGATGATAGACAACATCGTCCATTGTGAGTTGCATACCATCAAGGATTTCTGTGGATCCTCGTGCAAACTCAAGTTCAGGCTGGCCGGGTACTTTAAAAAGAATGCTTCCTCCAAAGCAATCGAAGAAAGCATGGTACTTGCTTAGCCAGTCCATTCCAAGCACAATATCAAAAGTCAGCATAGGAAGGACTAAGAGTCGGGCATTCAACTCTCTGCTACGTATCACTATAGGACACGATCTACAAACTCTACTAATAGGTACAACTCCTCCCCCGGTAAGAATTCTAATACAACTAGGTAAAGGTGTAGAGGCAATATTGTGCTTGACAATAAAACTAGATGATATGAATGAGTGGGTGGCTCCCGTATCAAACAATGTCATAGCAGGAAAAGTAAAAGCAAGAGTGATACCTGTTATGACATCAATCTCCTGATTCATGTCATCTACTTCTATTGCAAAAGCTTGTTCGTTCCTCTGTGGCTGTCCATGTCCGGCCCTCATATATTGATCCTCCTGGGTAGGTAGCGGTGGTCCTCGCTGAAATCCTTCCGTTGCTGGAGGTCGAGGTACTCCTGGTCTAGCCATCTGTTGAGCTGGCTTTGGTGCTGGAAGCGTTAGTCTCTGTGCTGGCGGTGGAAGTGTCAATGTTTGTTGCATAGGACAGTCTTTTATAATATGCTGTCCGGAACCATATCTCATACATTGACCTAGACGGGTTCGACAGTCCTTCATAATATGTCCACGTTTCCCACAATAATGGCAGTGGGGCTTCTCGGGGATCCGGTACGGTCCTGCTCTGTGCTGGTACTGTTGTTACTAAGCTAAAGGACATCTAATAGGTCCTCCTTGTTGCGTCCTTGCCGGTCCTTGTTGCATCCTCTGCTGACCTCCTTTTCCTCTGCTGATGGTTTCTTACAATCTGGCTTCTGTCAGTAACTCAGCATAAGAGATCCGGGACTGGGAGCTTGTATAATGTTGGAGCTCCTGAGTCAGTCCGCGGTGAAACCTCTTAGCATTGGCTAAGTCATCTGGTATCAGGGCAGCGCCATATTTACTAAGGCGACTAAACTCGACATCGTACTCGTCAACTGTTCGGTTCTCCTGTTCCAGGTAGAGAAAATGATCGTATAGTGCATCTCTGACGGTGTCCGGAAAGTACTTTCTCTCAAAGTACTCCAGGAATTGCTCCCATATCTGGTATGTACCCAGCTGGCGCTCCATGGATTCCCACCAGTGATGAGCATTACCATCTAAAAGCGTCCTTGTACCCGTCATCCATAGGTCTGTAGCTAGCTGCGATGCCTCTAATAACTTCCGAGTGTGCGTGATCCAGTTGGTAGTTTCCTCTGGAATCTTGATGCCTTTGTATGGCCTCGGACCCATTTGTATAAAGTCCTTTACTGAACCAACTCTAGCTCGAGGTTCTGGAGCTAGTGCTTGAGTTGGTACAGTAGTCTTTGCAGCCATTCTTTCAAGTGCAGCCAGAAATTCTTGCCTTTGTTCTGCTGCTTGCTATCTCTGTTCCTGTATCATCATCTGGAAGAATTGGAACAGTTGTGCCTGGCCATCCTGCGGTATCGATGAGACTAGAAGGGTCCTATTAGGTGGAACGGGAAGATCAGATAAACCTCGTCGATGAGACTGGCAGGGTAGTTACCTACGTGGCTTGCAAGACATGCCATACGTAGGATTAGGAAGTCTATTTGAACGTGGGTGTTTGATAATAAACGAAAGAAATAAGACGAGGTTTATACGAAACCCGCTCTTAGGTTTACAAACAAGAAGTACAATTAATCCTATACGAAGATGTCAAGTACAATTTTTAATCTGGGTAAATATTGCTATAGGAGTCTGATCTGCAGTCAATCACTTTGTCCCTTGGACCACACGATGATGAAGAAGTGTCATAGAAGACAGAAAGCAGCTTCGAAGGTTACAAAAGAGAGTGGATGCTCAATGCCAAAGTCGTCGTCACTACTCTTTGCCTGAGCTCTGGATTCTTCTCTCTCAAGGATTCTTTGACTCTTAGTTCCTTGACCTTCAGTTTTTTTGACCTCGGTTCTGACCTTGAGTTTTTCGACCTCTTTCCTCCCTTTTTCTTCTACCTCTGTCAATAGAGGTCCCTATTTATAGGGTTTTAGTGACAGTGACCACCCAGTCGGCGTAGAAGTCGAGCAGTAGAAAGTATGGCACTTTTTACGCGATGGTCACACTAACCGTTGCCCACGTATAAATGATCTCCTGAATGAGCGTGTGATGCATGTCCCATTAAGAGACAATGCGTATAACTGCTGCGAAGATTACGACATAAAAGCCACGTAGGTAGTTATCCCTCACGTAGAAAAGGTTGGCATAGAAGCCAATAACTGTCACTATGGCGTAGAAGCCAAAGAGTTATCAAACCGACATAGAAGCCGAGTAGGCGTAGAAACCGAGCAAGCATAGAAGCCGAGTGGGCGTAGAAGCCGAGTGGGCGTAGAAGATAGCTGATCCTCCTCTCTTGACTGAGGCTTTAAGCGAATTCTGGACCGAATAGCTTTAATACGCACCGATGCAAAATGTAGCCTGAGTTGGCGTATTTCAAGGAGATAGCGTACATCGTGCTCCCATAGCTGAGAATAGCCTGATGGCGTAATGTGCAAAAGTGATGATGTGGACGTCTTGGCCAAAATTATGGCTTTTAGAGATATAATCAAATCTCTTGCATTAAATGCAGAGATCTGCCATCATCCTGCGCATTAAATGCAGAGGCGTGTCTTGAAGATCTACCACCATTTTGCGCATTAAATACAGAGACGTGCCTCAAAGATCTGCCATCATTCTGCGCATTAAATGCCGAGACATGCCTCGAGCCCTATACGAAGAGCAGCTTTTGATGTGGCAGCCTGTTTGTCTTCTGTGGAGCATAAACAGCTCACATCTGCTTGTGTAAAACTAGGCAGCTTCCCTTGTATGCGTAAAAGCAGTTTACGCCAAGGAAATGGCACTAAACGACAGTCTGGGTCGTTGTGTCGCGCCATCATTATAGCCGTCGTCTGGGTAGTCGTGCAGTACTCTTTGTCAGGAGTCAGACGTCAGGTTTACTGCATGATTTGACAGGTTCATTTCAAGGAATACGAAGCGTTGCTCGTACACTTCAATGCTGCATTAAAAGCGGATGAGTTTTACGCCATAAAGGCGATATAGCACCCTTTTTATGCTGAAGCAGCCTGGACATACTGCATTACGCGGATAGTCCTTGAGCTTATATTTTATGCTATACTTAGCAAAAAAGCTCTGTTATACGCCGATGGCTCTGAAGTTATCTTTTTATGCTGCCCAGCACTAAAATGCTGCGTATAGCTATTTAGCGTATTTTTCATGCTTCTGCAAGACCCCCTTCAAAGTTTTCAAATTCTTCGTAATTTGAAACGCTTTGAATAAAGCATGAAACGGTCAAGTCTGACTCATTCTTCAAGGCTGATTTCTTGGCAGATTTTTGGGGATTTGTTGGGATTCGATGTGTTCTCTTTTGCCTATATAAAGGCTGAGGAGTTAACCTGTTCTTCCCATATTTCCTTCACCACACAGAGATGATCGTCGGAGTTCATCGGGTCGACTTGAGGAAGAAGAAGACCATGTTCTTCCAGCATGTAAGGAGCCGAAAAAGAAGGTGTATTCGAGCAAATATCCTCTGCAACGATGGATCATGGAAGGATATCATAGCTTCCTTTGCTCGGGATAATCAGTAACTTCATATGGCAATTCATCCAGGAGAGAGGAAGGGTCACGTTCGACCACACAGCTTGTAAGCTGTGTTTTTTTTTGTCTTTCGTGGACGAGAGCAAAAAAACTAGCTCTGTCCTCGAGTATTGAGTTGGGTAAATATCTCAACTCAATCTGTCATGGCGTATGGAGGATGGGCTCTGAATAATTCAGGCAGGCCCAGTTTTGTATCCTCCCGCCATTAATTATTTTTTTTGTTAATCGGTCGCAGAAACCGACTAACTGCTGAAGAAGACGGAAGAAGATCTCCACCAATAGGAGAACATGGCAGAACAGATTCTAGGGGTGGCCTTCCGATGACGATGAGAAAATCCTTTGTAGATGGGATTTCCCTCATATATAATCATAAAAATGAAGAAAAACCCTCTGTAGACCGGATTTCTCTCATATGTAATCATGATTTAATAAAATTATCTTCTTCTGTGCATATGATTATCTTACCATATTTTTTTTATTGTGATGAAATCTGAATATGTGTAGCTTTGACACGTCTGATAACTTTATGCTGACTCTGATAGAAAGAGTGCTAGGTCCCGTCCTATCTTTTACGCATAACTAAGGATGCGCAGAAAGCTGCCTAGTATTTAAGTCGAGTATTCGAACTATCCTGCTGTTAGGAATGGGGAGCTGCGTAGAATTCTGAACCGTCACTTCTAATAAAAAAGAATTTTGTTCAGACCATCATCTTCAAGAATGATTTCCCAAAAATCCCTTGAAATAGGGCGAGAAACGGCTGCCAAACTGAGTCGCCATCTTGAAATGTAGATAAAATATTCAGACTGGATTCTCGATGAACATCCAATCGACCCAAGAAAAAGAGTCATTTTCAATGTTGAACTATGTATGCTTTGGGTACTTGGGATATTTTGGGGCCAAGAAGGAGTATCCTCTGCGTGAACCCTTGCAATTGACCTCCTTGGATTTGTTCATACATATACGCGTACTTTGGCCTGCGTATTTTTAGATATGCGGAGAGTTATAGATTTGTAAATGTGGATGAGCGTAAAAATCATAAGTTTGTAGCCTCTCGAGCGTAAGAGCTGCTGAGCATAAAAGCATCCGGGCGTATAAACTGTAGAATTGTAGCCTCTGAAAAGAAAATCTTCCGAGCCTGAAGTTGTGGATCTGTTGCCTCTGAGCGTAAAAGCCACCGAGCGTAAAATCATAGATTTATAGCTCCTGAGCATGAAGACGTAGCTTTGTAGCCTCTCGATCGTAAAAGCTACCGAGCATAAAAGCATCCGGGCGTAAAACCATAGACTTATAGCCTCTGAGCGTAAAACCGTAGATTTGTAGCTGCCGAGCATAGAAAGCTCTTTGGCGTTGAACCACGAATCTGCTTTGTATGAAAACTTTTCGAATTCGCTGACTGTCCACCTTCCCTGAGTAATAGGTTGACGTAGTCCCCAATCATAACCAAATATTAAATATCGAATTTGGTTCGGGATTCGAGGAGTCAGTCCGAACTCTATATATACCCCAAGGCTTTCAGAGAAAAACTTTTCATCTGTTTTTTGCAAAAGAAAGCCTTCGACTCTTCGAGTTCTCTCTTTTGTTTCCTCTCCGAGCATTCAGAGTTTTCAGTAATGGCCCCGAAACCAATCTCCTCCTCCAAGGGAAAGAAGGTTGACTCTTCTTCTCGCTCTTCTGCCCAAGCGAGAGCGACTTTCATCGGGCAAGGCGAGCTTCATTCTGAACGAAGTGTCCCGCCGACGAGCTGTGCACCCGACGTTAAAGGTAAAGCTTTTAGGACGAAAAGAATGACGAAAATCCTTCGCACATGTTGTACGTGAATGCGCTAGGTCATCTTCTGTGCTGATAGCCTCTTCGAGGAAGATGATGCACATAGATGTTTCATCTTTTACGCCCATATTTCTAATGTGTCAGCGTAAAAACTCAATATTTTTGCAGTCGGGCGTAAAAGCTTTGACTGTCGAAACTTGGCGTATACAATAAAATTTGAGTTTTACGCTTCTGGATGACAATTCCGGCATAATAACTCAAACTTTGGCAGTCTGGCGTAAAACACAGACTGTCAGATTTTTTGTGTATACTGCCAGTCTTGAATTTTACACCTTGGAATAAGATTCCAGCGTAAAAGATCAAGTTTTTTGTTTTTTTTTACAGTCTTGGCGTAAAGCACAGACTGTTGACTTTTGGCATATGCTGCAAGATTGTAATGTCTAGTATAAAAACTGACGTATCTTTCTTGCGCTTTGTAGTTAACCTGCATATGTCTCCATTAGCTGAGGTGATGGGTTCTGCTGCTGGGATGCTGTATTCCAACTACCTGGAGGATTTGTCCCACGTGACATTTCCTATCTCCGGACCCCAGTATCCTGAAGGAAGGGGAATCCTGATATCGTCTCAAGGCTAGCGAACGCTGTTGAACATGACCAATAAAGAGCCCCTGACGTACATAGACGGGGCCCAATATATAAAGCCGAATTTTCTATTCGAGGATATGATTGACAAGCAGTCCCAGACGAAGCTCAAGAAAGAACTCTGGGTTTTCCCTGCCGGGGGCTTGGTCATGTATCTGCCCAAGATGCTGAGAGACTATCCCATATCGGCATTCTTCCATGCTACACATCCCAGGAGGATGTCGTGGACGCTGACTCCCGATCTTCACGGCCGGCCGGGGAAGATATTTTACCAGAAAGGATCTTGCTAAGGGTTATTTATCAGACGCCCTTCCGGCTCTATGATACCGTTTAGGGGATTGTACCCGGGCAGTGTCCTGAGTGAAGACAGTTTACTGCACCAGCCGGTCTAATTACCGACTTTCTGCAATGATTTCATGGGGCATGGAGGAGTATACCCCAAGGTTAATTCCAACTACCTGGAGGCTCATACCAATAAATGGGCATCCTACCTCCTCTTTTACCGGGCCAGGGCTGCTAAGCCAGAGAAAGTTTTGGATAGCAAGGATCAGCCCCTGAGCTTTCTGAGCGTGCTTAGTGCTTAGGTAGTCGACGATCTTATGGAAGACGCTGGGGCTCCAAACCAGATTCTCGACGAAGGGATAGGGAGATATCCTGCAGGCACTAAGGCCTACAGTTATTTGAGGCATTGCTGCAGGCCTCTGTCCAAGGAAGCTCAACTGGCTGGCTTTCTCTCTATATGGCTGCGCCGACTGGTGGTAGCCGACATTGCATCTGCGGACCGTATTCACCGTAATATGCTATGGCCTGCAGTGCGTCTGGTGTTCGGGATAAGACTGGGCTTATTCCCTGCCATGGTGTGCTGCATACAAGCTGGCCTGAGGGCCATTACTGATGGGCTGCTTGCCGATGAAACTCGGCGTGATAGCTTTCCCAGGGTAGAATTACCATACCTGTATTTGATGGGATGGTTAATTCTCCATAACCCTAGGGTGATGTCTCCCGGCTCTGGCAGTAGTTCGGGGGGTAGTTTCTTGCTGAATTACAAGAATTCCTCCTGGAATATGACCACAGTTTTAGACTGTCGGCAGGCGCTGAATTTCAGTCACAGTTGGAAGCATTTCTGCAATGTCCCCTCTGTACATCTCAATCAACAGGGGTACAGACTTCAGGACTTAGGTGAAGGGCAGACCATTCTTTCTCCTGAAGCTTTTAATTGGTTGGTCTGTATTAGACCTTCCCATTTACTGTACAGAAGTGAAGACCAATGCTTCTTGGAACCCTACCTGCCTAGTCGATTTGCCAGGCAGTTTGGGTATGACCAATTGCATGTGGGTAATGCCGTTACCAGCTTCAGGTCCAGGGGTGGACTCATTGATGGAGTGAGAGGATGGTGATACTTCATCATGGGTTGCACTGAAGCAATTTTTACCATACCCGTCATTTCACTCTCTACGGAGCTGCGCATCCTCCACTCGTATGCCCAGTTTTATGTGGCGACCAACACCTTCCATCGCAATTTTGATATGCGTGGAAGTTTTAGGATGCCCTCCTCCAAGTCCGCAGGAAGAGTCGAAATCCCCTCGGTCTCTTCTAACGAGGGTGAAGATTTCGTCAATCCAAATGAGCCTCTGTTGGCGGTACCGAGGGGTGAAATACCTTCGCCTGCGGGGCCTCTGGTTATCTCTGGTAAGCGAAGGGCTCCTGTTCTGAAGGAGACTTCCCCTCGCAAGAAGAAGAAGACGGTTAGTCGTCCTGTCAGGACTTCTCACCCTGAGGTTCCTAGAAGTGAACCTGCTGTTCCCCCTGTTGGGAATGATTCTTCGATTAGAGGTTCCTCGCCTTTTAGAGAGGGAACCTCCACAGTTCCGGTTGGCGGTGCCGGAGAATTCCTACTTGAGGTTGCTGTCGCTGCTACCGCTTCAGGTAGTGGTACGAGATCGCCTACCAGGCCGAGCCAAATAAGGATATCTTTATCCAGACCGGCAACGGGAGAAACCCCTACTGCGTCTGTAAGTATACCCAGCGAGATTCCAGCTGACGAACCTCGATTGGATCTGGGTGAAGATTCGGAAGACTACCTGCCGATGTCAATTAGCACACCCCCTTCTCTAGGTATGACAGCTTGCCTAACATCATTAAGAAATAATTTAGCTGTACTGGCCGCAGACGCGATATATATACCATCGGCCATGGGTAAATGTCATCTTTACGCCTCTTTTTTAGAAAAATTAACATCATTTTGATATTAACTTTCTTTTGTCTTCTTTTCAGGGGAAGACATCTACGGGGAAGGCAGTGTTGACGCACCTTTTGGCTCTGTGTCAGCTCCTGGCGATGACATGGAGGTGCCCGACTTCGAAGAGGAGACATTTTCGGGTGCTGGCTCGCCCGAAGTGGTTCCGATATCTCAAGAGGAGGATGAGCCTGTCATTGGGACATTGCCTCCTTTGAGTACGCCGGTCACTTCATCCGTTGTTGGCGCCTCTTGTTCTGTCGCACCATCTGTTGAGGCGACGGTTGTGGTAACATCGTCTGCGGTCGTTCCTGGAGGGAGGTTCGCCAATATTACAGCCACTCCTAGCGTTCATTCGGATCTAGTCCTACTGACTGAGCAGTATACTAGTATCTTCTACACTACCTTGAAAATGCTAATATCAATGCTATTGGAGAAGAATCTAAGCTTCGAGGCTCTGAGGAGGTCCTCTCAGTTAGTGATAGTACCGATCAAAGAATTTAATAACACCGGGGT
Organism: Iris macrosiphon; assembly: GCA_036927795.1. NCBI lineage: Eukaryota > Viridiplantae > Streptophyta > Magnoliopsida > Asparagales > Iridaceae > Iris > Iris macrosiphon. Next base: position 6,352,760 of record JAYESA010000017.1, on the reverse strand, counting down.
AGCTGACACACTGGAGGAGATAGTTAATGGTTTAGAGCAACCCATTAACGAATATCTGCAGCTATCTTGAGGCAGCATTGACGGTCTCGTTCAAGCTAGGTATAACTCCCTGACTGCAGAGCTTGCTGGGTAACTAGAATCTCTGAATAAATCCGTCCAAGAACAGCAGCTAGAGATGGATCATGAGTGCACCGAATTAGAGTATGTCATTCCTCAGCTGACTCAGTACGAAGTCGACTATGAGGAAGTGACAGCAAGGGTCCGCAGATTGAGAGATGAACTCGCTCAAGCGGAGGAGGAGGCTGTCTCTTTGTCGGCCTCTCGAGATGTGCTGAAGCGTCGAATGGAGATCGCTCAACAAAACCTGACGCATGGGGGTGTAGTCCATGCAGGTTTTGCACATGCTCGGTCCGAGCTAGTTGTTTTGAACAATGATTCCGCAAGACTGGAACGGGCTCGCGCCAACGTCTTGAACTCTAGGGATGAGAAAATGGCTGCTCTGGCACGGCAAATCCGCGACCTAACCGCTCCACCCAAATGATGTACTTTTTTGCTTTTCAATGTAATTTTTGCTCTTTCTGGGAATAGTAAAGAGGTTTTTTATCTGACTTTGTGGACCCATCAATTTAGAATATAAATGACAGGTTTGGGTGAAAGTAATATCAGAGGTAATATGGACGTGATATACTCTCGGTAAGCTTTAGCAGGACATATCTATTCAGAGGTTATATGGACGTGATAAAATATGCTCCGACTAAAATTTGTACACAAAACACTATCAGAGGTAATATGGACGTGATAGGTCTTGAAGTTCCAAATTAGTTAAACATATATATTCAGAGGTTATATGGACATGATAGAATACGATCCAACTAGTTTTGTTTTGGAAGTAGTATTGTCAGAATGAGATCTTCACCATACTCCATTTGAGCAAAAGAGGTTAAGCGTAGTACCTTTTCAGGAATTTACCATTGATAGGAGCCATCAACAAGTCTCCATTAGGCTTGGCTAACCTGTAAGCGCCGTTTGAGAACGTCGTCTCGATCACATAAGGGCCTTCCCATTTGGGTTGGAATTTACCCTTACTCTTGTGAGTAATAATCATTGGCCTTCTCACAGCTAAAACTAGCTCGCCAACTTTGAACACTCTTTCCTTTACTTTTTGATTAAAAGATCTGGAAATACGTGCCTGGTAGAATGCGATGCGCTGTTGAGCCTGAAGGCATTTCTCGTCTAATCCTTCTAGCTCTTGAAGCCTTAACAGGTCATTCTTTTCTTGAGTCAACTCATTAGCCACTGCTATCCTGAGTGACGAAATTTGGACTTCGATGGGGAGAACTGCTTCGCTCCCGTAAACCAATGAGAATGGGGTGCAACCTGTAGGTGCTCGTACCATTGTGCGGTATGCCCAGAGACATTCTCCCAACTTCTCATTCCAATCTCTCTTGTTCGAAGAGACGAACTTTTTCAAGAGCTTGATAATGGTTTTGTTGAAAGCTTTTGCCAAACCATTAGTAGCAGGATTATATACCGTAGAGGCCACATTTTGTATTCGATTTTTATCGCAAAATCGATGAAATGCTTGGCTGATGAATTGAGGCACATTGTCATGAATTATACTCCGGGGTATCCCAAAGTGATAAATGACATAATGCTTGATGAAGCTGATCACATTAGATGCCTTCACCTTAGCAAGAGGGATCGTCTCTGCCCATTTGGAGAAATAATCTATAATGGCCAGTATGAATCGGTGACCTCTGGAAGAAGACGAGTGAATAGGACCAATGATATCCATACCCCATGCTTCGAAAGGCCAGGATGCAACCGTAGGATGTAGATGTTCAGAAGGTTGATGTATAAAGTCTGCATGAACCTGACAGGCTTTGCATTATTTTGCATACCTTATTGCATCTGTGATCATAGTAGGCCAGTAATAGCCCATTCTCCTGATACGATCCTGTAGCTTAGGACCGGGTTGATGCGCTCCGCATATGCCATCGTGAGCTTCACGGATAACCCACTGTGCCTTGTCATTGGAGAGACATCTTAATAGCAGTCCATCGTAGGTCCGACAATATAGACACTGTGAAGACGCATCAAAATAGAAGCGTAATGATCATCTTTTGACGGATACTGCTTCTTTAGGATCCTCCGGCAAGATTTCGTATGCCACAAAATCTATAAAGGGACTTCTCCAGTCTCTCTTGGGAGGATCGGTGTTCACAGCGTAGCTGCGTTCTATGTGAAAGTTATTTTTCATACAGAATAAATCTCTGTTAAGAAGGATCACCGAATTCTGCCTTCTTATAGGAGTAGCTAAATCTGCAGCTAGACTGGCTAGGGGATCAGCTTCCAGATTCTGAGATCGAGGTACATGCTCTAGGAAGAACCCTTTGAATGTCATGGCTATCTCGACCGTTGCTCGTTGATAGGGGATGAGGCCTGGATTCCAGACTTCGTATATTCCTCTGACTTGATTGACGATCAGCAAAGAATCACCAAAAGCTTCCAAAGATTCGACGCCCAATTCTTTAGCGACTTGGAGCCCGATTAGTAGAGCGTTATACTCCACCATATTATTGGAACAGGGCTTGCTAAGAGAATATGGTCGATAGATGATGAGTTTATCAGGAGTAACCAGGATAATTCCTACTCCTGAAATCATGTTTCCTTGGGACCAATCCTGGAGGCACCATCGAAGAATAGTTGCCATGCATCACTTTCCATTGTGGAATTACATTCTGCAACTTCGTCGGGAATGTCCTCATATAGTTTGGAGGACTCCGGGATCGGATAAGCAGCTAGAAAATCAGCCAATGCTTGGCCTTTGATGGACTTCTGAGGCACGTGCACCATGTCATACGGTGTTAATAACATCACCCAAGTCGCGAGTCAGGAATTAAGAACACTTGGCTTATTCATCAGTACCCGAAGAGGATTAATCCTGGAGATGATATGAATAGTCTAGCCTGTGACATAGTGTCTCATTTTCTGAATAGCGAACATCAGAGCCAAGCATTCTTTTTCCACTGGACTGTACCGGTGTTCAGCTCCGATCATCATCCTGCTTAGATAGTAGATAGCCTGTTCATGACCTACATCGTTCTTCTGTGCGAGAAGAGCTCCCAGAGAATGATCCATCGCTCGAACGTACAGCAAGAATGGTCTTCCAAGGTCTACCCAGCAGAATATTGTAGGACACCTCTGAATCAATGACGTAACATGTAGCCACTGATCTAAGGTCGCCAATCTGGATCCTCAGGCGAATTTTTCCTAATGGCTTATTTTTCCAGGCGTTGAAACCCACGATTGTAGTGGTGGTATAAGCCAATTCGCTGGTAGGAATCCTCAGCGGTCTGAGCAGACTATGAGGAATGATGTTGATTGATGATCCCGGATCTATGTGAATCCGGTCAACCTCCATGGAATCGATGTACCCGGTATAATAGAGGGGTCTGCCATGCCTGTTATGCTTTAACAACATGTCATCTTGAGTGAAAGTGATATTCGGGACCACCTCCATCACACTGTGGCATTGAGGACATTCCACGGGCTCTTCGTCAGGGGACTTGAGCTGGGTCAAGTATGCATCCGCCTGCATTAATGCTTCACTCAGGGCTTGACGAGTGTCTTGAGAGAGCCTAAGTAGTTCGAAGATGGACAACCTGGCTGGTGTATTAGCCAATTGGGCCAGGATGTCGAAGTTGTATGGCTTCTCTAAACCTTTGTTTTGAATGTTTTTCAAAGGTTTATCAAAGCGCACTTCTTTTTGCTTCCTTTTGTCCGCCGAAGTTGGTCTCGAAGGACCGGCCTCTGGTATGGCGGGTTTTGGTTCTGAAGGCTTGGTAGCTGAAGCGTCTGCCGGTGCATCTTCCTAACTTGCTCCATAGTCCTTGAGGTAAGCTTTCCCTGAACGGGTTCCAGTAGCCAAGACCTCGTCTTCTGATGCCGAGTGTACCGTAACCGTGTAACATGGTTTACGCTTCGAGTTCTTCTTAGACTTAGCCTTAGCCTTAGCAGCTTAAGTCTCTTTCTCGATCTCCGACACCAGATCTGGATGAACCCATATGATCTCGCCCCGCTGGGTAGTTAGGGGTAGCAGGTCATGATTTTGACCCCTAGTTGGAGGGAGATTAACGATGTTCATCGTTGTCCGGGAAATAGGTATAACACCGTCCGGGACTTCTTGGGGAGGCAAATTACCAAATTGCAGAGAGATCATGTTGGCTGTGACCGTCTTCTTGCTGTTGCGCAGAGTGATGGCCTTAGCATCGATCAGCTCCTGGATCTTCCTCTTCAGTACATAACACGCCTTTGTAGGGTGGTGTATGTATCTATGGAAGATACATTACTTGGGGTTATTAGTACAGCCGACTTCATTAGGCCGCTTCTCCTCAGGAAGGGTAATCTTGTCGCTTTCGATGAGACACTCGAATATGCTCGGAATATCGTCGTCGTCGAAAGAGTATACTTCAATGGGCCCGAAAGTCCCAGGTTTCGTCTGTGTGGTTGCCGCAGTCTTTTGCCTGGACGTATTGATTGCCAGAGCTTCTTTTCCTTTGGAACCACGAGGATGGTCGCTGTTGGGGGATGACCTCTTGCCTCTATCGGAGGCAGAGATCATGATGCCATTATCACACAGCTTCCGACTATTGTCCTCGGCGGCTACCGCTGAGATGATGAACGAGGGCCAATCATGGAACTGATATGGTCCTGTGAACACCGAGATTACGGGAAGAAGGTTCTTCCTTCAAATTTCCACCAATGTCGAGTCTGGAACTTCGGGAGGCATTTGCAAAGTGGCTTGACGAAAATGTTCGATGAAGGTGCGAACGTCCTCTTTTTCCTTCTGCTTCACTTCGATGAGAAAGGACATAGACATGTCCATCCCTCCCTTGTAGAATTATGCGAAGAATAAAGCTTTGAAGTCTTCGAAGGAAGTAATGCAGTTGTCCGCCAGGCTGCGGTACCACTGATAAGCCACTCCCGAGAGACAGCCCTTGAACACCCGAGTGAGGAGGGCGTCATTCCCTTATAATAACACCGTCATCATACTGAAGTAGTTCATGTACTGACTCGGTGATATTTTTCCCTCGAACAAAGCCATAGTCTGTGGTTTGTATTTAGGAGGGCAAGGGGCCTCTTTCCAGATAGCCGGGTAAGGCTGGTTGATTTCCAATTTCTTGAGATGATCTTTGTGCTTCAAGGCATCAAATTGGGCTTTCAACTCCCGTACCGCCTGCATCGGATTTTTAGCCGGTAGCGGGACCACGGAGTGGTGAGGAATCGGTTGCATCGCGACTCCAACGGGAGGTAATACATTCTTCGAGTGAGGAAGCGGAGGAACTGCTGACTCCTGATCTAGAGCAGGCTCTTGGATCGCGTTGGATGGTGGTAAGTCCACCCCCACACGTATCTGAGTTGGAGGGACCGATGCTTGAGCCATTACAGCTGTGTGTTGAGTCAGCATCATCTGGTGCATGTTCTCCATCATGGATTACATCTCTTTCAGAGATGTCTCCAGTACAGTAATGTGTTGCTCAGCGCTCCCCGATGTGGAAGCTTCCTCGCGTTCATCTCCAATGGCATAAACTCCCATCTCCCTGGGTGTCATTGAAGGATTAGTATAGGTCTCTGTAGAAGTTGACTCTATACTTTCAGCATCTGATTCGGGAGACTGGCGACCCCCAGTATCAGAATTAGAAGAGTACGAAGCCGGTTGTCGTGACTTCAAACGGGTGTTTCAGAACACCCCAGCCTCAGTGTTCCTAAGGAGCTTATTGAATCTCCTTCGGCTCAGAGTTTTAGAGGGATGACGTCTTGAGTTCGATCTTCCTCTAGGTATGTGTGAAGCCATGTTCACTAATGCATGTGTGGGCGCTTCTTCCTGGAAAGACGGAGAGTAGCTCAACCGGTCAAAAATCGACCGTTTTGCTTCAGAACAGCAATAATTAACTACAATCCTATGACTATTACAATAGTGCTTGCTAGGCGGCATAATAGACATGCTGGAAGATCCCCTATCCTTGAGTTTCTGGATCAGATACTCACGCAGGTCAGGAGGATTCACAAAAGAAGAAGAAGAAGATGGCTTGTTCCTTCTGTTCACCTCAGTGAGCATGCGGATGTTGGGAACCATAGTTTTTCCTGTGCCATCCGTATACAACAGGTTGGCTATCTGGGTAGCGGATAATCCCCGAGGAGTGTGTCTTTCCGCAAATTGAGCCTTCTTTACGCTGAGGGACTTCACCTGGCGTAATTTGGAGCTCTGTTCGGGCTGGCGTAAAGCTAAGGAGGTCCTCAGTCGGCCATCAGCTTCTCGCATAATCCGGAGGGCAGGCAGATTTTTTCCTTGCGGGCGTAAAGGCCGAGAAGTTGAGCAGTCCGCCACTTGCTTTCTCTTGCGTAGATTGCAGGGATCATCTGCTTTTTCGTGGAGGGCAGATGCATTTTTACGCGCGGAGCGCGTTTGGAATTTCTGATTTGGCGCTAAGGCATTGTCATAAATTCTATCTGCCATGTCATCGACGGGAGACTGGATTTTACGCACAGAGCGCTGAGTAGACTTCTGGACTAGCGCTGAGGCATCGTCAGAAGTTTTCTCTACTACATCACGGACGAGAGACAGAGTTTTACGCGTAGAGCACGAAGATTGTGCAGCTATAACCTGGTTGGTCGGAGAGTCGGCAGGAATGGTAGCGGATGTCTTGGGCATCCAGACCTTACGCAGCTTCCTGTTGTCTTGGACAGAGAGAGAGTGAGAGGTACCCCCTGTTCGAAGCATATCTTCGTAGGCAGACTGGTCGAACTGGACGACCAGGGTCTTCTTCACGGATCCGACGGATACCGCATCGTGTTGAGCAATTACTTTTTCCTCAGAAGAGAAAGAGGTCCCCAGCAGAGTCACCATCTTGTGTTTGATAATAAACAAAAGAAATAAGACGAGGTTTATATGAAACCCGCTCTTAGGTTTACAAACAAGTAGTACAATTAATCCTATACGAGGATGTCAAGTACAATTTTTAATCTGGGTAAATATTGCTATAGGAGTCTGATCTGCAGTCGATCACTTTGTCCCTTGGACCACACGATGATGAAGAAGTGCCGTAGAAGACAGAAAGCAGCTTCGAAGGTTACAAAAGAGAGTGGATGCTTGATGCCAAAGTCGTCGTCACTACTCTTTGCCTGAGCTCTGGATTCTTCTCTCTCAAGGACTCTTTGACTCTTAGTTCCTTGACCTTCATTTTTTTGACCTCGGTTCTGACCTTGAATTTTTCGACCTCTTTCCTCCCTTTTTCTTCTACCTCTGTCAATAGAGGTCCCTATTTATAGGGTTTTAGTGACAGTGACCACCCAGTCGGCGTAGAAGCCGAGCAGTGGAAAGTATGGCACTTTTTACGCGACGGTCACACTAACCGTTGTCCACGTATAAATGATCTCCTGAATGAGCGTGTGATGCATGTCCCATTAAGAGACAATGCGTATAACTGCTGCGAAGATTACGGCATAAAAGCCACGTAGGTAGTTATCCCTCGCGTAGAAAAGGTTGGCATAGAAGCCAATAACTGTCACTATGGCGTAGAAGCCAAAGAGTTATCAAACCGGCATAGAAGCCGAGTAGGCGTAGAAGCCGAGCAGGTATAGAAGCCGAGTGGGCGTAGAAGATAGCTGATCCTTCTCTCTTGACTGAGGCTTTGAGCAAATTCTGGACCGAACAGCTTTAATATGCTCCAATGCAAAACGTAGCCTGAGTTGGCGTATTTCAAGGAGATAGCGTACAGCGTGCTCCCATAGCTGAGAATAGCCTGATGGCGTAATGTGCAAAAGTGATGATGTGGACGTCTTGGCCGAAATTATGGCTTTTGGAGATATAATCAAATCTCTTGCATTAAATGCAGAGATCTGCCATCATCCTGCGTATTAAATGCAGAGGCGTGTCTTAAAGATCTGCCACCATTTTGCGCATTAAATGCAGAGACATGCCTCGAAGATCTGCCATCATTCTGCGCATTAAATGCCGAGACATGCCTCAAGCCCTGTACGAAGAGCAGCTTTTGACGTGGTAGCCTGTTTGTCTTCTGTGGAGCATAAACAGCTCACATCTGGCTGTGTAAAACTAGGCAGCGTATTCCCTTGTATGCGTAAAAGCAGTTTACGCCAAAAAATGGCACTAAACGACAGTCTGGGTCGCTGTGCCGCGCCATCATTATAGCCGTCGTCTGGGTAGTCGTGTAGTACTCTTTGTCAGGAGTCAGACGTCAGGTTCACTGCATGATTTGACAGGTTCATTTTGAGAAATACGAAGCGTTCCTCGTACACTTCAATGCTGTATTAAAAGCGGATGAGTTTTACGCCATAAAGGCGATATAGCACCCTTTTTACGCTAAAGCAGCCTAGATATACTACATTACGCGGATAGTCCTTGAGCTTATATTTTACGCTGTACTTAGCGAAAAAGCTCTGTTGTACGCCGATGGCTCTGAAATTATCTTTTTATGCTACCCAGCACTAAAATGCTGCGTATAGCTATTCAGCGTATTTTTCATGCTTCTACAGTGGGTAGCAGTTATCATTATTACAGCGTAAAGTAGACAGTCTTCTTCATAGTTTGGCTTTTTATGCCAACAAGATAGTCAATTGGCTTTTACGCCCCATAACAGTCATTTGGCTTTTTACGCCAACAAGGATAAAGAGTCTGGCGTAAAACTTTGTTTTATCAAACAGAGGATAGTTGAAAGAAAGAATAAGGTTTTAGTCAAGTGTGGATGAGATCCTTATACTCTATTCCTATACGCAGGCTTGTTTGGCACAGTTACGTAACTAAGACAATATATTCTGACCTGCATGGGCCACCATCAAAAATATGTCACGCCCCAGTCCCAAAATACGTAGGACTAGAAATACGTAACACGCCCAGCCGTATGTATATGAACTCCAATATATGGAAACCATATACACACGTACGCTATAAATGAATATCCAATCCACTAGTGGTAATATACTGTCACAACAAGTCACACAGAATCTATATCTCATCCACAGCACAAATAATCAGTAGAAAATAAAGAGCTGAATAATAACTGAATGTCAAAGATAAGTATCAAGTCTGATAGTCAGGTGGAAACAAATCCACTACAAAATGACTATACTGAAGTAGCAAAAGATCTCTAAACAGCAGTAATAAAATTAAAGATATTCCGAGGGTAAGATTTCCTCAGTTTGGTAAGCAGCGTCAGCTCCGGGACCGTACTCCTGAGGATACTCCTGCTCGTCCATATCTGGAAAGGGACCAGGTCTTCAGAGGGACGTAATAAGATACATAATAACATGCCAATAAGTAATGAAATATAAACATCCAATAGGTCGCCTAACCATAAGTGAATGCAGTTTGAGAATAACTTTCCACCAAGTGGGCTATCTGGCCATATAGTGGGATTGGCATGATTCTCTCGGAGAATTAGGGGCCTACAAAGCTTATCGTCTTTTAAATGGCAGAGGCCACCAAGTAGTATAGGGGTCATCACGATCGCGTATTTTCGGTGGAGCGTACGGGTTATATAAGAAAAGTGTAAAGGAGCCCAAATATCTTATTTGTTGTTCTTCCCATCCCATGCTCTAAGCATGCCACATCCATGAGATAAACCTCTAAATAACTACCAGGTCTACTAGCATACAAAGTTTTTATCAGCAGTCATCCCTAACGCACGGCCCATGCGTACAAGAGACCAAACCTGTCCCGCAGTCCGTGATCTATATGAGACTCACAATTCGTGTAACAACTGTGTTACGGTCAATGAATCTACTGATGCTCATAATACAGGGGTGGTCTCATAAAGTAGGTTCAAAATCTATAAAATAAACACCTATATAAGTAGAATTAAACATGCATGTAACAGTTGGAATGTAAATAATGGTACAATGGCACGGTATACATACCGAGTAAAAGTTCTATATAGCACGTCCAAATAGTATTAAGTAGTAGTAGGAAGAAGAATTGTAGTTAGGGTTTGGAAGAGTTGTAATAACATATATATAGAGATAAGAGGCGGTGGGGGTTACTTAATGGTTAAGAAACTACTGCCGCTGCTATTTTCTTTCTTTCTTTTTATTGGTTTTGGTTTCGGTTGAGGAGAGTTTAGTAATAACAGGAAAAGAGGTGGTGGAATGAGCTACTAATATTTTTTCCCATACGTGCGAAGGAGAGAATTAAGCGGTGGAGTTCTGTTTTATGCGCGGAGCAGTGGAGGTTTGCTTTACGCGTGGAGCGGAATTTAGGCGGTGGTGGAGTTTACGGTTGGATTTGTTTTACGCGTAGAGAAAAGAATTAGGTGGGTGGGGTTTTTATGCGCAGATGAAGTAAGAAGCGGTGGGAAGAGTTTACGCGTGGAATTAGAAATAGCAAAGTTGGTTTGCTACTGCTACTACTACTGTTGATATTTTCCTATTGGGTTTGGGTTATCGGGTTGATATCTAATAGGAATCCAAACCCATTTTCTTTTATTTTCTTTTTCTTTCTTTTTCTAATAAGCTATATATATATATACTTTTAGAAATTTCTAGAAATTATATTGGTGCATACGGTTAATCCAGTAACTGTCAAAGGATCTCCTACATGGAATAAATTAAGAAAAAATTTATAATGGCTCCATAAATCCTCTAATTGCACAAACACCTCAAATAAAAATTAATAAAATTCTATTCCTTCTATTTAGCTCGTATTTACTAAATAAATTAAAATAATTAATATGGTTTTCAGAATTAGGGGTCTTACATTCTACCCAACTTATAAAAAAATTGTCCTCGAAATTAAACTAAGCCATGGTAGAAAGTCAAGGATGGTATAAGGTATAAATATCAACAAAGTAATTTTATACCTTGGTCCGGGAATAGGTTCGAAAATCCTTGGCGCATGTCTTCCTCGCGTTCCCAAGTAGATTCTCCTGGCGCGCCATGCTTCCATGCCACACGGACCAAGGGAATAGACTGGTTCCTCAATAATTTCTCTCGACGATCGAGAATTCCCACGGGTTGCTCTTGATATGTCAAGCTTGGCCCAATGGTGATCTCTGAATGGTCAAGAATATGACTGTTGTCTGCCACATATCGCCTGAGTTGCGACACATGGAATACGTCGTGTACTCCCTCAAGTGAAGGTGGTAGTGCAAGTCGATATGCCACTTCTCCCACTCTTTCTAGCACGTTAAATGGTCCAATATACCTTGGACTCAACTTGCTGCGCCCTCCGAATCGAATGGTGTCTTTGGTAGGTGATATCCTTAAGAAGACATGATCGCCATCTTTGACCTCCAAGGGACGACGATGAAGGTCTGCCCACTGTTTCTGCCTGTCTTGTGCTGCTCACCAGTGTCCTTGTATCTTCTTAACTGTCTTGACGTCAAATTAAATCTTCACTAATATTAAACATATCAGTGACTCCAAAGAATAACATCGCTATAAGTCGCTGTTTGGCGACATATAGCGACGGTAATTTAATTTTTTAAAAGAATAGTTGCTATAAGATTATTTAAGGTAGCTAAATGTCGTTGAGTTATATTATTAGCGACATTTAGCGACGTATTTAGCGACATTAATATATTAAATATTTAGCGACGTCTATGACGTCGCTAAATATTTATATTAGCGATGTCATAAGCTAGCGTCGCTAAACGTCGCTAATTTATTTTATTATTTAGGGTTGACGAATTCCTTTTCCCCCCATTTCCTTCGATCTCTCTTCCAAATTTTTAAACCCCCCATCCGTCGTGTCGGCTCCCCTCCTCCCTCCGGCGTCCTCTCCTCCCTCCCGGCACCCCACCTCGGCGACCCCCATCCGGCCGGCATCCCCTCCTCCCTCCGGCTCCCCTTCTTCCTCCGGCGTCCTCCTCCCTCCGGCGGCTCCTCCTCCCTCCGGCATTCTTCTCTCTCCATCTCCCCTTCTCCTCACTCAGTGAGATCTCTATGTCTTCTTTCTGTCTTTTTCTCTCTCTCTAAAATGTTACAAAACGACACGACATGAAACTACTGCTACTAGTACTTTGTCTTATCTCGACACTTGTCTTGTATACTTCTGTGCCTTGCCCTTGTCCATTGATTGTCGCCATATCGTCCTCTGCACCAACTACAATGACCTCATCTTCTTTATTTGGGTCTCTTATAATTCAGGAATCAGAACACCAAGATCCTTCTTTGTAATACTACCAGACTTAATGGTACACTTTCTATAGTACTACCAAACTTAATGGTACTACCAGTCAATGTCCGATAGACTTTCTAGAGGAGGTCTTGCTAATAATGTATGCACTTGACAAAGTTTAGGCGAATGATAGGTCTTTAGAGAGCTGGATCCCTCTAAGGATGAAGCAGTAAGGCATGAGATTGGTGAGACATTATATGCGGCATAGACCTTATCAACGATATATCCTCCACCTTTATCGTTTGACAAAGGATGACAGAGAAGGGAGGAGAGGTAGATTAACTGACCTTCAAGATTGGTCTAAGGGCGTGGCCTGATAAACTTTCTAGATCTCCTAATAATTGTTGTACTTGGCAAAGTTGAGTCAAAGAAGAGGTCTTGGGAGAGTTGGAGACCATAAAGGAGGATGGAGCAGTAGAACATGAGATTGGTGGTGCTGATGAACATGATCAGGAAGACGATTAGTGGGGCAGGAAGAATTAGGAAATGGCTATGGAGGTAGCATACTTAATATGCTGGACAGACACATGGAGGGGTAGAGTACATTATGGGTATTATAAACGATAAAGAGGTTGATATCGAGTTCAAGGAGGTTGATGAGATAAACAACTTAGGCAATATGTTGTAGGTGCCGAGAAGGTTACTGTAGACTGCTAAACCTGCTATTGAAGGCTCTGTAGTGCACTGGCTCTGCTGCTACTTGCTGTTGTGCATCCTTCCTGCTGTACACTGCATAGTATTGCTGCACACTGATTCCTCACTATTGCACTGTGTAGTACAGCTAGCTTCTAGCACAGAGCTGGCACACTGCTCTCCCTTCACTGCCAAATGATGCATACTGAAAACTGTGAACTGCTCTCCCTAGTGACACAAGCTCACTTAATCACTCAAACAACCATATGCACACACACACATACATAGGGCATTGTGTATCAAGTTAGAGCAGTTCTTACCTTCCTCTAGAGAATTATACTGTATTTAACGATTTATAGGACACATACTGTCATTTTTGTAGAAGTATCTAGAAATGGATATGAATTACTATCTGCGTCATCGTTCGTGGATGTACAACCATCATTTTGATGACATGTGCGGTATGCAGGATGAATTCATTGAGGGTGTACAACAGTTTCTGCAGTTCGCCAAGGTGTTCCCTCGGTACATGGACGGTGCCAAAATTAAGTGTCCGTGTGTGAGATATCGCAACTTAAAATATCACCCAGATGTAGAAGTTACATATCATTTGTACTCGAAGGGCTTCACGCCGAATTACTATCAGTGGACCGCGTACGAAAAAATTGTGTCTCTAGCATCAAAGTTGGAGCCTTATGTGAAGCCGTATATGGATGTCCACGACCACGCTGCTTATGACGACGGATGGGTGAACATGGTTTTTTTATGCGGCGGGGCCTAGTTTCAATCTGGAAAATCATGATGGAGCTGAGGAGGCACCAAATATCGATGCAGCAAAGTTTATGGGGTTGCTGGAGAATGCAAGGACTCTATTATATCCTAGTTGTGAGGATTATTCACCGTTGGAGGTGGTTACAAGATTGTTGAGCATCATATCCGATTTTAATATGTCGTAAGAATGCTATAATCGATTGATCCATTAGATTATAGAGATCTTGCCCGAGGGTGCAAAGTTGCCTAAAGACTTCTACCGATCTAAGAGGCTGGTGAGATCACTCTGGATGGGATACGAGAAAATCGATGCATGTCGCAACGGGTGCATGTTGTACTACAAAGATGACAAGGATGAAGATGCGTGCAAATTCTGTGGTACTGATCGCTACAATGCCACTGGTAGAAAAAAGTTTGTCGGTGCAAGGAAGCCTACCGATTCGATGCACTACTTGCTTTTAATGCTGCAGTTGCAGAGGTTGTTTATGGTTAAGGAGACTGCAGGAGTTTGCACAGACGAAAACAGATCGAAGGAGTATTGGATCATCCATCCGATGGAGAAGCATGGAAGAACTTTGATCGAGAGCATCCAGATTTTGTTTCAAATTAGCGTAATATCAGATTGGGGCTCTCCTCTAACGGTTTTACCCCATTCGGACTTTTGGGCTCCCAGTATTCATGTTGGCCTGTGATCGTCACTCCGTACAATCTACCGCCTTGGATATGCATGAAGACTCCGTATATGTTCCTAACCGTTATTATCCCGGGTTCGAACAATCCAAAGAGGAACATCGATGTGTATTTACAGCCTTTGATAGATGAGTTGAATCAGCTGTGGAAAGTAGGTGCCAACACGTACGATGTTTTTAAAAAACAGAATTTTTAGATGAGGGCAGCACTTATGTGGACCATCAACGACTTTTTGGCCTATAGAATATTATTGGGATAGAGCACTCATGGTCGTCTCTCATGTCCGTATTGCATGGACGTACTAAGGCTTTTCGTTTGAAACACGGAGGTAAACCGTGCTTCTTCGATTATCATCGACAATTTCTACCGAAGGATCATCCGTACCGGAGGGACATGAATACTTATCATGTAGGCGTTGTGAAGAAGGCTAATCTACCGCCAAGGTGGTCCGGATACAAGATATGGGAAGAGGTAGAAGATTTACCAAGTGCTATCAAAGAGCCTGCTAAGGGGTACAAGTATGAAAGATTTGGTCGCACCCATAACTGGACGAAGAGGAGTATATTATAGGATTTGCCATATTGGAGCACCAATCTGATCAGACATAACCTTGATGTCATGCATATCAAAAAAAATATGTTTGATAACATAATTAATACTGTAATGGAGGTAAAGGGAAAGACGAAAGATAATTCGAAGGCCAGGTTGGACTTAAAAAAATATATAGGCGTCCTGCGTTGCATTTGATAGAGGAGGGGAATGGAAAGTTAAAGCAGCCTAAGTCAGTTTTCTCACTGGAGAAAGAGGATAAAGGGAGACTTTGTAGGTGGATTCAGGATCTAAAGTTTCCAGACGGGTATGTATCAAACTTGAGAAGATGCGTCGACCTCAAGGAGAACAAACTAGCAGATATGAAGAGCCACGATTGTCACGTATTCATGGAGAGGTTAATTATGATTGCATTTCAAAAATTCTTACCGCAGGTCATTTGGGATCCATTGACAAAGCTCAGCATATTTTTCAGAGATCTTTGTTCTACTAAGTTGCTCGTCGATCGTCTAGAAAAGCAAGAGAAGGACATTGCGGTAACACTATGTAAGCTCGAGAAGGTGTTTCCTCCTGGATTCTTTGACTCTATAGATCATTTGCCAATTCATCTTTCCTATGAGGCACGTGTTGGTAATCCTGTCGATTATCGGTGGATGTACCCCTTCGAGCGACATCTGAATCACCTAAAGAGAAAGGTAAAAAACAAGGCACAGGTTGCGGGCTCTATTTGTGAAGCTTATGTTCTCGAGGAGATTACAAACTTTTGCTCGACGTATTTTAAACCTCATGTTGCTACTAATAGAACGAGAGCTCCGAGAAATAACGACGGATTTCAGGAATCTAATGATGCAATACTCATATTCAATGCATCCGAAAAGCCTTCGGGGAAAATGAAGAAGAGATATTTGAATGACAACGAGCTAAGGGCTGCTCAGTTGTATATATTACTCAATTACGACAAGGGTAAAGTGGAGAAGCTAGAGGGGTAAGTAATTAATACGTCCACGTTTAGATTATCTCAATGTAATAGTATAAGCTACTATTATGCTACTAATCAGCAGTTGCTTCATTATTTTTTAGCACATATAATGATGAGTTGAGGTCGGTTAGACCCTACATAACAGACGAAGAAGTAGAACAAGAAATGAGATGCCATTTTCCTTCTTGGTTGAGCGCATATCTAAGGAGCTTGGTAATTACTTTTTATTTTGTACTTGAAAAATAAATAACTTACTATCGCTACTTTGGTATTTAGGTCGATCGTTTAATAACACCCGTGACTGAATCTATTAGAACTCTAGCCAAGGGACCAATTACTGCCGTTAAAATATGGCCAAGTTTCTGTGTGAATGGGTTTAGGTTCAAGTCAACAAATACTCCTATCAGAGACAGCTTTCTGGATCTTGATTCCACGAAAAATATTTGTTTGTGTATCAAATCTTCGAACTACAAAGACATCGATCCAGGCAATAATTTCTTTGGCATCTTACGAGAGATTGTGGAGTTGACATATAATTATGGCATAGAACCTACTAATATCGTGCTATTAAAGTTTGAATGGTTCAATCCGATTCAAGATCAAGGTTGGAAAATTGACAAGCATGGCCTTGTGGATATAAACTACAAGCATAGATATCAAGGCTACGAATCATTTATCCTATCAAGTCAGGCTTAGCTCGTGTACTTCACAACTTATCCTAGACGGGGGACAGCGAGGTCGGATTGGTGGGAAGTATGCAAGACTAAAGCTAGAAATATCTTTGACATTGACGAAATAGCTTATCAGGAGGACGAGCTACCTCTTGTAACAAATATTGTAGATGTGGAATCAACGAAAGTTACTCATTACACGAGTAATAATGTAGAAGATGTAGAATTATTCGAAGAGGAAGACAAAGATGAAGACGAAGTAGATAAAAGTAAAGACGAGGAGGAGGAGGAGAAGGAAGAGGAGGACGAGGAAGGAGAACAAGATAAATTTTCTGAAGATGATTGAAAATAAAATATTTTACTTGTAGAATGTACTATATTTTGAATGTAGAATGTACTATTTTGATGAATATATATATATTATATTTTGATTGTAGAATATATTATCCATTTAGACTTGTGACACCACTAATTATTTACTGTACAATTCTATGAATGCTGTGAAATATGCATAATATTTTGACTGTAGAATGTACCATATATTTGTGTATTTCTTTATTCATCATATGTTGTTATCAGGTATGACAGGACAACGCGGAGGGTTCGGCAGGTCCCGAGGTAGACAGAGGCTCCTCCGGTACTGCCTACTATTAGTTCTAGATCCTCGTCACCCAGTACTCCAGTATATCAATCAGTCACATCTCCGACTGCGACGACGTTATGTGGCATCACTTCTGGGATGAGTAGTTTCAGGCCTGATAGTACTCCCTCGTCCAGCGTTCCTTCTGCTGACAGAACCATGGAGACAAATGAGCATATGGAGGAGGTTGTGCCGACGTTGTCCCAGCATCATCTAGATCCTCCATGCGCACCTCCGGAGGAGACGAGGACAGAGATTTAGGCCGACGGTACAAAGTAAGTCAATTAGATGGATTAGCATCATATATATCATATATTTCTTTATTCATCGTATATTAACTTTTTCGATCAAAATAATTATCTCTGTATAGATATCGTTCATCGTCGGTTCAGAGATACCTGGGCCTCTTTCTGAGAAACAACTATGGTGGCCCTTGGATCAACTACTCTGAAGCTCCAGAGGAGAGGAAGGCGTTCTGGTTTGCGCACTTCAAGATAAAAGTATATTATATAAATCCTTTAATTTATGCATACGTAATATAACTTATCCGTGATGCTCACTTACTAAATTATTTATTGTAGCAAACGTATTTCTATCCTCCGCACCAGGCCGAGTTGATCGAGCGGATGTTTCCTGCCGTTGCCACCAAGCTTATCCGTGATGCCCTGGATGACCAGAAGGCTCGTGATCGTACTGGAAAACTGATCCAAGGTTGGATCACGCCTGAGCAGTGGACTGTGATGAGGGCTAGATTCGACGATCCAAGGTACAAGGAAAGGTCCGAGAAGGCCAACGCGGCTAAGCGGTATGCTGCAAAGTGGTGTGGTGGCTCAATTCCGATGACGAAACATTTTTGTCGTTTGGTATGTTTTTATTTAAGATATATTATTTTAATGTAAGTACGATAAAATGGTAGTAGAATTTTTTTTTTAATTTTAGTACTAAATAATATATTTTTAACATGTACAGAGGGGTGAGAATGCAAACATGGTGACCGTCTTCCTGGCCACCCATCGAAAGGACAAAAATCTCATTGATGAGAGGGCCTCGCAGACCAAAATAAGTATTACTTTACTTTGTGTTAATTTTAATATAACTTAGGCAATTATCGAGTATCCAAAAATTTTTAGGCCGAGTATCTTAGGCTGCGTGAGCGGGCGACTGCTAGTGCACCTATAGCTGGAGAGGCTGGTACTTCCTCGCAGCCCACTCCAGCTCCGTCGGCGGACGAGCTGTGGGTGACCGCCGCTGGTAGTCTCCAGAGGGGTACATACTATGGTACGGGATACTATGGCACCCTGGTTGCGACGCAGTCATCTAGGGCCTCCCTGACAAGTGCGCATTCCCCACAGCTCTTGCAGTCGTTGGCCCGAGTCTAGGAGGCCGTTGACCGTCAGATTGCGTCTCTCCGTGACGAGTTGCTGCGAAGGATGGAGGAGCAGCCTCGGTCCCAGCCGCAGGCGGACGATGCGATGCTCATCGCACGATTTGATATACTCGAGCGCAGCATTATGGAGCTCCAGGATTTGACAGCTGATCTTGGAGCCTCGTTAGAGCGCAGCGTAATGGAGATGTAGGCATCACAGCTATCTATGGGCGAGAGACTGACGATGATGCAGGATTCATAGCCGTACGAGGCTATTATCTACCATAGATTCATGCAACCAGCAACTCGCAGAGTTGGAGCAGATACGTCCTCCTAGTGCGCCTACATCGACACAGACTCCACCGACGTCACTGTCTTCTCCATCAATATCGGTGTCGATTTCACGGGAGTAGTAGGATTTGTTCTTATCCTTCATGCGCGCTGGTGGCCATCCTCCTGCAGATCCGCTGTAGTCCTAGTTAGGACCGTTTTATTATTGATTGTTTGTGTTTCAGACATTATTTTTTGTATTCTTTAGGACGAGGCTTTTAATTTGTTGTATTCTTTGTATTCTTTAGGACGAGACTCAGTTGTATGGATATTTATTGTATTCTTTACGACGATATTTTCTTCTGATTCGGTTTTTAATTTTAATATTTTATTTTCTTTAAATTTTATTATATTATTCATAATAAATATATGTTAATTTACCAGTGTTGAGTGTTCAACCCAAGGGGGTCGGCGAAGCAAGTAAATTCAACGGAGGGTTGCTTCGGGTCTATTTGTACAGATTATGAATTAATAAACTGCAGGAAGAATAGTTTAGAAATAATTCAGTATTCATTTTTTTTTATTTTTACTGTATCTTTAGCGACGTTTTTAGCGACGTTTAGCGACGTTACGTCACGTCGCTAAATACGTCGCTAATTACGTCACTAGAAACGTCGCTAAAAATGTCGCTAAACAAAGTTGATGTCCGTCGTAACTTGATGACATGGCAGTATTGCCAGGTTATAGTAACGTCGCTATAAACGTCGCTACGTACGTCGCTAATTTATGACATAAAGCAACAAATATACACGTCGCTAATTTAGCGATATTGCGTCGCTAAACGTCGCTAATATAGCGACGCATTTACGTCGCTAGAAAATATCGGCATAGCGACGTTTGGCGACATTTTTCCTGTCAGTGACTAGTTTAAAGGCGACTTCAGTAAAACGTCACTAATTACGTCGCTAAAATTATTTAGTAACATTTATTGATCATTTAGCGACGTTTCTTTACGTCGCTAATTTGGCTTATTCTAGTAGTGTCTCTGCTTGATGTTTAGAATCTGAGTGAGACAAACTTGAGTAGAATTACCTATAATGCTGATTATGGTTTGACCCTAGGATGGGGGTGAGAGCGATGATTTTAATTGCATATTGAGGATGGTAGTCTTGATACTTGACTTTAGCCTAGTAAGATAGCTAATTGTTAGGCATACGTCCTTATGCCGAAAGATATGATTAGTTTGATCAACCTTAGAGAGTTGTCGGGTATGTTGATACAAAATGGTCACGGTCAACCTGATTCTGATAATCGACAATACCAAGTCTAAATACAAAGTATAGTTACTAGATGTAAATGATCATTACTAAAGTCAGGCCACATTACTACTGAAGACAGACATCTTCACCAACCATCTCCATCTTATGTTGTCTAGTCTTTTATTGTTTCAAGCATTGTAATTTTATAGTTTATTGAGTTTAGGACTTATGTGAGTCGAGTCCCACTGGCAACTAGAAGTACTCAGTTCAGTCATAATAGCCTACCTCAGTCCACTCAAATAACCTGAAAACTAGCTACCCAAAATTAGACCAAAATAAGCCTGACTAAAGCTAAGACCACTCTGAAATAGGCCAACCGAACTCGGACCAAACTCTGGCCGAACTCGGACCAAACTCTGTTTTCCTAAATCAGAAGATTGGTCAGTTGTGTAATCCCTGATTTTGTGGCTCCAACGTTCAAAAATTAAAATATTTTAGACCGAGTTCTGGCCGACTTTGTCCCAAAATATCCTATAAATCGACTTAGATTTTCACATTCTTACTCACTCATCCATTCTAAACCTTTATATCCAATAAGTGAGCAAACCCTCAGATTTTAACTTCTCATCTCCAAGATCAACTTCTCAGCCTTCTATTGCCAAGTGCGATCTCGGTTAAAAGTATGTCAGAATTGTAATAGCTTGGTTCATCAAGCTCTTCTTCTATTATGAAGTCATCAAGCTCTTCATATCAAAGCTTGAAGAAGTCAGCAAGCCTTCGGATCAAAACTTGTGGTTGTAAGAAATTTAAAAGCCTTCGGATCAAAGCTTGTTGTCACTATTAGTGATTATAGTAGATACAACTCCGAGCAAGAGTTCTCGGGCCTGGACTAGTCCACTCGGAGGGTAACCAGGATAAAATCTTGATGTTTGCGTTTGCTCTCTTCTCAACTCAACTTTTTTATATATATTTGTCTTACAAATATTTCCTTATTTTTATTAGTTGATAACTGTAACATCGCACAATTTTTAATTGGATAGATTACTCCACTGCATTCTAGTCACCCCCCTCTAGAGTTGCCATCACGATCCTACAGGGTAGACTATAGTACTGGACTAGCAAGATTTTGAGTTAGGGCTTGGATGTGATTTGTGCTCTGGTGAAGTTTGATGATTAATGCTATTTAGAATGGACTATGGTACTCAAATATTGGTTGGTTGATTTCTTGAAGTTGGATAGATTTTGCGATTGAAAGAATGAGATGGTATCGAGGACTAGGTGGATCAATTTATTGTCGGAATTATCTTATGGGATATTTACTCAAGTAGAATTGATCGAGAAAGTTGGGATGACGAATTGAGTTATAAATTAAATTGTGTGCTTGGAAGACATAATTGATGGTAGTGCAATACTTGGGATTGAATTGGATTAGAATTGACTTGAATTTTATCAACCCTACTCGAGGTAACATTGTGATTACATAACGTAAGAATACTTATGATACTAATCATTTCAATAAAAGGATTGATCTGAAGAATAGATTGTTAGCTGATAGCACAAATTGGATTTTGATGATCTAGATTTCATGTCATTAGAAAAAATAAGTTGAGTAGCAAGATGGACGCAAGTTGATATGTTAAAAACAAGTTGATATGGAAATGATGATTCATGCATCCAACACTCTTTTCTATTATAGACTTCTACTTGCACAAGTTTACTAAAATAGATACCTATTTAACAAGGTGTTGATGACACTTTGTTGTTACCAATGACTTGCAGTAATGAGACAAGTAGATTTTTTGCTAGAGAAAAATGATTATAATATCGCACGAGTTAGTATTCTCACAAGACGATAGTAACTCAAAACTATTTGTGTGGATACATATAGTTCTTATTCTAAAATTTATGTAACTTATATTATGTATTAGTAATTTAAAGATATGTGAATCATCTGCTAAATTATGTATCAAAGGATCCAAAAATTCTTAAGTTATTAATATGCCACAAAAGTTTCACAAAATTAAGAAGGAAAACTATATTTAGCAGCATAAATACTTTTGAGCTAGTATCGCCTTTCTAGAACTTTAGCTCGTACGATAATATTACTAATTTTATTTGGCTCGGAGATCCACTTGTCTCCTGCTTGCAATTCATTGTTAACAACAAATTATTGTCAAGTCCTTGTTAAATAGGTATTCTTCTTGCTAAAATTATGTTTGTAAAATTTTGGTTATTTATTCTTAGCCACCTATTTCATAGGGATTGATAAATTCACTTGTAAAATGAACTATATAACGTGAAAATGTAACCTAAAATTCTTGGATTGATACTATACAGAGGCGAGATCAAATATCGATGTTGTAACTTTCATGGAGCATTGCAGAATGCAAGAACTCCCTAAAGGTGACGGAGAGCTTCATATTGAAGACACTAGAGCAAAATGTTTTTGATAGGAATACGGCTTAACACAACACCTATTAGAAAAAAAATGATCTTGATCTCTATATTATGAAGCTCTGCTTCATCTTTTTCTTTGCTTTTCACTCTGGTAGAATAACCAAAGTACTAATTGCACGCCCCGACTCTATAGAGTCGATAATCGTTCCATGGACGTAATGTCGTGTGTGCCTAAGTTGCACATCGCACAAGACAAGAATGTGCAGTTGATAATTCTTTTGAACACAGAGTATAAATCGCATTGTATCATAAAGTTTAACACTGATTATAGAAAGAAAATAACTTTTTCATTAATAACTTGCTAGGAAATTACATTGATATTGAATATATTTGATATGCCATCTCGGCTATATTCTTTGAAATAACAAAAAGAATAACTAGCTGCCATAAAATAATACTTGTTGTCCTATATATTACACCCTCGTATAGATTGACACCAAAATACCTCCTAAATGAAGTAGTTTCAACTATTGTTCAAAATAGGAAGGGCTTCAAGTCGCTTCTCCGAACTTCAGCTTCAGCTTAGTATCATGAACCCTCAACATTCTCGACACTTAAGGAGTTGGGGATCAGTACACTTAAAAATGCACTGGTGAGCGGGACGAACCCACTCGCCTAAACCGACACTACTTATTAAGGGAAAGCATACATCCAAAGTAATCTTGCTATTAGGAACTATGGTGAATTGCAGTTCATATTTTAAGAATGTTTAAAAGTAGTAAACATTGAACCATATCACTTAACGTGATAACTTACTAAACCAACGTGCCCGTCCCTGCATTAAAATAAAGATAATACTTATCGTCCTTGCATAAGACAATATGTTAGCATGTGTCCTATCCATATACGGTCATTGGTGATAATCGACACCATGAAGGACTATTACAAGACATTACGGTGCGCCCTCACAGTGGGTAGCAAGCCCAACTAAAGGTCCAAAATGCCTTGTGCCGAAGCATGTCCCATAATTTTCCCCTAGATCGATTCAGTTCTAGTGCTCGAGATACTATTTCGAGGAAAGTTAAACCATGTGCACAAGTTTTCCATGATTATGCAAATACGTAAATAGTTTAACTATCAATCATATGCATGATGTGAAACAAGAGTAATCATTAATATCTATGTACTCATGCAAAAGTTCGTTTTACTCAAATATGTATGTTCCAATTTAGCAACTAGTAGGCATCAAATATTTTAAAGTACCATACCACCAATGTTATGGATACTGCATTCCTTTCGATAGTTTTTTGGTTTCGAACCAGAACTGCTTACTTCACAATGAAGCTTTGTGTTATAGGTATCGGCCATAGATGCACTCGACGATTATAGTTATCCCATGTTCTAATCTTAGTGGTAAGCATGCAATATGGCTATCATTTTCTAGTTAAATTCAACCGGAAATCAACGATAGTAACGTTTTGAGGTAATACAATTTATTGATGTGAAGGAATATAAAATAAGGGTCCGAACCACCCACCAAGTAGATAATATGCCGAGGATAGGAGACCTACTTCTTAATGATCAGATTCAGTTACACATGTTCCTACAATGGCACCAGGTATCGTGTTAGAATCATTCTTCTATCCTTCCTCTCAAAATTCTCAGATGAATGCAGACAGACGCAAAAGAACGTTCATCAAAACCAAGCAACAAAAAAGTTTAAGGGGGAACATATAGCGAACCGGTCCTGTTAAAGGGACTCTTATATAGAGCCCACTCGTCGAGACACAGTCTACTGCATCTTGGAGTTATTCCAATAGAAGTCAATCCATGAGTTGGAATGGTTCTCGTTATTTGTCTGAATTGATTCGATGTCAAAGCATATTAGATAGAAAGTTCAGACTGAGTCAGACTAGCCACAAGCCCATTACGTAGTGCATTTTCCAGTCGGAACGGGATACTACATAATATACCACAAAGAAAAAGTTGTTCCAAAACTTAAGAATAAGGGTCCTACCTCCGACTGGACAAACAATGAAGGGTACTTCTCCTTCATCTTTGCCTCCATCTCCCATGTCGACTCTTAGACCAAATGGATCCGTCACTACACAAGAATATCGAATGATTCCGTAGAACTTTCTCCTTACTGTCTAGAATTTGCACAAGTTCCTCTGAGTATAACAAGTCTGTGTGTAGCTCCAACCGATATCAAAGCTAACCACATGACTTTGGTCATGCACATACTTTTGAAGTTGGGAAACGTAGAAGATATCATGCACTTCTGCCAAGGTCGGGGGTAGCGCAATCCGATATGCTACAACTACTACTCTCTCGATGATCTCGAAGGGACCAACAAAACCTTGGACTCAATTTGCCTTTGATCCCGAACCACATCATATCCCGCATCAGTGTTTCCTTTAAGAATACGTAGTCGTCGACTATGAATTCCAACTGACGTCGATGGGTATCAACAAAATCGTTATGCCGACTCTGCACGATGCGAAGCCTTTCTTGAATCATGCGGACCTTCTCCATGGCCTGCTCAACTAGTTTTGGTTCGGGTACCTGTCGCTCACAGACTTCATCCCAACATATCGGTGATCGATACTTCCTCCCGTAGAGTACTTCGTATGGTGCCATATTGATACTCGACTGGTAACTATTTTTATACTCAAATTCCATTAGCGTCAAGTGCGTATCCTAACTAGTCTTCAAGTATATAGCACACAATCGTAACATATCCTCAAGTATTTGGTTCACCCTCTCTGTTTGGCCATCGGTCTAAGGATGGTAGGCAGTGCTAAGATTCAACTTGGTTCCCAAAGAAGATTATAGGCTCGTCCAGAAACGCAACAAGAATCGTCTATCTCTGTCCGAAACTATTGAGGCTAGTACTCCATGGAGTCGAACAATCTCGTCAATGTAAATTTGTGCTAACCGATCAACGCTCCATGAAACTTTGGTTGTGATAAAATGAGTGGATTAGGTCAATCTATCAAAATAACCCAAATCGCATCGTTCTCTCGCAACATCTTCGAAAAGCACACAATAAAGTCTATTAGGATATTTTCCCGCTTCCACTCTGAGATAGCGAGGTTCAGCAATTCCCTGCCTGGCCTTTGATGATCTACTTTTGCTTTTTGATAGGCCATACACTGTGACACAAATATTGCAACATCGCTCTTCATGTCGTGCCACCAAAAGATCGTGCGGAGATCCTGGTATATTTTTGTGCTTCCAGGATGCACTGAATATCCTGCATAGTGGGCTTCTTAAAGGAGTTTTTTATTAGTTTTTCATCGTTAGGAACGCACATCCTTCCCTTTACACGCAATGTTGTTCTCTCTTCTTACGCAAAGTCGGTTGCCTTTTCTGTCGACATCAGCTTGCGCATCTTCTTCAAGAATATGTCGTCCTTCTGAGCAGATTTGGCCCTTTCTAGCAAGTTCTACTCAAGGTGCAGTTTAGCTAATTATACCCCTCGATATTGAATTCAGAGTTCGATACCCATTTTCTGCAAGTTCGTCTATAACCTGCTATCAATGGATAGGGATCCCATAAACTTCTGACTCAAAGTATCCACGACAATATTTTCTTTACCCGACATATAAGCGATGGTCAAGTCGTAATCTTTAATGAGTTTCAGCCAACAACACCATTGTTGTAGATTCAGGTCCTATTGGGTGAAGAGTTATTTGAGGCACTTATGATCCTTGTATATTGGACAAGCCACACCATAGAGGTAGTGTCGCTACAATTTTAACATGAACACAATTGCCGGCAATTCCAAGTCATGCGTAGGATAATTTTTCTCGTGCTTCTTCATCTTTCTTGAATCAAAGGTTATTACTTTATTTCACTACATGAGAACACATCCTAATCCCTAACCTGGTGCATCGGTAAAAATCTAGAATCCTGCAAGCCCATCCGGAAGTACAAGTATTGGGGCTGAGACGAGCCGTTGCTTTAACTCTTGGAAAGAACCTCCGCAGTCGTCCGACGACTCAAATGTGACTCCCTTATGAGTAAGACATATCAGAGGTTATGCAATTTTTGAAAAGTCCTTGAAAAACCAACGATAGTAGCCTGCCAAACCAAGGAAGCTCTGAATTTCACTAACTGACGTAGGCTGCTTCCAATCTACCATGGCTTCAATTTTCTTCTAGTCGACAGAGATACCCTTAGTTGAGATAAAATGCCCAAGGAATGAAACGTTGATCATCTATAACTTGCACTTACTCATCTACGCGAATAACCTGTGCTCCCGCAAGGTTTGTAGTACGATCGGCAAATGCTCTGTGTGTTCCTCTTTACTTTTTAAATATATAAGGATATCGTGATGAACATGACCATAAATTTTTCTATGAAGGTTTGGAAGACTATGTTCATCATTTCCATGAATGCGGCTGGAGCATTCGTCAAAATGAACGACATCACTTGGAATTCGTAAAACATGTATCTGGTTCAAAATATTGAATTAGCGACGTCCTCTGGCTTAATCTTCAGTTGATGGTAGCTCGACCGGAGATTAATTTTAGAGAACACTGTCGCTCCCTGAAGTTGATCGAACAGGTCATCGATCCTTGGTAACGGATATTAATTCCATACCTTGGCTTTGTTTAGTTCCCGATAGTCAATCCATAGTCGCATTAAGCCATCCTTCTTCACGAACAGTACCGGAGAGCCCCATGGAGAAACGCTCGGACGAATGTATCCTCAGTCTAGCAATTCTTGAAGTTGTACCTTGAGTTCCTTTAGTTCTCTTGACGCCATCATATACGGTGCTTTCGATATTTGCCGTGTATCCAAAAAGGTATCGATGGTGAATTTTATCTTTCGGCCATGTGGTATTCCAGGAATCTCGCCTGCAATGCATCGAGGAATTATACCACAACATTAGTCTGAACAACGTTTGCACCTTCCTTACGAGTCTCTAATACCAGCCAAGTACCCTTCGCAGCTAGTATACAACATGCGCCTTACCGTTACTACCGATAGAACTATTGATGTCTTCGATGTCATTCCACACAAATAGGAGAACTCAGTTTTGCTAGGTAGACGAAAGAAAAATATCTTCTCTGCACAGTCGATCATCGCATGACATGAACATAACCAATCCATGCCTAGGATTATATCATACTCATTGATGTCCAAGACGATGACATCCAAGGATAGCTTCCTTCCTCTGATGAAAATGTAACCATTCCTACAAATGAAACTAGCAAACATGCCTTCGCCTAATAGAGTGCTAAAGCAAAGGTTCATATCTAATGATGACATAGCTAATTCGCTTTCCTTAGCAAAATCAACAGATATAAATCTATGTGTCGCACCCGAATCAAATTGTACTTTAGCAGGCATATTTTTATATAGTAATTTACATGTCACAACTGTTAGGCTAATGCCTCTTCTTGAGTCAATGTAAAGACTCTACCTTGCACTCCCGGACATTGATTTTGCGTGTTCACTGGCATTGCATTCGCACCTCAAAGTGGCGGTCCCCTATTCTGGTTCAGAACATTTCTCGGATGGTTTTCATTCACCCTTGCCTTTGGAAAATCAAGAGCCATGTAGCCTATGCGAGCACACTTAAAGCATGCTCCCAAATGGCAATCGAATGCCCTGTGGCCATACTTGACACACTTTTGATAATTTTCTCCCTGATTTGGGCCCCTTTGCTCAAATGTATTCGGATGCTTAAGCACACCATATCCTCCTGCATCGTGAGGGCACATATTGAAGGTATTGCAGATGACCTGCCTCACCTTCTGTGAACTACGACCAAAGATCCGCTCGTTATTCAGGACAGTTTTGTAGCACTCCCGGTAGGTCTGTCACCTTTGGTTCATGACATCCTTATGGAGCTCGTCGTTCAGGCCTTGCTAAAAACGATGACACCATGACTGCTTATCAAGTAGGAAGGCCCCATCAAATTTTATGAGTCTCGAGAAAGCCGAGTCATAGTTGTCCACGGACATATTGCCCTATTTGAAAGTGGAGAACTCATCCTCCTATTGTTGACGTACTGATCTAGGAATATACTGCTCCAGGAAAGTTCCCTTGAATATCTCCCAAGTAATCTTGTAGTTCGGGTTGGTGTCATAGATTCCTTGCTTGGTGGCCTCCAACAAGTCATGTACCCTTAGCTCTAGTTGCACCACTGCGCAAGCTACTCTCTTGGGCCCTTTGATACCGATTAGGTTGAACAAACTTTCGAGCTTCCATCCCATCACAACATCTGGCTTGGCCTTTACGTTGAACATTGGCGAGTTTATCTTCGAGAACTCCCCTTCTTTACAAGAAGTCTTGATGAAGGATGGAGTTCTTCTTCTTCTTCTTCTTCTGCCATAACTCGGGGTGTAGGTGACACCACAGCCGCGTTGTTGTTGGGTAACAAAGTTATGATCAACTACATCAGGGTGTCCATTTGCTTCTGATGCACAGTAAATTGGGCTTGGATCTACGCTTGTTGGGCCATCGCTTGCCTTTGTTGCACCTCCATCATGTACATCATGGTGTCCATTTGCTTCTGATGTACAGTAAATTGGGCTTGGATCTATGCTTGTTGGGCCGTCGCTTTCCTCTGTTGCACCTACATCAAGTACATCATCATTTCCATCATATCGTTTAAACATGTCCATCCGGACACTCCGAAATTTTGTACGTCGTTCAGAACAGCCGGAGCACTGCTCGCAATAGCAGTATTGTTCTTCCTAGTCATCACTACAAAAGAGAGTAAACATGTTAGTATTACATAAAATATTTACGGTCTTACTATATGTGACTATTATTTCATGAAGCAGCATACGTCGAAAAGCATTCAATCGAGAAATTGCATCAAAACTTTCAAATAATATTTTCAAAAATCCAAAAAAGTGAAACCTAGTGCTCTATTACCACTTGTCATGCCCCGACTCCGTAGAGTCGATAATCGTTCCCTGGGCATGATGTCGTGCGTTCCTAAGTTGCACATCGTACAAGGTAATAATGTGCAGTTGATAATTCTTTTGAACACAAAGAATAAATCACATTGCAGCAGAAAGTTGAACACAACATAGAACATTTTTTTCATTAATAACTTGTAGTAGGAAATTACATTATATTAAATACATTTGATATGTCGTCTCGACTGCTTTATTTTAAATAACAAAAAGACTAACAAGCTGCCATAAAATAATACTTGTTGTCCCATACATTACACCCTCGTATAGATTGACACCAAAATACCTCCAAAATGAACTGGCTTCAACTTTACTTCAAAATAGGAAGGGCTTCAAGTCGCTTCTCCGAACTTCAGCTTCAGCTTAGTATCGTACACCCTCAACGTTCTCGACACCTTAGGAGTTGGAGATCAATACACTTGGGAATGCACTGGTGAGCAGGACGAACCAACTCACCTAAATCGATACTGCTTATTAAGGGAAAGCATACATTCAAAGTTATCTTGCTATTAGGAACTATGATGAATTATAGCTCATATCTTAAGCATGTTTGAAAGTAATAAACATCGAATCATATCACTTAACGTGATAACTTACTCAATCGACGTGACCGTCCTTATATTGAAAAAGAGATAATACTTACCGTATCTCCATAAGATAATATGTCATGTGTCCTATCTATATGCGGTCATTGGTAATAATCGACACCATAAAAGACTATTCTAAGACGTTACGGTGTTCCCTCACAGTGGGTACCAAGCCTAACTGGAGGTTCGTAATGCCTCGTGCCGAAGCATGTCCCACAATCTTCCTAGGTCGATTTGATTCCAGTGCCCCGGATATTATTTCGAGGAAAGCCAAACCTTGTGCACAAGTTATCCATTATCATGCAAATGCATGAATAGTTTAACTATCAATCATATGTATGATGCAAAATAGGAGTAAGAAGTAATATCTATATACTTATGCAATAGTTCATTTTTCTTAAATCTGTATGTTCTAATTTAGCAACCCGTAGACACCAAATATTCCAAGGCACCATGCCACCAATGGTTTGGATACCACATCCCTTCTGACAGTTCAGTGATTTTGAACTAGAACTACTCGCTTCGCAATGAAGCTTGTGTTATATGTCTCATGCATAGATGCACTCGATGATTACAGCCATCCCATGTTCTAATCTTGGGGTAAGCATGCATTGTGGCTATCGTTTTCTAGTTACTTCAACCGGACATCATCGATAGAAATGTTTTGAAGCAATAGAATTCGTTGATGTGAAGGAGTATAAAAGAAGGGTCTGGATAACCCACTAAGTAGAGAATATACCGAGATTAGGAGACCCACTTTGTAACAATCAGACGTTAGTTACATGCGTTCCTACAATGGCATCAAGTATCATCTTAGAATCCTTCTTCTATCCTTCCTCTTAAAATTCTTATGAATAAATTCAGATAGACGTGAAAGTATATTCATCAAAAACATTCAAGGAAAACATACAGCGAACATGTCCCATTGAAGGGACTCTTATATAGAGCTCACTCGCAGAGACACAGTCCACTACATCTTGGAATTATTCTAACAAAAGTCAATCCATGAGTTGGAATGGTTCTCGTTTATTCGTCCGAATCGATTCAATGTCGAAGGGTATTTAATACAAAGTTTAGACTGGGTCAGACTAGCCACAAGCCTATTACGTAGTGCGTTTCCTAGTCGGAATGAGACACTACACTAATTACAACGCTTTTAGAATATCTATCTTTTCTCTTGTATCTTGATTACTATTCCAACCCTCTCCAGTCGCATTCTGAAGTCAGTCTATCTATCAGAAACTCAGTGGTAAGTATTTAAGGATGTACTCTTATCCTTCAGTAGTAGGGAAAGAACAAGAACCAACAGTCGATATCTATATGAAAGGAGACTGTTTGCTAGACTTATTATTGCCTAACTAGGTGATTCAACATATTTGAATGGCTTATTGCAAATACATCCAAGAACAACAGACTACTCATTAATGTATATTTTAACTGACTTGAGTCAAAGATCAAGGTTTTTGTATGCAAGGAACTAATATGGAGTATAGAAATAACAATTGATCAGAGTAGTCTTATAGATAATATCTTAATTACTTGTTGTCTTTCAAGTTTTCCTACTCAGTCAACTAATGTTTTTTATGAATGTAAGTTAATTTTCAGTAAGATGACTGACATACATTAATTTGATACACCATCTACAATCTGATATTACATTTGGAGGGTACTCTAGTTATATGCAACAAAAATAGGTTCTTTATATTTTACAGAATCCGAAAGTATTGTGTGTTTGGACATGGAAGTTTTTCATCTGACTTGTTCTGCCAATATTGGTTACATATTTGGACATAATCTGTTACATATTTATCATCTTATGCAGCCATTCCTAGGAATATGTTGGTTCTACGTAGAAAGCATAAATTACTAGTTTTATGAACATGTTGCAAGATTCATGCATTAGTGTTTTCAGCTTTAGATTTTTTTTCTATTTTTATGTTCCTTAGTTGATAGAGGATATAAATTTTTGCCACCATGCCACTATCAATTTATAAAGGGTGGATCAAAAAAAAGTAACCGGGTGATGACAACACCTTAAGAAAGAGAGCCCCAAAAAATAGGCTGGAGCTTCTCCTCTCTTCTTGGTCTATTATTTTTTTCATGGGTTATTCAGCTACTTTTCCTTGTGAGTATAACCTTCAATAATTTAAAGCCAATGTTTTGCTAATTGCGTCTACTTTTCATAGTTTATTTCTGGACATTTTATGCTTATAATTTTCTCACTCAAGATTAATTCTTGATTAGCATGTGCTCCTAACAGGTTTTATTTCAATACATGATTTATGAGAAACAAAAGAAATTATAAATTATGATGAAATGCATCGATTTAAAGATGAACATTACTAGAAGATATATTATGATTAATTACATCTTTTTATCATCGACATATATGTTATTCTTTGTGATATTTGAATCCGTGTCACGACCCGCACCCGGTGTAGGGATGCAAGTCGGAAACAACGCCTAGTCTACGCTGCAACATCGACGGTAGAACGCTGTCTTGGTTAAATATAATATCTAAATATCTCACAATAATATAAAATCTGCCAATAATATCTTGACACAAAACTTAATCACAATTCTAGAAGTACGAGGAGATATCAAAGAAGTCTAAAATAACTATCCATTCAATATATAACAATACCAATAGAAACAATAATCAAAAACTCAAATATAAGCCGAAAATAAATCCGGTACCAAAATGCTAAAGAGAACTAACTATGCTACCTAGTGAATCCGGCTAAAACTCTCGGCAGTCACTCCAGAACTATTGGGTCCAAGTCTGCACCATCTATAGGTCGAAGTCCATGGTATGTCGGACACCAATCTCTCGGATCCTCTAAAAAATATTTTTCAGTCAGGAATGGAGCGAAGTACATCTCTAACAGCAGTTCTAAATCAATGATTGTCACGACCCGCACCCGGTTTAGGGGCACGAGTGCGTGGATACGTCCAGCCTACGCCGCAGCATCGGCGGTAGAACGCTGTCAAGGTCTTGGTACTATCTAGCCAATCTCACACAAGCATCAAATCTCCATAAGGAGGCACAGATGACACAATAAAATGGACACATACTCAATCACAGGATTACAGCACGATAAGATATCCAACAAAAATTAAATACAACACAAGTCAAAAAGTAATAACTTAACTCAACAATTATTCAAGTCTCAATAAAAATGCCGAAGACAAATCCGGTACCAAATAGTCTACTGAAAGAACTAACTAGAAGATTGGTGATTCCGGCTAGACCTCCCGAAATCATAACTAAACTATCAAGTCTGCAGCTACTCACCATATGGTCCATAAAGTGTCGGACAGCGGTCCTCTAAGGCATAGTCTGGAAAAATGTTTCCAGTCAGGAAGGAGCAAAGTACAAATCTCAAATAACAGTTCCATTAAATTGATAAGGACTATAAGCAATAAACATGTAATGCTAGCTACTGAGAAGACAGTGAAATAAATACAATGGCAATTAAAGAGAGACAGGCAATGTAAAGAGACAGGCAATAGGAAATATGGTACAGTCAGTGCATGTATGAAAATAAAAAGAACCAGGAGCAGTATCATATACGGGTGATGAAGTATATAATTTAAATAGGGAACTGTAATCTATTCTAAGTGTTTGAAATAGTAGTTTCAAAATGTAATCGGCTTGGGAACATGTACGATAGCTATAGGGCCTGGCTAATCATGGGTGAAGAGCATGATTAACACTTACATTGTACTATACTACAATAAGAGGTTATGATCATATTTCTTACTAACTACTTCTCCGCCCCCAACTAGTACTGTGGATCCAACCATGACACGTCACGATACACGAGCAAGTCCAGTCTATCATGTACGATGTCTAATATATATGTCGTGTACAATGTCAATACGATAATCAATGTAACATCTCATGACTGCAGATCCAAGCTATACTAGTCCGTGTAGCACAGTGTCAAGATTCAGTTGTAACATTTCAAGATTATTGAACTTATAGAAATTATCAAGAAATTGGAAATTATCAGAGAATGTACTTGCCTTGGGTCCTTAGCTGGTATTTATGGATGTCATGTTCCAGAGTATCCCCTGGGTAAACCAACAGTCCTATAACATATCACAAGCAAAACCACATTTGCATCAGATGCTACACTAACACAGTCTAAAAATACTGAGTTCGGGACTTCTCTAGGTATGATACTGGTCACCTAGGATCATCTATTAAATAGACATCTAAAACACATTACATATATTTAACTAACATATACATTAATGCTTATAATATATATATACACCAAATTTAGTACATATACAATATTTATATGTACCATTTAATTATATGTATACTATATATACAGGTTGAACAATATATTACTATATACATTAATTTTATATATAAAAATATACTAAGTATGTATACAAAATGCATGGATATACATACACAAGTTATATATATTAGAATACGTAGTTATATATTTTAATATGTTGAAAATACATGTGCCACATTACTACAACTAATATTTGTTTAAAACGAAAATATATATATATATATTGAATATCTATATAGATATATATATACCAAATCTTATTATATTTCCCATATACATATATATATATATATACACATATATATATCAAATACCAAAATACGCATTTACATATTCATACATTTATACCAAAATACGTATATAATATATATACATATATAAGCCTATCAGTAATTTATACAAAATACATATAAGTGTATATACACTAATAGAAGTATATAGGTATATATATATATACACCTACATATCCTATTAAATATTAATTTAAATTACATAATTACATATACAAGTTAATATATATACATATACTTATACATTAAATACCTACATACATACATCCATACATACATATATACAAAATAAACTATACTTATAAGAAGGAGGGAAGAGAGAAGAGCTTACTGTGATGGGTCGGCCGCCGGGCTTGCTGGCCGGAGTACGGCAGGAGGCCGCCGGAGGGAGAGGCCAGGGAGGAGTTGACGATGGTGGTCGGCAGGCTGGTTCGGGTCGACAGGCCGTGGAGCTTGATCAGTGGAGAACGGGGGTCGACCGCCGTACGGGCCGGACGTCGAGGCAGCGTCGGCCGGGGTCGGGATCAGTCGGCCGGCCGGCTGCTGGACAGGTCGGCGGTGGATCGGCTGGGTCGGGGCAGTCGCCGCGGGGAGGAGCTCGTAAGGGGACCGTCGGAAATGGCCGAGGTAGGGAAGAGCAGAGGGAGGGCTCGAGGGCTCGGCCGCCGGAGTTGGCCGGGTGGCCGGAGCCAGCGTGATGGTGTAGCCGAGGAGGAGAGCTAAGGGAGGAGAAGTTGATGGGGTTAGGAGGAGGAGATCAGGGAGTTGGGAGGAGGTTGTGGTGGTTGTGTTGTTAAGTGGCCGGAGCCAGCGTCGAGCGTCGGAGAGGGGTTGGAGCACGCCGCCGGGATGAACAGGAACTGATGGTCGGCCGCAGGGGATTGACAGTAGGGGGAGGCTTTGAACAGTACTCAGGTTTCCCCCCTCTATGAATTCAAAATTTTATTATGAAGAAAGGAAGAAGGAGAAGAAAAGGAAGAAGAAGAGAAAAGAAAGAGAAGAAGAAAGGAAGAAAGTTTTTCTACGTTGGGGTTGAGGATGGAGAAGAGAGAGGGGTGGGGGCTTGGTTGGGGAAACCTAGGTTTTCTAGGGATTAGGGTTGATGGTGACATGACATAAATAGGGAGAGAGGGTGTTGATGGAGGGTGGCGATTGAACCCCTAGAATGAGTGGCTAGGATTGTTCATGAAGGAAATTATTTTCATGTAAAGTAGAGTGGGGAAAAATGCAATTTGGTCCACAAATAAATAACCTTTCCATTTGGTCTTAGACAATGGGGTGATGACACCTACAATTGAATAATTGTAACTTAGCACCTTAAATTCGGGAAATTGCACAAACACATAAAATGACAAAAATTTGGCGGGCGATTCGGTATCCGGTATTTTGTAGGGTCAGGGGACGATGTAAGTTTGGTGTGGGCTCAAATAGCAGGGCACTGGAATTAAATTGGGATTTTCAGAATCGGTTAAAATAGTATCCTCAATTTAATTAGAAATAAATGCAAGTTGTGTTCTAAAATTAATTAGGAGTACAAGGGGCCAAAATTAGGTCAGGTCATCAATACCAATAATGAAGTAGACTCAGAACATAATATTACCCTAATTTGGGCCGTACGAAAAATAGGTCAAGATTGTCTCCAACTTAAATTGGAACGCACAACGATACAAAATAGGGATTTATTAAATAACGTCCGCGATGATTTTTGTGCGGCCAGAAATAATGCACAGGGAGCATAATTATGAGTTGCAAAAATAGCAGAATGGAAGGCGGGCATGTCTAGGGCAAGATTGTGAAATTTGTTGGAAGACAAAAGTCAGGGTAGCGCTCCAAATGTCGAAGCAAAGGCAATGCGCAATAATTAATAAAAATACGGTAATTAATTACAAACTCCAAGAATTAAATTCTAACTAAATAATTAAATACAAAAATTCCATAATTTCGACAGGTGTTCGTCTACTGGCTTCTAGGTCAAGTCTACCAGCTCAAACAGTAAATAAACACTGCATATAATATTATATTTAAATTACACATCACACATTTATTTAAAATCAAATATACTATCATGCAATTAATTAATCGTAACTACCATAATATTAAATATTATAAAAAGTCAAAAATACCCCTGTTCCCGGAACGTGGTAGTGACAAGTCTACCCACCTTAAAAGAATTTTGTCCTCGAAATTCAAAATCCTCAAAGTAGCGTTTATTCATACACATTACTATTTTCTCTCAAAGTTTAAATTCATCATCCATGAGATTAGGTAATTATCCACAATATCCTTTTACGATTTTTCAAAAATTCTGAAATTATTTGTATTCCTGAAAAATTCTCGAAATAGAATCAAAGTCCCTTTTTATTAAAATTTTCCTTGAAAGTTTTAGTTAATAATCCAATACTCAGAATTTAATATTCACTCCTTTAATTTGATTTTAATCAATGCACATATAAAATTTAAATCTCGTCCCAAATTTGAATTCAAATATTAATCCATCAAAAATTTTATTTCTCGATTTCCTCTTTCCTCAAAATACTTAACAATGCGATACTTAGGGATTTTCCAAATGCGACATCCAACTATAAAATTCTAAAATTCATAACTTGCAACCAAATAAATATAATGATAGTCTCCCAAAATTTCCAAATTTTAATAACCAATCTAATCACATCATAATCTTCCTGGAATTAATAAACCACCAATTATGCCATGTTAATTTCTTGGCCCCTTATTTAAATCGATGTTTATCCTCAAATTTTTAATCATCTTGTTAATCATCTTGTCTCTCCTGTCAAGTCATAACTCCTTCATGAATCTTCGTCATGGTCAAACCCCGATAATCATGGTCTATGAAAATCTTTCTACAATCATACAATCATGCAACCCAAGGGGAATATGTACAGTCATAGTGTCTTTCGTCATGGTATTGCAGTCTCTGTATCAGGGTGTACAACTAACTATATTATAACAAGAATCATGCATACAAGCTACGGTACTAAGGAATCAATCAATCAATCAAATAAAGAGGGACAGAGGGAAGGGAAGAACAGAACCTGCTAACACATTACCTGCAGTATCGGTCTTCTCGACCGTCATCGCAAATGCCCCGCCCTGCTGGGGTAGTTCCCTTCGCGGGTGCTGAGCAATATACGGTTCCACAGGTAGCCTAACTGGATCTCTATAATCTGAAGCTGCACGCTGGCCGGGAAGATAAGGGGCTAGAAGACAATCCTTTACTCGATGTCCCGCAGCACCGCAGTGCAAACAAAGTCCTAGCCTCGTTCTACAGCTCTCCCAAAGGTGACCTGGCTTCTTACAGAAATGACAAGTTTGCCGTGTCTCTCTCGGAGGCTATTGCTGATTCTGCTGAACACGGACTAGGGCCTGGTACTGTTGTTGATACTGATACGCCCATGGATGTTGCTGGATAGGAACTGGTGCTAGGTACTGCGGTGGATGCTGAAATGTCCATGGTTGTTGCTGAATATGAAATGGTACTTGGTACTGCTGTTGGTGCTGAATACGGGGATGCTTGGCTGGTCCTGTGCTACCATTCGTATCTCCAAAAGTATCGTAACTCCTCTTAGGCCTGAGATCCAGATCCTCTTCTGCAATCTGGGCATCCATCAAGATAGCCTCAAAGGTAGCGGTACGACGACCAGAAGTGCGCGACCTAATCTCTCTTGTCAGCCCCTTTCTGAATTTTTGGGCTCGATCTCCTGGGTCCCGAATCATAGACGATGCAAAACGGCTCAATCTACAGAATTCTGCAGCGTACTCGTCGACCGACATGTTTCCTTGAACCAAGTCATGAAACTAACTTTCCAAGGTTCCCAATGCCACGTCGGGAAAGAACTTCTCCTTGAAGAGGTCCTTGAAGGTCTCCCAAGTAAGTCCTTGCGCAGCAATTCTCGGCTCCGTGCGAAACCACGTGAGTGCGATATCGAACATCTGACTGCCAGCGGCTTCTATCTGCAAGTTCTCCGGAATCTGGGTCAATCGCAGGCTCCTCTCTATATCCTCTAGCCAGTCGTCAGCGTAGAGTATCCCTTCAGTGCCTTTAAACTCTCGAGGCATCATCCTCTTGAAATCCACTATAGTGCCTGATCTCTGCTGCTGGCCAAAAAACTGCTGGTACTGTGCTACTCTCTCCAAAGCTTGGAGAGTCACCTGATGAGCATTCTCCATGCTTTCTCTCATCAGCTTGGTTTATGCCTGGTGCGCTTCTGCTTGCACTCTCTGAGCTTCAGCTTGAACTCGCTGAGCGTCTGCCGTCACTCTTTGGGCATCTACCATGCCCTGGATCAAGGTAAACATCTGCGTTCCGTCCATGGGTAAACCTCCGGGAATCAGAGTCGGTGGAGGAGGAAGGTTATCCGTCACAGCTGCGGCAATCTTCTGAACAGGTGGGGGAGGAGGATCCCCGAAAAGTGCAGACACTCCTACGTGTACCGGAGATGTAGGAGGAACTACTACTGTCTGTCCCTCAGGTGGAGAGGTGGCAGACCCCTCCTTAAAATGTCACGATACACGAGCAAGTCCAGTCTATCATGTACGATGTCTAATATATATGTCGTGTACAATGTCAATACGATAATCAATGTAACATCTCATGACTGCAGATCCAAGCTATACTAGTCCGTGTAGCACAGTGTCAAGATTCAGTTGTAACATTTCAAGATTATTGAACTTATAGAAATTATCAAGAAATTGGAAATTATCAGAGAATGTACTTGCCTTGGGTCCTTAGCTGGTATTTATGGATGTCCTGTTCCAGAGTATCCCCTGGGTAAACCAACAGTCCTATAACATATCACAAGCAAAACCACATTTGCATCAGATGCTACACTAACACAGTCTAAAAATACTGAGTTCGGGACTTCTCTAGGTATGATACTGGTCACCTAGGATCATCTATTAAATAGACATCTAAAACACATTACATATATTTAACTAACATATACATTAATGCTTACAATATATATATCTACACCAAATTTAGTACATATACAATATTTATATGTACCATTTAATTATATGTATACTATATATACAGGTTGAACAATATATTACTATATACATTAATTTTATATATTAAAATATACTAAGTATGTATACAAAATGCATGGATATACATACACAAGTTATATATATTAGAATACATAGTTATATATTTTATATGTTGAAAATACATGTGCCACATTACTACAACCAATATTTGTATAAAATGAAAATATATATATATTGAATATCTATATAGATATATATATACCAAATCTTATTATATTTCCCATATACATATATATATATATATACACATATATATATCAAATACCAAAATACGCATTTACATATTCATACATTTATACCAAAATACGTATATAATATATACACATATATAAGCCTATCAGTAATTTGTACAAAATACATATAAGTGTATATACACTAATAGAAGTATATAGGTATATATATATATACACCTACATATCCTATTAAACATTAATTTAAATTACATAATTACATATACAAGTTAATATATATACATATACTTATACATTAAATACCTACATACATACATCCATACATACATATATACAAAATAAACTATACTTATAAGAAGGAGGGAAGAGAGAAGAGCTTACTGTGATGGGTCGACCGCCGGGCTTGTGGCCGGAGTACGGCAGGAGGCCGCCGGAGGGAGAGGCCAGGGAGGAGTTGACGATGGTGGTCGGCAGGCTGGTTCGGGTCGACAGGCCGTGGAGCTTGATAAGTGGAGAACGGGGGTCGACCGCCGTACGGGCCGGACGTCGAGGCAGCGCCGGCCGGGGTCGGGATCAGTCGGCCGACCGGCTGCTGGACAGGTCGGCGGTGGATCGGCTGGATCGGGGCAGTCTCCACGGGGAGGAGCTCGTGAGGGGACCGCCGGAAATGGCCGAGGTAGGGAAGAGCAGAGGGAGGGCTCGGGGGCTCGGCCGCCGGAGTTGGCCGGGTGGCCGGAGCCAGCGTGATGGTGTAGCCGAGGAGGAGAGCTAAGGGAGGAGAAGTTGATGGGGTTAGGAGGAGGAGATCAGGGAGTTGGGAGGAGGTTGTGGTGGTTGTGTTGTGAAGTGGCCGGAACCAGCGTCGAGCATCGGAGAGGGGTTGGAGCACGCCGTCGGGATGAACAGGAACTGATGGTAGGCCGCAGGGAATTGACAGTAGGGGGAGGCTTTGAACAGTACTCAGGTTTCCCCCCTCTATGAATTCAAAATTTTATTATGAAGAAAGGAAGAAGGAGAAGAAAAGGAAGGAGAAGAGAAAAGAAAGAGAAGAAGAAAGGGAGAAAGTTTTCCTACGTTGGGGTTGAGGATGGAGGAGAGAAAGAGGTGGGGGCTTGGTTGGGGAAATCTAGGTTTTCTAGGGATTAAGGTTGATGGTGACATGACATAAATAGGGAGAGAGGGTGGTGATGGAGGGTGGTGATTGAACCCCTAGAATGAGTGGCTAGGATTGTTCATGAAGGAAATTATTTTTATGTAAAGTAGAGTAGGGAAAAATGCAATTTGGTCCACAAATAAATAACCTTTCCATTTGGTCTTAGACAATGGGGTGATGACACCTACAATTGAATAATTGCAACTTAGCCCCTTAAATTCGGGAAATTACACAAACACATAAAATGACGAAAATTTGGCGGGCGATTCGGTGTCCGGTGTTTTGTAGGGTCAGGGGGCGATGTAAGTTTGGTGTGGGTTCAAATAGCAGGGCACTGGAATTAAATTAGGATTTTCAGAATCGGTTAAAATAGTATCCTCAATTTAATTAGAAATAAATGCAAGTTGTGTTCTAAAATTAATTAGGAGTACATGGGGCCAAAATCAGGTCAGGTCATCAATACCAATAATGAAGTAGACTCAGAACAAAATATTACCCTAATTTGGGCCGCACGAAAAATAGGTCAAGATTGTCTCCAACTTAAATTGGAACGCGCAACGATACAAAATAGGAATTTATTAAATAACGTCCGCGATAATTTTTGTGCGGCCAGAAATAATGCACAAGGAGCATAATTATGAGTTGCAAAAATAACAGAATGGAAGGCGGGCATGTCTAGGG
Organism: Iris macrosiphon; assembly: GCA_036927795.1. Lineage (NCBI taxonomy): Eukaryota > Viridiplantae > Streptophyta > Magnoliopsida > Asparagales > Iridaceae > Iris > Iris macrosiphon. Next base: position 6,311,113 of record JAYESA010000017.1, on the reverse strand, counting down.
CAAGATTGTGAAATTTGTTGGAAGACAAAAGTCAGGGTAGCGCTCCAAATGTCGAAGCAAAGGCAATGCGCAATAATTAATAAAAATACGGTAATTAATTACAAACTCCAAGAATTAAATTCTAACTAAATAATTAAATACAAAAATTTCATAATTCCGACAGGTGTTCGTCTACTGGCTTCTAGGTCAAGTCTACCTGCTCAAACAGTAAATGAACACTGCATATAATATTATATTTAAATTACACATCACACATTTATTTAAAATAAAATATACTATCATGCAATTAATTAATCGTAACTACCATAATATTAAATATTATAAAAAGTCAAAAATACTCTTGTTCCCGAAACGTGGTAGTGACAATGATATAAACTATGTAGCAGTAAATAGATATAAATATACAAGATACCATATACATGTACAAGAAATACTTAATAAAGGAAATATTGGAAATAAATACAAGAATGAACAATATGGAAATGAACAAGAATACAAATAACTAAGTGAGTGATTACTAGCTTTAACATGTGATCGACTTAGGAACTTGCACAAGAGTAAATAGCCTGGTCAATCATACGTGCGGTGTATGATCAACACTCACAAGGAACAAGACATGCACAAGGAGGGTATGATCACATATCTACACTACATACTCCCCAACCCCGACTGGTATAGTAGATGCAACCATGGTACGCTATGACACAGTATTCCCCTAGATCTTCCCGAGAATAAGTGTCTGTACATGTACAAAATAATCAATGAATAAGGCTTGCACAAGATACACCATATACCAAGGAATAACATCTCATGACGAGATCTGGATATACCAATCTGTGTAACCATCGTGTCAAGAAAATATGGATATCTATACTAGATACAATGAACATAGAGGATATCATAAATAAGAAACTATCAGAGAATATTCTCGCCTAAAGTCCGGTGAATAGTCTCACAGATGTCTGATACGGTTCCTCGAAGACCTAGATATAGAATATAACATCAATACAAGGTTTCGAAAAGAAATAAGTTAAACTAGTCAACATCTAGGTCAAAGAGCCATTTCTAAGTCAAAATAGTCAAACTAGGTCAACTCTAAGTCAAACCGATCAAACTTGGTCAAACTACCTATTTTTAGGTTGTATGAGTCTATCTCAAAGATCTTGGGTTCATATACTATGTAACTAGACCATATAAGCTACATCTAGGATACTAAGATACCGTATCTCAGGATACGCAAACAAAAGAGATGAATATGATATATGCATTTTCAATCAATAATATATATACTAATCCTAAAGCTATATGGATATCTTGGCTTTTGAACCAACTCGGGATCGCACCACCAAACCTCCATCTTGATACCCAAACCGAATACCTTGAATATTCTCAAATACCTTTATACTTACCATGGTATCTCAAGGTAGTGTCAATTCCTCATATATAATAACTATCCAATATTAACCATATCTTAACAACTAACTATATAATATACTAATATATAGATACTTATCCTACAATACAATACTTATAAGATACCTATAGTTAAGAATCTAACTAATACCTATCATACATAGGTACCAACCAAATACATCAAATATATTTATACATCTACTGTATCATCTACCAAATTCCTAATTATAACTACTAGTCACCCTAGTATCAATAGTCTCTTAACCAAAGTTCACCATCCAGACAATACCTCAATCCCCAAATAAACGACTAGCAATAAAGAGCATAACTAGTTAAATACGCAACTATACACTAACAGTTATCTTGTCTCATATATATAACTTTAGCTCAAACCAACTTAGACCATAATACTTTACTTATTACCAAAAGCCTATACTCATGTACAATGATACTCTTCACTAGACTTTACTCCAAACATTCACAGCAGGATGCACACTCAACTCACCTGAGTATAACCTCTCTGCCCAAACTTCAGCAGTATTTACATTGCTGATGTTGTCGCTAAAGCTGTTGTTGCTGCTATCGCTAAATGTTGTCGCTGTTGTTGTAGCTGCTGTTGTCGCTAATGCTGCTGCTGTCGTTAAATGTTGTTGTTGTTATTGTCGCTAAATGTTGTGGCTGTTGTCGCTGCTAAATGTTGCTACTGTCGCTATAGCTGCTGCTGCTGTCTTTAAATTGTGCTGTTGTCGCTATAGCTGCTGCTGCTGCAGTCGCTAAATGCGTCGAGCCCCCTCTCTTATACTATAGCACACACAAATATATACATAATATATATATATATATATATATATATATATATATATATATATATATATATATATATCAACTACGTATATACACATATAAATACTCTCTCAACTATATACATATCCAAATACGTATATATATATAAACATATAGGTATAGCTATAAATATACACTCATACATATATATAGATAACATATACTTACATATAATATATATATATATATATATATATATATATATATATATATATATATATATATATATATATATATATATATATATATACGCATCTATACAATATCAAATAATACCTACTCAAATATACATATAACATACATGTACATATATATGACACAAAAATATATATATAACATAACTTATACAAGTAGCTATTATATATTTAAAAGTATCACTACATACATATATGATACATAGGTATATAGGTACATGATATACTAAAACATATAAATATATATATATATACATAACTATATATATATAGGCAAATAATTATATATTATAATGACTAAGAACAATAGAAAATAGATCTAGAAATACAACACAACAAACACGTGGAGTGCATCGCACCCGTATCACAATAGATCTATGATACGCTTGCGACACGAGTCCACCACACATCCAAATGTACTCCGAAGGACACGAGCAAGTATAATATATAATTTATGAATAATACGAAGAGTCAAACACATAACTACGTGTCCGTGTCAAAATATGATATGCACAAAGCCCCGTGACGGAGGAAAAACTCTCAAATCAACACGTATCACCAAATTATTGGGATACGACCTACACGTACCAAATTGTGGACACGATACTAGCCACAAACACACAAACACATGCCAATTTGATCTATAGGACCAATTGACAAACACAACAGGTGTCAATCTCGGAATTCCCCCAAATTTGACACAAAAAGTACCATAACTTCCTCAATAGGCCTCCTACGAACTCAATTCCAATTCCTATGGGTAGACTATGCATATGGGTTGATTTTTCATGGTTAATTCTCAGATTTATAACCTATATTAAGGGAAAAACCTGAATTATACCTACTTGGAGATGGATTCCCAATGAAACCTCCAAAATGGTAAAATTGGCTTTCAACTTGTAGATCCTTGATCCTCTTTGTAGACCCTTACTTTCTCCTTCTAGATCCTTACTCTACTAGTCTCCAATGATGATTTGGAAAGAAATTAGGAAAAAAATTGGTAGAGATTTGATAGAATTTGGTTAAGGAAAATTCTATATCTAGATTTGGAATGAAAAATAAAGAGAAAGAAAGTTTTCACCCCCTTTTATATAGGCCTCTCTTGCCCCCTCCCTCAAGCTACTATGTAAAGTCTAAAATATTCCTTGGGGCCTCTCATGAAGAAATTAATTGAGGAAAGGTTCTAGTCTAATGGGTTTAACTTAATTAATCATCCTCCTATTGAGTGGGCTTATTATTGGGCTCAAATCTAACTATAATTAAATGTTGGTCCATGGATCTAATCTAAACTAGTTAGGTCCACTAACACAAGTCCAAAAATAAATCTAACATGCTAACAATAAATAAATAATACAATAAATAAATATTTAATATGCACAATATTTAATTAATTACTAAATGACTAAAATACCCTTTCCTAGAAAATATGGCAGTGGCAAGTCTACCCACCTTAGAAGAATTTCGTCCTCGAAATTAAAACTCTTACCCCTCTCTCTTGGGCCAGTCATATCCTATTCATACAAATTTTTACTATGGCCAAACCTCCATCAATCACAGTCTAAAATAGTCTTATCATTCAATCCTACCGTTCTACTGAAAGAGAAATCATACTTGGATATAGTCTCTCATTATCATAAAATCAGTCTTTGCCCTGCTGGAGTGTCTCCCTCTACTGGTACGGGATAACCTGCCATGCCACATGTGGCCTATTCTATCACACACTAAGCATTCATTAATCATCAATCTAGTCAAGATATTTTTAATATTGAGGGTTTCCAAATACTAGTGATATACTATAGTTCTAGATCATGGACATACTTAACTCACTGGAACTTGCTACTTAGGATACTATACAAAACACCGCTAAAATACTACCTCTTTTATCAATTTTCGTTCTTGTAATCACCAAAATTTCTCAACCATTCTCTTGCAAGGAACACTTGTATACTTTTTCAATCATATGGTTTATTAGCACACCTTTGTCCAACTTGAATACTCCCAATAGGATGCCTTCTCAAATCTTGTTACTGTCTACACAAGGCACCAGCTCTCATATGCACCATTTTTTTATGACATCCGCATACCAAGTTACTCATGTCTCACCCTTATACTAGGTACTAAAAATGCTTGTGCCTAAACCTTCATAATACTTGAGGTACTCTGTCTCTTGTTACTAGGGTATCTCTTTCTATCTGATACTTGGTGCAACTCATCCTCTAACATTTGTTAATCATCCTAAGGTTCTCATCTATACATTAGTATCACAATACATAAACATTTACCTTCTAGTCATTACAACACCATGACATCTCACTGGTATCCTTATACCCCTCGGACTATTTTCTGATACATACGACCTCTATAATCAAATTTAGCAAGGTACTATACTTACTAAACTTACTTATATATATATATATATATATATATATATATATATATATATATATATATATATATATATATATATATTGTCTCTCTTCTCTACTGCTTGGATCACTTGTACCATTACTTCCAAATATTTTTCTATCCATATTAACTGATACACCAATCTAATATTACCACACAAGGTACTTACTGTTACTAGCACATTACTCAACTAATCCCTGATATAGAAATACTAGCACTCTTGATATAGTAACACTAGCTTCCTAACTACATATTATATGCCCTTAATGTTCTAGGATACTTGCTTCATCATTAGATCACCTCATCACACTCACTAAAGCTCATGATCACTTGCACTAGTTACTAACTTCTATAATACACATGTTTTACTTCACTCTCAAGGCAGGCATATGGTTCCATATCTCTTTTGATGTATACGTATCTTCCCTTAAACCTTTTACAGACTGATACACTAATCAGTGATACACTATATATCTTCTATGCCCAATCTTGATATTTTTTAACCCATGATATACTATTAACACTCAAGCTTCTACTTTATGATACTCATGAACTTTCACACTGACACTTATCACTCACTGTGCATCCTGTACCCAATTTCTAGACACTCTTCCACCTATTGCTTCCAACACATCATTAGCCTCAATATCAGGTGATATACCCATCACTAGTCATATACTGGTACACTCCTATCTACTCACATCAACCTGTAACACAAATCCTACTACTTTAGCACAAGGTATTCTTATTCCCTCATACTCTGCTATACACTTATGGGTACCATTCTACTATGGCACACTCACTAATACCCTTGATGCATATACAATTTTTTACTCTTGACACACCCAAGTATCAACTGCCCAATTAAATATCATGCTCCATTGATTTCCAATACAATTTTTTTGATAGTTAATTGTTTACATGGATCACCCAACTATATGAATTCATGACTATCCAGAACTGGCATGCTGACTCTGATATTAACTCCTGGAACCACTATGATATTCTCTACTCCATTTTCTACCTATAGTACCAACACTAACTTATAATGATACCTATCATAGAACTATTGCTACAAGGTACTATGTTATGAATTATCTCTAGATTGATGCCTATTGCTCACATGCCCAACCAAGAACCACTTACAGACTCACAAGTCATACTCCCAATAGTCAATACTGATACTCAAGACACAGACCTAATTGCAATTCACCAATTATCATACTAACAAGGAACCCTAATAGAATGAAGCTCTATAAGGAACTGGACTGAAGAACTGAAGGTATCTCTACTACTAAGCTAAAGAATGATGGAATAAAGTCCTAAAATAACAGAAGTGGATAAGTATTGAGATGATACTTTAAGAACCAATTTAAGATATAATCTGATAATCATACACGTCTGTCCGAAATCATGACACTCAGAATCCTCGACACGCCAGTAAGCATAGCTACGATAAACGATAGATTACATAACTAGGTAATGCAACTTTATAATCATGTCATCTAGAATCCTCACCACGCCAACCGGTATGGCTGCGAGAAACTCTAAATTTCATAACTAAGATATGTATATCCAAAGTCAAGTCCCTACATTTCTGCTATGCCAGCTAATATGGCTGAGATAAACTCTATGCTCCATAACCAAAGCAGGCGTTTCACCTTTCTCACTGTCCTCATCAAAATGTCATCAGATGATACCATAATTTAGTCCGTAAAATTTCTCTCGATATGTAATCAAACTCAATAACGAACACCAAGAATTTTAATCAACCGATCACTAAGAATCAAATTCAACAAAAACAAGTGAGAGCAGACGAAAACAAGGGAAAAGATTTGAAATGGGAATTATAATAAGATTCTCAAGGGTCGTCTCAGGAATCTCTCAAGAAATTTGTGATTAAGTATCCTCTTATCCTAATATCTTATATCCTATATCCTATCTCCTATCGCAGACTCGTAGTAGTACAACTAAGTTGTCACACTACCATGATATCGTATAACTTGTGAAGCCTAACCTGCATGAGCCACCACTAAAAATATGTCATAACCTGCACCCGGTGTAGGGATACAAGTCAGGAATAACGCCCAGCCTACGCCGCAGCATCGGCGGTAGAACACTCTCTTGGTTAACTATACTATACAAATATCTCACAATAATATAAAATCTGCCAACAATATCTCAACACTAAACTTAATCACAATTCTAGAAGCACGAGGAGATATCAAAGAAGTCTAACATAATTATCCATTCAATATATAACAACACCAATAGAAACAATAATCAAAAACTCAAATATAAGATGTAAACAAATATGGTACCAAAATACTAAAGAGAACTAACTATGCTACCTAGTGAATCCGGCTAAAACTTCTAGCAGTCAATCCAGAACTATTAGGTCTAAGTCTGCACCATCTATAGGTCGAAGTCCATGGTATGTCAGACACCAATCTCCCGGATCCTTTGAAAAATATTTTTCAGTCAGGAATAGAGCGAAGTACATCTCTAACAGCAGTTCTAAATCGATGATATAAACTATGTAGCAGTAAATAGATATGAATATACAAGATGTCATATACATGTACAAGAGATATGCAATAAAGAAAATCCTGAAAATAAATACAAGAATGAACAATATGGCAATGAACAAGAATACTAATGACTAAGTGAGTGAGTACCAGCTTTAACATGTGATCGACTTGGGAACTTGCACAAGAGTAAATGGCCTAGTTAATCATACGTGCGATGTTTGATCAACACTCACAAGGAACAAGACATGCACAAGGAGGGTATGATCAAATATCTATACTACATACTCCCCAACCCAAACTGGTATAGTGGATCCAACCATGGTACGCTATGGCACAGGATTCCCCAAGAAGATAACGACTCTTCCCGAGAATCAGTGTCTGTACATGTACAAGATAATCGATGAACAAGGCTTGCACAAGATACACCATATACCAAGGAATAACATCTCATGATGAGATTCGGATATACCAATCTGTGTAACCAACGTGTCAAGAAAATATGGATATCTACACTAAATACAATGAATATAGAGGATATCATAAATAAGAAACTATCCGAGAATGTACTTGCCTGAAGTCTGGTAAATAGTCTCACAGATGTCTGATACGGTGCCTCGAAGACCTAAATATGGAATATAACATCAATACAAGGTTCCGAAAAAAATAAGTTAAACTAGTCAACATATTGCTCAAAGAGCCATTTCTAAGTCAAAATAGTCAAACTAGGTCAACTCTAAGTCAAACAGGTCAAACTACCTATTTCTAGGTTGCATGAGTCTATCTCAAAGATGTTGGGTTCATATACTATGTAACTAGGCCATACAAGCTATATCTAGGATACTAGGATACCGTATATCAGGATACGCAAACAAAAGAGATGAATATCATATATGCGTTTTCAATTAATAATATATATACTAATCCTAACTACCAAAAGCTATGTGGATACCTTGGCTTTTGAACCAACTAGGTATCGCACAACCAAACCCCCATCTTGATACCCAAACCCAATACCTTGAATATTCTCAAATATCTTGATACTTACCTTGGTATCTCATGGTAGTGTCTATTCCTCATATATACTAACTACCCACTATTAACCATATGTTAATAACTAACTATATAACATACTAATACATAGATACTTATCCTACAATACAATACTTATAAGATACCTATAGTTAAGAATCTAACTAATACCTATCATACATAGATACCAACCAAATACATCAAATATATTTATACATCTACTGTATCATCTACCAAATTCCTAATTATAACTACTAGTCACCCTAGTATCAATAGTCTCTTAACCAATGTTCAACATCCAGACAATACCTCAATCCCCAACTGAACCACTAGCTATAAAGAGCATAACTAGTTAAATACTCAACTATACACTTATAGTTATCTTGTCTCATATATATAACTTTAGCTCAAACCAACTTAGACCATAGTACTTCACTTATTACCAAAAGCCTATACTTCTGTACAATGATACACTTCACTAGCCTTTACTCCAAATATTCACAACAGGATGCACACTCAACTCACCTGAGTATAACCTCTCTGTACAAACTTTAGCAGCGTTTATACTGCTGCTGTTGTCGCTAAAGCTATTGCTGCTGCTGTCGCTAAATGTTGGCGCTGCTGTTGTTGTAGCTACTGCTGTCACTAATGTTGATGCTTCTGCTGTCGTTAAATATTGATGCTTTGCTGTCGTTAAGTGTTGTTGCTGCTGCTGTCGCTAAATATTGTTGCTGTTGTTACTGCTAAATGATGCTGCTGTTGCTAAATGTTGTTGTTGTCGCTATAGCTGCTGCTGCTGTCGCTAAATGCTACTGTTGTTGTCGTTAAATGCGTCGAGCCCCCTCTCTTATACTATAACACACACATATATATATACACTAATATATACATATATATATCAACTATGTATATACACATATAAATACTCTCTCAACTATATACATATCCAAACACGTATATATATAAACATATAGGTATAGCTATATATATACACTCATACATATATATAGATAACATACACTTATATATATATATATATATATATATATATATATATATATATATATATATATATATATATATATATATATATATATATACACATATATTTATATGTATACGCATCTATACAATATCAAATAATACCTACTCAAATATACATATAACATACATGTACATATATATGACATACAAATATATATATAACTAACTTATACAAGTAGCTATTACATATTTAAAAGTATCACTACATACATATATGATACATAGGTATATAGGTACATGATACACTAACACATATAAATATATATATACATAACTATATACATATAGGCATATAATTACATATTATAATGACTAAGAAGAATAGGAAATAGATCTAGAAATGCAACACAACAAACACGTGGAGTGCATCGCATCCGTATCACACTAGATCTATAATATGCTTGCGACACGAGTCCACCACACATCCAAACGTACCCCGAAGGATACGAGCAAGTCTAATATATAATTTATGAACAATACGAAGAGTCAAACACATAACTACGTGTCTGTGTCAAAATATGATATGCACAAAGCCACGTGTCGAAGGAAAAACCCCCAAATCAATACGTATGACCAAATTATTGGGATATGACATACATATACCCAATTATGGACACAAAACTAGCCACAAATACATGCAAATTTGATCTATAGGACCAATTGACAAATACAACAAGTGTCAATCTCGGAATTCTCCAAAAATTGACACAAAAGCACCATAACTTCCTCAAAAGGCCTCCTATGAACTCAATTACAATTCCTATGGATAGTCTATGCATATGGGTTAATTTATCATGGTTAATTCTCATATTTAGAACCTAAATTAAGGGGGGAAAATTGAATGTACCTATTGGGAGATAGATTCCCAATGAAATCTCCAAAATTGATGAAATTAGCTTTCAACTTGTAGATCCTTGCTCCTCTTTGTAGATCATTGCTTTCTTTTTCTAGATCCTTGATCTACTAGTCTCCAATGATGATTTGGGAAGAAATTGGAGAGAAATTTGGTAGGACTTTGAGGGAATTTGGTTGAGAAAAATTATAGATCTAGATTTAGAATAAAAATGAAGAGAGAGAAAGTTTTCACCCCCTTTATATAGACCTCTCTTGCCCCCTCTCTCGAGCTACTATGTAAAGTCTAAAATACCCCTTGGCTCATGAAAAAATTTATTAAGGAGGAAAGTTTCTAGTCTAATGGGTTTAACTTAATTAATCATCCTCCTAATGAATGGGCTTATTATTGGGGTCGAATCTAACTAAAATTAAATGTTGGTCCATGGTTCTAATCTAAACTAGTTAGGTCCACTAACAAAAGTCCAAAAATAAATCTAACATGCTAACAATATATAAATAATACAATAAATAAATATTTAACATGCACAATATTTAATTATTTACTAAATGACTAAAATATTCTTTTCTAGAAAATGTGGTAGTGACAATCCATCATTGGTATGAATGGCGAAAGCTATCAGTTAATAATCTAGTCATGACCCCTTGCTTGTAGGAATAAAACTTGTCAAAGTTTAGATCCACCTTAATAGAGTTTGTTAGCTTGATTTGAGAGTTGAGTTGTTAGAAGTAGTGGCTATAAAATGTGTGTAGTTGCTTATTTTCAAGAGTAAGAAATAAAAACAAACAAACACTTTCCTTCCCCATAGTTCCCTGTCTTCCCCAAACATACTGTGTTCACTGTCCTTGCCTCCTGAAGGTTACAACCCACTACTTGTAGCCAACATCTGGTATCAAAGCCAAGTGTAAGCCAAAGTACCTTCATCTCAACAAGATGTCAATCGTCGAGCACTCGACGACACCAGCAACAAAGGAGGGAAGCATAACCTTGCACTACCCGATGCTGACATCTAGCAACTACTCCACTTGGGCGATCAAGATGGAGGTCTTCATGGAGGCTCAAGGCGTTTGGGATGCCATTGAACCAGCGACCGGGGTGGTCGTAGAAAAGAAGAGAGACAATATGGCATTGGCGTACATTTTTCAAGCTGTCCCCGAGGAGATCCTACTCCAAATGGCCAAGCACAAAATGGCTAAGGAAGCTTGGGAAAGCCTGAAAATAATGTACCTCAGCGCTGATCGGGTGAAGAAGGCAAGGATTCAAACCTTAAAGAGTAAGTTTGAGGTTTTGCGTCTGAAGAAGATAGATTCCATCGATGAGTTTGTAGGAAATTGACGACCCTCGTAAACAAGATTCGTGAATTGGGAGAAAAGATAGAGGACGTTTTCATCGTCAAGAAGCTGCTCGTCTCCGTCCCAGACAAGTACCTGTAGGTCGTTCTGCGATCGAGCAGTTTGTGGATGTGGAGACCATGCCAGTCGAGGAAGTGATCGGCCACCTCAAAGCGTATGAAGAACGCATACGCGGTCGAGGTGAGAGCAATAATGGACAACTTCTGCTTACTCACACTGAGTAGCAAGCCCCGTGGATGACCGAGGCCGCTGGCACGGTAGGGGTAGTCTAGCGACAACCGAGGCCGTGGCAAGCCCCGTGGATGTGGCCGCTGGCACGGTAGGGGTGGCCGTGGTGGCCAAATAGCGCAACACCGGGAGGGTGAGGGGACTCGTGGTTCAAGCTCCAACCGCGAAAAATCAAAAATCAAGTGCTTCAATTGTGAAAACTATGGACACTATGCGTCAGAGTGTCACAATAAACGTCGTGATGAGGAGGCAAACCTCGCACGAGCGCAAGACGAGGAGGCCGCATTGCTGCTGGGAGAGACTCGGAAGGAGACACCTGACCTCGTCATGCTCAATGAAGAGAAGATAGTACCAGACTTACGCAGTACTGAAGAAGCGCAGGCCGACACCGACGTATTGTACCTTGAGCAACCACATAATGGGTCATCAAGGAATATTCAAGGACCTTGATCAGGACATCACCGGCCATGTCAAGTTCGATGATGGCTTAACCGTGCAGATTGAGGGCAGGGGATCAATCATGTTCCAATGCAAGAATGGCGAACAACATCTATTGTCGGAGGTATACTTCTTTCTAAGTTTAAGAAGTAATATATTGAGCCTTGGTCAATTAACAGAAGATGGAAGCAATGTGGAGATTGTCGATTCCTACTTGAGGGTATTCGACAAAAATGGCTTTCTTCTCATGAAGGTGAGGAGATCACCTAACCGCCTGTACAAGATAGCTCTTGAATCTTGCAGGCCGATATGTCTAATGGCCAAAGTACAAGACCCAGCATGGTTGTGGCATGTAAGGCTCGGGCACGTGATTTTTTTTATGCTCAAGATGATAGAAGAGAAAGGAATGGCCACCGGGATGCCGAAGATTTTTCATCCAAACCAGCTCTGTGAAGGGTGGCTCATCGCCAAACAAGCACGACTACCGTTCCCTCTGCATGCAAGCTTTAGAGCCGAGAGGCCACTACAACTTGTGCACGCTGACATTTGTGGCCTGATTACACCAGCTATACTTGCAGGTAACAAGTACTTTCTCCTACTTGTTGATGACTTCAGTCGCATGATGTGGGTGTATATGCTCAAAGAAAAGAGTGATGCCTTTAATGCTTTTAAGAAATTCAAGTCTCTTATAGAGAATGAATGTGAAAGCAAGATGAAGACACTAAGAACTGATCGAGGAGGTAAGTTATTGTCCAAGTAATTCACAAGCTTCTATGAAGGAGAAGGCATACAACGGCACCTCACCGTATCATATATACTACAACAAAATGGCATAGTGGAGCGCCGAAATCGCTGTGATAGCCACGACAAGGAGCTTGCTCAAGAGCATGCATGTTCCCGGAAGTATGTGGGGCAAGGCAGTCAGGCATATTGTGTACTTGCTCAACCGGTTGCCAACTAATCTCTCAGTGCGCTCGAGTCGTATAAAGCCTGGACTGGTAAGAAACCAAACCTCGAACACTTAAGGATGTTTGGATGTATCGCACACATGAAGACTGCAGGTCCTCATCACAAGAAACTTAATGACCAAAGCACGCCATTGGTGTACCTTGGCATGAAAAAGGACTGCAAAGAACACCATCTCTATAATCCTTAATGTAGCAAGATCTATATGAGCAGGTATATCGTGTTCGAGGAAGAAAGGATATAGGATTGGAACAGTGGTGATGGTACCAAACCACAAGGCTGGATAGAACTCTCAGTCGAAGATCCTATTGTCGAGACAATGATCACTCTACAGAGAACGGTGGGTGCGGTTATGCACACACCGGAGGGCACAGGAGATACGGCAACACCTATGACACACAGAGCGATAATGGCGTCAAGGGAGCCTACTATACTACAAGCTACGGCCTCAACTTCGAGCGGCTCACCCACACCGACGGCAGACTCGAATGAGCCAAGGTGATACCGCTCAATTGTTGACGTATATGCTGAAACTGAGGAGACCTTTCTTGATCCAGAGATGCTATTTTTGTCGGCTGAAGAACCGGCAAACTTTTAAGATGCTACACTTGAACATGAATGGCGGGAAGCTATGAAGAAGGACTTTGAAGCTATTGAGAAGAATGGGACTTGGGTGCTTACTGAGTTACCATCTGGGCACAAACCCATCAGTTTAAAATGGGTATACAAGGTAAAGAGAGACAGCGAAGGCAAGATCCTCAAGCACAAATCTAGACTTGTGGCAAAGGACTACGTCCAGCAACATGGAGTTGATTTTGATAAAGTATTTGCTCCAGTTGCCAGACTCAACACAGTTCGCTTGATTATCGCTCTCCAGTCCAGCACGGATGAGAGGTTCACCACTTGGACGTTAAATCTGTATTTCTGAATGGTGACCTCAAAGAGGAGGTATATGTAGCTCAACCTGAAGGCTTCGTGATCAAGAACCAGGAGCACAAGGTGTACAAGCTATCCAAGGCTCTTTATGGCTTGCGACAAGCACCGAGGGCTTGGAACACACTCCTGGACAACTGCTTAAAGGAGTTAGGATTCATCAGATGCCCTCAAGAGCATGTTGTTTACATGAGGAGCAATAGAGAGGGAGCACTCATTGTCGGAGTATACGTTGATGACTTAATCGTCACAGGAACAAGAGCAACTGCAGTAAAGATTTACAAGCAGCAGATGATGCAAAAATTTGAGATGAGTGATCTTGGGTTACTCTCCAACTACCTTGGTATAGAGGTTATCATGCCCCAGTACCAAAATATATGGGACCAGGATATGTGGCAATGGCCAGCTAATACGACTCCGAAGGATTTTCTAATTTAATGGACCCGACGAAGCATACTACGTTGTCCTAAAATACTATCTAGTCCAATATGCTAACATGCAGCAGGTAAATATCTAATCTCATCCATAGAATATAAATAAAAAGTGGTAAAATAAATACTGAAAATGAGTACGAAGTCTGGATGTCATAATACAACACAAATAAGTCTGATGGGAACAAACCTACTGAATACAATGCTAAAATAAAAGTACGGAAGGACAGATAAGAATACTAGACTAGTACATCAACTAGCTAGATCAAGATGCTCCAGCCCAAGGCAGCAGTGTACCCTAAATCATGGGAACTTCTCTGGAAATGCCTCAAAGTCCTCAGCCACGAATCTGGTCTCCACTCCTGCTTCATAGATGGTCGGGTACAAGTGCTCATCCGGATCTGGAAAGGAACCATGTCCTCAGAAGGACGTCACAAGATACAAAAGGTACATGCCATAAATTAAATATTGTGTAAACTCGAGGATGAACTAACCAGCTAAGTAAAATATACTTGAAGACAACCTTGGTACATATGGGTAGGTAAAAGATATAAATCGTAGCGTCAAGCCAGAGGCTATATATCTGGCATTAGCTGTAAACTAGATGCCAGAAGTATATGTTGATTACATCACCAATAATGATAGCGCGCAGCTAGTAACCTCTGTCGATGTATCGACAAGCATATACGCCCATAACCGGGTAGCACATAGCCCATAACCGGGTAACACATAGCCCATAACCGGGTAACACTGAGGCTCATGACCCCGTAGTTTACTCTGAAACTATATTAACAAAATGTCTGTCTCATACGCTTACTAATTATCTTCCCCGCCCAATGTCAATGTACAAGTCACGAATATGACGTGGACATCTCGTACTATAATGTAAGTCACTAAAGAAATATACAACTATGCTAAATACCATCACACGTGCTGCTCACACCGATGGCCAGTCAAGTATGAAGCTCACGTCCCTACATGAACTTACCCTGTGACGTGCAATAATACGTGACAAGGTCCAGGGAGTCATAATGATAACTCTTCAACTTTAGGTGCATCCACTAGACACTAGGTCAAATACAGGTCCTAACGTCAACACCTTCGTTGACTGCACCCGAGTCATTCTCAGACACGCACAATTATATAATATTAAAGAAATAAAATATGTGAACTATAATAACTGAATTTAAATAGTACAACAAGGCAAGGTATACTTGCCTGGAACTTCGATGTGAACAAGTAAAGATCCGGAACCCACAGCTAAGGTAGAGTCGTCTTGGGTGACTATGAATATATAATAATAAATATCAATCACTATATTATACTATGCTAAGTATGCACAAGAGTACAACCTACATACTAGTACCAAGTAATTGGAGTCTAGAACACATAGGGGTTCTTACTAGGTAGGTGGACTAGGTTCGACTAAGCAAGCATCAAGAAAGAGTGTACTCAATAGGTCCTCTACGATATCCTAATATATATATATATATATATATATATATATATATATATATATATATATATATATATATATATATATATATATATATATATATATACACAGCTCTAGTAACCATGGTGGTTACATTGATTCTCAACATAGGAATGCTAGGTATTCTACTACTAAGGTTTTCATATACAAGGGTGGCACAACTTAATGTACAATTATTATCGTTGTTCACTAATGTTCATGAAGCTAGGTTAGGTTCCATCTATGATCATAAACAACCCTACTCATACACAATAATTCTCCTAAATACTAATTATAAGTTCTTCCCAAGTTCACATATAACTCACCAAATATAATCTCCATAACTCATGTATAACCCTCATTCATTAATATCTATGCTCAAAAGTGTGTGTGTATATATATAAATGGATTAATTACTTACTAAGATGGATTTATACATGGATAAAAAGTGCAAATCTAAGGTTAACATTAGGTTAATGGGTGATTAACAAGGCTATTAATGGGTTTAACAAATGGAAGAACATAACAAAGAAGAAGGAAAGGAAGGTGATGAAGGAGTTAGGGGTATACTGTAGTGCCCTGCTCCGCATAGGCACTATGTACAAGTGATATCGCTTTGCTTGCTCGAGAGAAAGTCTTCTCAGAGAGCTCCCGACCGAACCACAAGACGATTGATCAATATGAGTGGGCAGAACTACATTCTCTGATTCTTGTACGCCTTAATAATGAATCTAAGTTTTTGAATGCTTGTTTGCTTAAAGAAGATAGTTTCATAAGAAGATTGATAGAACCTGACTCTGCATACTTAATAAGAGAACTATTATAGCTTGTCATCGAAACGAACCTGCTTGCTTAACTAGAGAATTTGTATGCTTGTCTGAAAAGAGATAGAATCTTGCCATGCTAAGTCAAGAGTATAAAAAATGTTGCATGCTTAGTTACACGGACACCGCTATCAAACGAACCGCTGCCATGCTAATAATAAAGAGTAAAAGATTGCTTGTACTTATCTCGGTATCGTATGCTAAACTAGAGTTCTTGCTTGTCCAAAAGAGATAGAATTGTATGCCAGAATTATAGAACTGTTCTTACTTGTTACTTGTATAAAGAGTTAGCTTTGATTGAACATGTTTCTTTGATTGCTTGTCTAAGAGATAAACCTTCGTAAATAGATTAAACTTATGCATCTAGACTAATAGTCCGCCCTGAGGCTTGAAGTCCTTACTTACGGGAGGGTGTTGCTATTAGGAAAGAGTATTGAGAGCTCCGACCCTATTGCTTGATTGATATGCTTGCTTGCTTGCTTGTTCATTGTTCATCAGTTGCATGATAGCATATTTATCTGATAGGAGCTTGCATTCATGCATTTGGTCAGGACAACTTGTGCACAAGGTTATCTCCTGGGACACTGGGATCGTTTGGCCTAGGAGAGATCTAGATACCCTGAGGATTAAAAACCTTACTTACGTGAGGGTAGACACGTCTATTAATGAGATGGGCTTGTACGCCCCAACTGCTAATCCCGTGGAGGGGACCTTCATATAGTTAGGGCGCATGCTAGGCTAGCCTTCTTGCATACCTAACTGTTTGATGAAGAGACAAATAGGAAAGGATAACCTTATACATATATATTTATGCAAATTGTTGCTAACTTGCATGTCTGTTGCAGGGATAACCGTTCGGTTATGGGTAAGCATCACTGAATAAGTGGTCACTTGTATTTTATCATGTCCCTTATAATTTATGCTAAATATGATCCATCTATTTTACATTGAGTATGTTGATGCCCTAGTGCATCGAGTTGAATAGTCTACTTGAAATACTTGTTGTGATATGAGATGAACAGTCCACTAGAGAACCTATGTTCATAAGAGTTAGAATATGGCTTAAAATAATGATGCACACTACACGATAGAACACTGTCTCTATAGCTGGCTTGTTTGTATCGAATATGTAAAACCGGTTTTAAAGCTGTGTTTTCAAAAAGATGTAAACTGACTATATACCTGAGCTATATGAAATGAACATAGGTAAAAGTAACAAGATCACTAGTAATATAATATTTTGCCACATGCTTACTTAGTGTGGGTTTCAGGGGGTGTAGCTTATGTTCAGTTGTTTTATACTCACCAGTACTTATAAAAGTGCTGACCCACCAACAATTTGCTTGTTCTCAGGTGCTGGATCGTCCGAGGAAGCGTTAGCCGTGCCTCATCCCAAGAACCCAGAAATTTGGAGTCGATGCCTTGAGACGTATCGAGATGGCTTTGAGATGCTTTTGTATAGAGGGACATAATGTATGGAACGGTGTCATTGTAATTGAGAGAAAGAGTGCTTGAGCGAATTATAACATCGGCCAAGCGCCGCTTGTAATACTTCTGAATATCAATAAAAGAGCTCATTTTCATATGTCATTGTGTTCTTTACTTTTCTGTAATATATATGTGCCGCTGCTTCAGACTTGAATAGCTTACTTGCCTTTATTCAAAGCTTTGGCCTTATGCAAGCGCACTTTAGGCTTGCACGGTATCACACCCGTGCGAGGACGATCGGTTCCATAGGGACCAAGCGAGGACGATCGGACCCCTGTGGGACCGAGGCGTGACATAATCATATCAGTGCGACTTGATTCTTTGCCCATTCCATTGCCTCCAACTGTGAGATGTGCCTAATGTGTGATGCAATGAATGTTCCATACAATGAGTCCATAAATATTCTCAAAGTTATCGACAAAAGTTTTCTGGATTTGTTTTTATTGCTTGAGATATGATTTGCGATTTCTGGTGGCTAGAGTTTTATTGAGTTATGATTGCTAGAGTTTTAATTGGGGATGGTGAGGGACGAGGACTATCGCTACTCTGGATTTCTGTGTGAGTTTCTTCTTGAGTTTAGAGGACGAAACTCTTTGTTGGTGGTTAAGTATGTAGTGCCCCGCTCCGCGTAGACACTATGTACAAGTGATATCGCTTTGCTTGCTCGAGCGGAAGTCTTCTTGGAGAGTTCCAGACTGAACCACAAGACGATTGATCAATGTGAGTGGGCAGAACTGAATTCTCTAATTCTTGCACGCCTTAATAATGAATCTAAGTTTTTGAATGCTTGTTTGCTTAAAGAAGATAGTTTCATAAGAAGATTGATAGAACCTGACTCTGCATTCTTAATAAGAGAACTCGTATAGCTTGTCATCGAAGTAAACCTGCTTGCTTAAGTAGAGAATTTGTATGCTTGTCTAAAAAGAGATAGAACCTTGCCATGCTAAGTCAAGAGTATAAGAAATGTTGCATGCTTAGTTACAAGGACACCGCTATCAAACGACCACTGCCATGCTAATAATAAAGAGTAAAAGATTGCTTGCACTTATCTCGGTATCATATGCTAAACTAGAGTGCTTGCTTATCCAAAAGAGATAGAATTGCATGCTAGAATTATAGAACTGTTCTTGCTTGTTACTTGTATAAAGAGTTAGGTTTGCTTAAATATGTTTCTTTGATTGCTTTTCTAAGAGATAAAACTTCGTGAATAGCTTGAACTTGTGCATCTAGGCTAATAGTCTGCCCTAAGGCTTGAAGTCCTTACTTACGGGAGGGTGTGGCTATTAGAAAAGAGTATTGAGAGCTCCGAACCTATTGCTTGATTGATATGCTTGCTTGCTTGCTTGTTCATTGTTTATCAGTTGCATGATAGCATATTTATCTGATAGGAGCTTGCATTCATGCATTTGGTCAGGACAACTTGTGCACAAGGTTATCTCTCGAGCGTTTCCTAGGGCACTGGGATCGTTCGGCCTAGGAGAGATCTAGATACCCTGAGGCTTAAAAACCTTACTTACGGGAGGGTAGATCCGTTTATTAGTGAGATGGGCTTGTACATCCCAACTGCTAATCCCGTGGAGGGTACCATCATGTAGTTAGGGCGCATGCTAGGCTAGCCTTCTTGCATACCTAACTATTTGATGAAGAGATGAACAGGAAAGGAGAATTTTATACATATATATTTATTCAAATTGTTGCTAACTTACATGTCTACTGCAGGAAAAATCGTTCGGCTATGGGTAAGGATAACTGAATAAGTGGTCACTTGTATTTTATTATGTCCCTTATAATTTATACTAAATATGATCCATCTGTTTTACATTAAGTATGTTGTTGCCCTAGTGCATTAAGTTGAATAGTCCACTTGAAATACTTGTCGTGATATGAGATGAACAGTCCACTAGAGAACCTTTGTTCCTAAGAGTTAGAATATGGCTTACAATATATGTTGTGCATTGCACGATAGAACACTGTCTCTATAGCTGGCTTGTATGTATCGAATATATAAAATTGGTTTCAAAGCTGTGTTTTTAAAAAGATGTAAACTGACTATAAACTTGAGCAGCATGAAATGAACATAGGTAAAAGTAGCAAGATCACTAGTAATGTAATATTTTGCCACATGCTTACTTAGTATAGGTTTCAGGGGGTGTAGCTTCTGTTCAGTTATTTTATACTAACCAGTACTTATAAAAGTGCTGATCCACCAACAGTTTGCTTGTTCTCAAGTGCTAGATCGTCCGAGGAAGCGATAGCCGTGCCTCACCCCAAGGACCCGGAAATCTGGAGTCGATGCCTTGAGACGTATCGAGATGGCTTTGAGATGCTTTTGTATAGAGGAACATAATATATGGAACGGTGTCAATATAATCGAGAGAAAGAGTGCTTGAGTGAATTATAACCTCGGTCAAGTGCCGCATGTAACACTTCTGAATATCAATAAAAGAGCTCATTTTCATTTGCCATTATGTTCTTTACTTTTCTGTAATATATATGTTGCCGCTCCTGACTTGAATAGCTTACTTGCCCTTGTTCAAAGCTTTGGCCTTATGCAAGAGCACTTTAGGCTTGCACGGCATCACGCCCGTGCGAGGACGATTAGTTCTGTAGGGACCAAGCGAGGGTGATCGGACCCCTGCGGGACCGGGATATGACATATACCAATGGAATGAAGGAGTTCTCAGGTGCAGCAGGGGTACTCTGGATGAGGGGTGTGCTCTGACGGCTTGGTGGTGCTCCGGCGGGTTGGGAGGGGGCTCCAGCGGGGCAAGGTAGCACCGCAGCAGCAACAACTTGCAGCAGCAGAAGCGGCTTGTAGCAGCAACGGCAGCGGCTCGCCAAGGAAGGGGGAGATGGTGGTGGCTGATGGTTGTGAGGGAGGTGGTGGTGGTTAGGTGATGGTGGTTGGCTATCAAGGAGAGGGAGGAGGAGATGGGAATGTTGGTGGTCGTGGATGTGGTGGTGAATGATAGTGGTGGCTGTTGTGATTGGGAGGAGGTGGAGGTGGTTGTGGGTGATCAAACGGGCGAGGGAGGAGGTCGAGGTGATGGTGGTTGTGGTCAGATGGAGGAGAAGGCAGTAGTGCTGGTGATGGCAATCAGGTGTGGATAAGAGGGGGATCAGGTAATGGTGTTGGTGGTGATGGATGATGGTGAAGGTGGTTGTGGTGTGGTGGTGGCCATGATCGTAGAGATGATGGTGGTGGCAGTGGTTGTCATTAAGAAGTAGGAGGCAGTGGTGGTGGTGGTAGGCTGATGATGGTGGTGATGGACAGTAAAGTTGATGGTGGTGGTTGAGGAGAAGAGGAAGAAGGAGGTGGTGGAGGTGATGGTTTCGATTTTCTTTTAAGGTGGGAGGTATTTTTGGCTAAAATTTGAGGGAGAGAGAGAGTGTATTAATGAAGGAGAGAGGGAGTAGTAAGCATAGGGATTAGGGCCAGCTACCTCCCCATATTTCTAGGGATGTGGGAAGGCTTGTCATGAGAGAATGAGTGGTAGGATTTAATTTAAATTTGAATGGAGGGTTGGGATCAAGTGTGGGTGTAAAGTGTTGCATAGTACCATACAAAAATGGGAGAAAATGGTGGGTGTGACCGGTCAAGGCATGAAAAAGGGCTTTCTTTATTGTTTTGCTCCAATGGGAGATGGACACCTAGTTGTTTATTTGTACAAAGCCCCCCAACAGTTTGAAAATTGCACAAGAAAAGAAGAATTGAGATTGGATGAGAATATTTACCATATTTGGTGTGTTGTAGTAGAAAAAGTTGGTGTGTGATGTTTTGTATGAACTATGAGGGTATGAGTGGGGGTTTGGGTTGGTGTTGAGTCTAGTTTTGGGTTAGGTTGAGCCATTGCACCAATTTAGTTAAAATTAGTGTCAATTTTATTCTTTAATTAATTGGAAGTGCATAGAATTTAAATTGGGTGGGACACAAGTTTCATAGACGTAATAGACTCGGAATATATTATTATCATAAATTAGGTTGCACAAAACGGGTCGAGGCTGTATCTCCAATTTCGATTGGAATGGACAAAGATGAAAAGTTAAATTTATTTGGATTTAAAAATAGATATTTGTAACGAATATTGTGAGACTAAAATGAAGCACAAGAGAGGGTATTTATGGGTTACACAAAGGTCAGAATATAAGGATGGCACGTCTAGGGCATGTATGTGAAATTTGTTTGAAAGCAGAAGCTAGAGTAGCGCTCCAAACATCGAAGCAACGGTAAGGTACATCAAGAAAATTAAATTAAAAAAGATAAATTAATAACTCCATTAAATAATTCAAAAATAATCCTAAATGAATCCTAATACTAGATTTGGGTAAGGGAGTTTACAGAGGTAGATCAACAGGGTGATCGTATTACACTGAAGCAATCAGCATATGCGAAGAGAGTTTTGCAGCAGTTTTGAATGGGAGATTGCAATCTGACCAGGTATCCCATGGAAGCTAAACTGTAACTCAGCAAGAACCTTGAAGGAACACCATTTGATTTGACGTAATATAGGCGTATCATTGTCTGTCTCAGGTACTTAACTCACACTCGTCCGAATATTTGTCATGATATCGGAATATTAAGCAGGAACATGGAGAAGCCAACAACCATGCATCACTAGGCTGTGAAACAGATCCTCGGATATGTAAAGGGAACACTTGAGTATGGACTCATGTATGGAAGATGACATGGTGAAGATGAATTGTACGGATTCACCGACAACAACTTAGCCGAAGATGTCGACGATAGGAGGAGCACCAACGGAATGGCATTCTACCTCAACAAGAACCTGATCACTTGGGCGTCTAAAAAGTAGAAAACTGTCGCGTTGTCCTCCTGTGAAGTTGAGTTCATGGCGGCAACGGCTGTAGCATGTCAAGCTTTGTGGCTGAGGAATTTGGTTAGTGAAGTGACTGGCCGCGAACCTAAGCCAGTCATGCTTTATGTCGACAACAAGTCTGCAATTGCGTTGATGAAGAATTCAGTATTTCATAGGCGCATTAAGCACATTGATACTCGCTTTCATTTCATTCGCGAGTGTGTTGAAAGAGCGCAGATAAAGGTGGAGTTCGTGAGCACTGGAAAGCAACGTGCCGACATTCTCATGAAGGCTCTCGCCAAAGTGAAGTTCAGTGAGATGCAGCAGATGCTTGGAGTTATCAACCTTGATCAAAACTAGATTAAGGAGGAGAATATCAGTTAATAATCTAGTCATGACCCCTTGCTTGTAGGAATAGAACTTGTCAAAGTTCAGATCCACCTTAATAGAGTTTGTTAGCTTGATTTGAGAGTTGAGTTGTTAGAAGTAGTGGCTATAAAATGTGAATATAGTTGCTTGTTTTCAAGAGTAAGAAATAAAAATAAACAAACACTTTCCTTCCCCTTAGTTCTCTGTCTTCCCCAAACAGACTGTGTTCACCGTCCTTGCCTCATGAAGGTTACAACCCGCTGCTTGTAGCCAACAAAAGCTTCATCAGGTAATGTTTATCCTCATTTAACATACGATTTATTTCTCTCCAAGTTTGAAATTATTCACATTGAACGACTGGCATATAGTTTGTGTTCTATTTCATTTACATACACTTGCATATTTCATTAGCCATTTTCTTGTCAACATCTTTGTATGATGTAAAGACTGGTACATGTCAATTCTTCCTGAATGGCAAAAATATTCTAGAAGAGTATATGGTAAATTATTCATCTTGAGTATGGAATGATTTAGGTACATACATATTTGGTACTGGCCTATTAGGACAATTTCTTGTAGGACTTTTTGTAGAAGATACTTCATTCCCTATTAAGCATAGTTTGCAGTATCGACCATACCGATACGATACAGTAACCCCTAGCCGCAATTGTAGATAGGAGCAATTCTTCTTTTTTTCTGCTGTGGTCAATGTAAGTTTATATCTAGCTGCTAATTTTACATTATAAATTTATTACTGATTTTACTACTACTAATTTTTAGTGTTGATGCTATTTTTCTCTCTTTTTCCATCGCAACTGCAGAGCCCGAAACAGCCATGGAAATCCCGACGTCTGCTGTCGTTCATTCCCTCTCCAACCATCGTGGTAGGCCCGGCACCTCCATGCCCTTGAGTTTTTTAATTATACGGACATTGTCATCACCAATTCTTCCAGAACATTTCCCAGCTGCATGTCAGAAATATCATGTTGCAAGTACTGTTAATTAAAAATAACTATATATTGATGATATTAGACTTGAATGTCTGCCAGAGAACAAGTTAAGATATCATGATACATAGTTATCTTTTCCATCTTTTAGAATTTTTGTTAGCATCTCAAATAGAATTGTGTGAGTTTGATTGATGAAATTTGACCGACCATGGTTAACGAGTGTACTTCGAAATAGTCTTCAATCTTTTCATTTTCTTTCTAATGTTGTAAAAGCACTCTTGTCTTCTTTTACAATATTTTTGAGACATATTTTAGGGTTAGAAAACACCTAATATATATAGCCTCAAACCCACAACTAGCATTCCTATTATATATATGAATACACAATCCAGATCCATTGAGGTATTCCTATTATATGTAGGAGTACCCAATCCAAATCCATTGAGATATTTCTATTATATGTTGGAATACTCAATCCAACTCCGGAGTACTTTTCACATAGGTTGGGAACCATACCCACTTCAACAAATCTCCTCCTTTCTGACTACGTGGAGGAGCTCGTCATACCGCCAATCCGCCTGTAATACTCGAACTTCCCCCTTGGTAGAACCTTCGTGAACATATCTGCTTCATTGTCATCTGTATGAACCTTCTCAAGCGTCACGTCCTTATTCAAAACAACATCTCGTATCCAATGATACCGAGTCTCAATGTACTTGGACAGACTATGAAATGTCTGGTTCTTCACAAGGTGGATCGTACTCTGGCTATCGCAAAGCAAAGTGTACTGCTCTTGCGTTAGCCCCATTTTCTGCAACAGCTTCTTCATCCACAGCAACTCCTTGCAAGCCTCCGTCGCCGCAAAGTACTCTTGCCTCTGTCGTCGACAAGGTAACACACTTCTACAACTGCGACTGCCACGATACCGCTCCACCAGCAAACATCATCACATAGCCAAAAGTCGATCTTCTCGTGTCTACATCTCCAGCCATGTCAACGTTAGTATATCCGACCAGCTTTGGCTCGTCACCACCAAAATAAAGTCTCCAATCGGCAGTGCCCTGAAGGTACCATAGAATCCACTTGACCGCACTCCAATGTATTCTCCCAGGATTGGAGAGATATATACCTGCTAATCGTGCCAATTGTGTGAGCGATGTCTGGCATTGTGCACACCATGGCATACATGAGACTCTCCGCTGCTGAATTATACGGAACCCGCTCCATATCTTCCCTTCCATCCTCGGTAGATGGACATTGCTTCGCGGTAAGCTTAAATGAGATGCAAGGGGGTTGCTCACTTTCTTTGACTCGTCCATCCCAAAATGCTGAAGTACCCAATAATGTACTTATTTTGGGACAAATTAAGCAGCTTGGACTCTCTCTCTCTCTCTCTCTCTCTCTCTCTCTCTCTCTCTCTCTCTCTCTCTCGACTGATCTTCATCCCAAGAATAACCTTTGTTGTGCCTAAATCCTTCATAGAGAAGGCCGTGCCCAGTTGGTGCTTCAACTCTGCTATCCTGGTGGCATATAGCATATCATCTACATAGAGAAAAAGTATAATAAAATCATCATCGGCAAAGTACCTCACAAAAATACAGTGGTCCTACAGTGTACTTTTTTGCAAAATGTAACAAATTCTTAAAAAAATCATTTTTGTTTGCAAAAAAATAAATTCAATTAAATCTAGAAAAGTCATCAACAATTACATATGCATATAGTTTACCGCCAAGATTGGCGACTCTACTAGGTCTAAACAAATTAATGTATAAAAGTTGAAGGGGTCTACAGGTACTTACAGCATTTATTAATTGATTTAAAAGATGATTTTGGTGCTTTGTTCTTTTCATAATTAGCACAGACCATATATCTCTTAAAATTTATTTCGGATAAGCCATTTACTAATTTATTCGTGGATAACCTTGCAATTGTGTCTATGTTTGAATGTCTAAGACGCATATGCTATAGCCAACTTTCATCTTTGTTTGTGTATAGACATTTACCTGCATTGTTAGTATTCTCTGAAAGATAGAAAAAGTATATATTATCTTCTCTTATTCCTTCATATGTAATTTTACCAGTTGCTCTTTCATATACAAAGCATTTGTCTTTCATGAAATTAATGTCATAACCGGGTCAGCCAGATGACTAATGATGAGTAAGTTATGTTTTATTTTCATTCCTAAACAAACATCTTTAATAACTGGGAAAGGAGGAATACATATATTGCTATTACCTATAATATGTCCTTTGAGATTATTGTCGAAGGAAACATATCATTCTTTCTTCATCGATAGTGTTGAAAATAGGTAGACATCACTGGTCATGTGTCATGAGCAACCACTATCGAGGATCCATTTGCTTCTAGCATGAGAGGGTAGGTCCATCTACAATACAAGTTGGAGATGTAACCTTTGGTACCCACTTTCTTGAGGGTCCTGATATGTTAGTTTTTGGAATCCAAAAATATACATGCATATCTACTAACTTTTGAATTCTACATTTGTAAACCCCCTCACCCAAAATAGATATTTTGTGTATATTTTATATTATTATATTTAGATATCGAATTTCTTTAGAGTATTCTCTTAGTTAATTAGCAAATAAATTTTTTGATATATTTACTTATATAAATATTTATTTAGAATTATTTTTAGGTTATTTTAGATTTTTGAAGATTTTTTTAGAATTTTTGGGTAATTAAAACATAGAAAACATAAACTTCTAGGACTTCCATGATTTATTATGAGACCATACTTGCATGTTATTCCTAGCAATTCTTTATTTTAGGTTAAAATATTTAATTATATTTTTTCTATAATTTATTTAGAATTTTAAGAAATTTATTTAGATTTTTGAAATTAATTAGGATTTATTTGGTTATATATAGTCTTAATATTAGATAGATGTTAATTTAGTGCTAATAGATATTAATAAGATTATATATAAATTATTTGTATTACTTTAATTCTATTTAAGATTATAAATTATTGAGATAAACTTAAACTCTATTTTAAATTAATTCAAATCATGAGCCTACTAGGAAAGCAACTTCATGCATATCCTATCCTTATTTAAACTGATCCTATTCATATTCAAATTAGTCAATCCTAGTCGTATTCAATTAAGTAGTGTCCACCATTATAAATATCTATTAGACTTATGAAATAAACTCATCTTTCATATTTTTCTTCCCAAAATTTACCTCTTTTTCGTCCAAAAAGAGTCAAAATTCGTCATAAATTCAGCCTCATTTTCTAGTAGTTATGACGACTTAAAAAGACGATATCTCCTAGCTCCGGACTCCAAACGCGCTCCAGTTTTTTTTGTTAGAACCATATCAAGGTTATTTTTCTGAATATATAAATTATTTTAGTAATTTCAAAACTTATTTTTCCAGAATATTCTAAAAGTGCTAGCTGTCCGAAATCAGACGTATTTTTGTATTTTTGAGATTTTGGGAGATCCCAAACTCGGAATTATGAGCCGTTTGAAGTTTCGAAAATCTGACATGATGAACTTATATAAAATTATTTTTATAGAATTTAATATGCAATTTTAATCTACTATAAAATTTGTGCAACGTAGACGAAAATAGGAAACCGCCGAAAACTGTCATCTGTGCGCCCTTGTGGCTATAGCTCTTTACCGACTTATAATTTTTTGAAACTGTCGATTCTAGCGTTCATGTAGCGTTGAAATCTATAGGATTCCATACACAAATCTAGGATTTGAGTTGGTTGACTTTTTGGTCAACGGATCGCCTCGATTTGCGTACCACGGATCACAAATCCGTAAAGTTGACTTTCTTTCGACCAAAATTAGAGTTTAACAATAAAATTAGATTATAATAAGATTAAAATACTATTTTAGGTTATTTTATTCAGAATTAAAATAGATTAAAATGGAGAAACCAATTCATCCACTTTTGTAACCTAACTTGTTTAATTTATGTGACGGGTAGATCGGACGACGCATTGAGTTGGGACTTTATCCTTTTCAGACCAGAAAAGATACCAAGCCAAATTGCTTACAGTATTTTGCATGCTTAGTATATTTCTGTATATTTATTGCATTTTTGTTTATTCATTGCATGTGTAGTTTTCTTTCAGTCATTACTATATATTAGATATGTTGACACACACATGACACTTAGTATCATGAGAGGACAATCATTAGGCGTATGGGCTTTTAATCACTCTGGTAAACCGTAGTATATAGCTCGCACTACGGACGTGTGTCGCGCTGGTCGCTACCCCTGCGGTATGTCAATTTCTGGAGTCTCGCTGGTCGCTACCCCCGTGGTATGTCGATTTCTGATGTCCACTGATGAGTGTGTGAGTTGTAAGGTAGATCGAGTAGCCTAACTTTGTCCATACATCAAAAAGTTGTCCTCATTTGCATTCATATAGATTATCTTATACAGCGTACTTATATATTTTCAAACATTATGCATGTTTACTGTATTCAAATTGGCTTACTTCTATGTATCTTGTTACGTCCCTCTGAGGACCTGGTCCCTTTCTAGGTGTATCTGTTCTTGAGTATTCGCAGGAGCGCATATTTTGATGGTTACATATGTTTCGATGATGTCTTCTCTTCGAGCCCCGTGATTATTAGCTGGTATTCCTATATTGTGTTTGTTGTGTTGTACTTATATTGTATTTACTTTTATATTCGAGTTGGTAGTAGATTTATTTCCATCCGACCGTCATCTTTAGACACTTCTTATTGATATCTAGTTATATAGAAGTTGGTTATTTATTTATATTAATTTTCTGTGGATGATATTTAGATTATACCCTGTGACTTGTGATAGATTTATACCACTTGTGGATTGATATTCATATTACAGCGTACGTATGGATTTTGGTTTCCATATATTGGAGTTGCCATATCCATACGGCTGGCATGCTTACGTGTCCTAGTCCTAGTCCTACATATTTTTTGGGACTGGGGCGTAACATATTTTTATGGTGGCCCATGCAGTTCGAGAGCATATTGTCTCGGTTACGTTACTGTACCGAGCAAGCCTGCAAATAGGATTAGAGTATAGGATCTCATCCACAATTGACTATGACTCGTATTTCTTCTAATCTATTTTATTTGAATAATTGCATCCTGCTTGATTCATGTGCTTTTCTAATAGTTCCTTGATTATAGCCCCCTCCTAGAATATAAAAGTCTCTGTTGTTAGATGATAAGTAGGGTAACCTTCCTATTAAGAGTACAACTAGAGTGTTGACACACCATTAAGTTTAGAATATCTAGTGAAACCTAGAATTCCTTATATATAGATTGGTTTACCATTACCCCTTGATGTATTATGAGGACTTGTGAGTAGTATAGACACTACTAGAGTTAGTTAGAAGTTTTACCACAATGTTTGACCTTAGTATTGAGGAACCAATAGAAAACCAAAATTAAAAATTATGACTGAACCTAACCTTCATAGTTATATAGTATTGGAGAGCTATAAACTTAGATTATTGTCTTATTATTAGTAGACAGCACCTTAGGAAGCCTAAAGGAATATAATTAACACTTTTTCTTGATCATACCTCGAACATAGCAACTAGCATAGCACTCTCCCTTAGAAAACCATGATGCTATCTAGAGCCCCCTATTTTAATTTCATATGTTGTTCCTCTGCGACCTTAACGTTCGCTAATTGCGCGACGACTAAATTTTGTTCTTCTACTGTTCATCTTTCAACTCGTGCCATCTGACACTTCTGATTGTAGACCAAGTGATTTTATTCTATGTTAGAATATATAGCTTGCTAGAATTTTGGTTGTTACACTTGAATTTTTGAATTATGTGATTGGTAATTAGAACTTGATAGTTTTAAGTTATTCTGGTAGATTGCGACCTGATGATTATTCCTTAATTTTCAAATTGCGTAACTTGTACCACACCTCGATACGAGTTATATCCCCTTTTTCCCTTGAAGGCCAGTAACTTTCCATTCTTACTATTGACACTTGCTCTATAAGCGCTATGACTAAGACTTAAGACGACCATGACCTATGTAATATAAAAGGATACCCTAATAAGTACCAAGACCCTTTCTCGTAGACCTTAATAGGAGTTTCTACAGTATCCTTAAGACAGTACAGTATTAGTTTATTATTTTAAGTTGGGAAGTGTGCCTCACAACCTAGTATCACATAGTCTTTTGACCTATTATTGAAGTGTAACTGAATGACATTACCTGTATGCTAGCATAAGACGACAGTGTTTAATCAGACTGTAGAACCTAGAAGCTCATACCCCTATTTGGTCGACTATCGACTTAGACAAGGAGTTAGTATGACAACTGTAGAGATTGTAAGGGTCTTATCTTCTTTGTGAACTTGGACTATTTTGTAACTTCTCTCACCATAATCTATTGTACTTATATTTTTTGTACTACCTTGACTTATGCTGCTATTATAACCTAGTTTTTGTAAGCTTATTCTTTCATCGAGCTTGCTCATGACATATGTATTATTGGGTGCACACAATGATACAATTGTCTAATCAGAATTGGTGTATTAAGGTCTAGCTAACCTTAGTGCGCTTGGTTCGCTCTTCACATGACTACTTTACGTGGATTGAGATATATGGTAGTAGACGAATATAATTACCCCTAGACATGTCTGACATATCGTATCGGTTACGTAACTGTACTGATACGAGAATGTAAATAGAAAATTACCAAAAAAAGGATTTTAATCCACAATTGCCCTGACAACTCTCTTTTCGAATTCCTTAATCTCTTTGAACCTCGTACTTGTATTCTATCACCTTCACCTTGAATTCTTTATTATTGCTTTCCGTCTTCCCTTATTTCGGAAAGACGAAACCTCGTGCTTGGTATAAGTTGACACACTGATAGTACTAGATATACCCCATAAGGCTAATCACATGACTTAGTGACTCTCTTTTATAATTGATTAAGGGCATACCATAGGTGATATGTTTGGTGTTAAAATTTCTGAGGATTGAGTAACATGATTAAATAATTTGAGAAATAGTTTTCTTAAAAGTATAGCCTTATTTGATAGGTGGGTAAATTCTAAGTTGGATAAAAATTGCATTGTTAAACTTGAAGTGAATTCTTTTAGATTATGATCAAGTGAGATTAGATAGAGAGAAACCATGTCCTATTTTAATTTTGAGGACAAAATTTTTGTTAGTTGGGTAGATTATAAACCCCCTCACCCAAAATAGATATTTTGTGTATATTTTATATTATTATATTTAGATATTGAATTTCTTTAGAGTATTCTCTTAGTTAATTAGCAAATGAATTTTTTGATATATTTACTTATATAAATATTTATTTAGAATCATTTTTAGGTTATTTTAGATTTTTGAAGATTTTTCTAGAATTTTTGGGTAATTAAAACATAGAAAACATAAACTTCTAGGACTTCCATGATTTATTATGAGACCATACTTGCATGTTATTCCTACCAAATATTTATTTTAGCTTAAAATATTTAATTATATTTTTTTTATAATTTATTTAGAAATTTAAAAAATTTATTTAGATTTTTAAAATTAATTAGGATTTATTTGGTTATATATAGTCTTAATATTAGATAGATGTTAATTTAGTGTTAATAGATATTAATAAGATTATATATAAATTATTTGTATTATCTTTAATTCTATTTAAGATTATAAATTATTGAGATAAACTTAAACTCTATTTTTAAATTAATTCAAATCCTGAGCCTACTAGGAAAGCAACTTCATGCATATCCTATCCTTATTTAAAATGATCATATTCATATTCAAATTAGCCAATCCTAGTCGTATTCAATTAAGTAGTCTCCACCATTATAAATACCTATTAAACTTATGAAATAAACTCATCTTTCATATTTTTCTTCCCAAAATTTACCTCTTTTTCGTCCAAAAAGAGTCAAAATTCGTCATAAATTCAGCCTCATTTTCTAGTAGTTATGACGACTTAAAAAGACGATATCTCCTAGCTCCGGACTCCAAACGCGCTCCAGTTTTTTTTGTTAGAACCATATCAAGGTTATTTTTCTGAATATATAAATTATTTTAGTAATTTTAAAACTTATTTTTCCAGAATATTCTAAAAGTGCCAGCTGTCCAAAATCAGACGTATTTTTGTATTTTTAAGATTTTGGGAGATCCCGAACTCGGAATTATGAGCCGTTTGAAGTTTCGAAAATCTGACATGATGAACTTACATAAAATTATTTTTACAGAATTTAATATACAATTTTAATCTACTATAAAATTTGTGCAACGTGGACGTAAATAGGAAACCGCCGAAAATTATCATTTGTGCGCCCTTTTGGCCATAACTCTTTACCGACTTGTGATTTTATGAAACTGTCAATTCCAGCATTCATGTAACATTGAAATCTATAGGATTCCACAAACAAATCTAGGATTTGAGTTGGTCAACTTTTTGGTCAACGGATCGCCTCGATTTGCGTACCATAGATCACAAATCCGTAAAGTTGACTTTCTTTGGACCAAAATTAGAGTTTAACAATAAAATCAGATTATAATAAGAATAAAATACTATTTTAGGTTATTTTATTCAGAATTAAAATAGATTAAAATGGAGAAATCAATTCATCCACTTTTGTAACCTAACTTGTTTAATTTATGTGACGGGTAGATCGGACGACGCCTTGAGTTGGGACTTCATCCTTTTCAGACCAGGCAAAATACCAAGCCAAATTGCTTACAGTATTTTGCATGCTTATTATATTTTTGTATATTTATTACATTTATGTTTATTCATTGCATGTATAGTTTTCTTTCAGTCATTACTATATATTAGATATGTTGACACACACATGGCACTTAGTATCATGAGAGGACAACCATTAGGCGTATGGGCTTTTAACCAATATGGTAAACCATAGTATATAGCTCGCACTATGGGCGTGTGTCGCGCTGGTCGCTACCCCCGCGGTATGTCGATTTCTGATGTCCACTGACGAGTGTGTGGGTTGTGAGGTAGATCGAGTAGCCTACCCTTGCCCATACATCAAAAAGTTGTCCTCATTTGTATTCATATAGATTGTCTTTTACAGCGTACTTATATATTTTTAAACATTATGCATGTTTACTGTATTCAAATTGGCTTGCTTCTATGTATCTTGTTACGTCCCTCTGAGGACCTGGTCCCTTTCCAGGTGTATCTGTTCTTGAGTATTCGCAGGAGCACAGATTTGAATGGTTACATATGTTTCAAGGATGTCTTCTCTTCGAGCCCCGTGATTGTTAGCTAGTATTCCTATATTGTGTTTGTTGTATTGTACTTATATTGTATTTACTTTTATATTCGAGTTGGCAGTGGATTTATTTCCATCCGACCGTCATCTTTAAACACTTCTTATTGAGATCTAGTTACATAGATGTTGGTTATTTGTTTATATTGATTTTCTATGGATGAGATTTAGATTATACCCTGTGACTTGTGATAGATTTATACCACTTGTGGATTGATATTCATATTACAGCGTACGTGTGGATTTTGGTTTCCATATATTGGAGTTGCCATATCCATACGGCTGGCATGCTTACGTGTCCTAGTCCTACGTATTTTTTGGGACTGGGGCGTGACAACATTGTCGTGATATGTGTCCTTTCTAACCACAATAGTACAGATAGCAGATGTGTTAGTGTTGGGTGTAGTAGTATGATGGATATGTGTGTCTAAAGTATTACTTTGTCTTGCGTGGATACTTGTAAAAGAAAGCATGGTTCCTTGAAGTTTTAGTCGAATTTGTTCGTGACTTCTTGTGTGTGATCTTGTGTCTTGCCACGTTACTTGTGTTAGACTGGGTTATAGGTTGTACTACTTGTTTCCCCACTTTATCCTCTGACTTTTTAGAGGTAGAATAGGCTTCATTGAGATTAGTTGTGAGTGCATATATTCTTTGTGCAGCTAAGTTATATATTTTTCTTCTTTGATTCATATAGTTCATTAAATTTTGTATTCTCTTAATTAGCATCATACAAACTTAATTTCAGAGAGGATATCTCACCCATGTTACTAGAAGAGGATATGTCTTTAATTTTGTCTAGAATATGAGATTGTTTCACATATTCAGACTGTAATAACTTAAGCTTTTTCTTGACAGATTTATACATGCCTCTTATCTTTTTATGAACTTCAAATAGATCACTAAATGCATCAGATAGTTAATCAAAAGTAAGATCTTTATACAAAGGATTTGATAGTTACCTTATCAGCAGTTGCCATAAGACATAGGTTTGTAGTGTTGCGAGGATCCTCTTCTTCTTCAGAAGCACTTGCCTCATTCTCGCACCATATGCTTGTGTTAGAGTAGTTCCTTGATGAAGTTCTTCTACTAGTAGTAGGGAAGTCCTTGATGTGGCATGTCTTCTTACAATTGTAGCAAACCGATTCTTCATCGTCTTTGAGATCATTTTTCTTTCGGTTTGATCTTTCATATTTTAAGAATTTTTTGAAGTTTCGTGTCAACAGGGCCATTTGCTCATTTTCAGAACTATCGTTCTTACTTTCATCGTCGGAGGTCACCTTATAATGTACTTTGAATGCAATGGTCTTCTCCTTGGCGTTGACTCTTCAAAGTCTTTGAGATCCAGCTCGTGTCATAAGCTTGCCCATAAGTGTCTTAAGAGTCATTGTAGTGAGATCATTTTCTTCAATGATTGCAGTTGCTTTAGGATTATAATTCTTGGTAAGTCCCCGAAGCACCTTGCAAATCTTTTCATGATTACTGTAATCTTTACCAAGAGAAGATAGAGGATTAACAATATCTAGGAAATGTGTAAACATATTAATGATAGTCTCATTTGGCTTAATTTTGAATGCCACATATTCTTGTGTAAGTCTTAAAATTTTGGATTCATTTACTTGTGAAGTCCCTTCATGAGTTACTTCAAGAAGTTTTCAAACCTCGTGTGAAGTGGCACATGTAGAGACTCTATTGAATTCTATTCTATCTACTACACAAAATAAAGCATTGATAGCCTTGGCATCAAAACTGGCTTGTTTCTTTTCTAGGTCAGTGTATTTATCTTTGGGTTTCTTAACAACACTACCATCTATAACAATTTTAGCTAGTTTCTTGTAGCCATCTACAACAATTGATCATAGATCAAAATTAAGTGACTTAAGACAAAAAGCTCATATGTGTCTTCCAACATGTTTAGTTCGTGCCATCAAACAGGGGTGGCCTATTTGTGGACTGACCTTCACCAATGCTTGTGTAAATGGATGGTTGTCATATCAATACTCTTAGGAGATTAGTCCAAATAAGAGCCCTTGCTTTGATACTAATTGAAGGAC
Source organism: Iris macrosiphon (assembly GCA_036927795.1). NCBI lineage: Eukaryota > Viridiplantae > Streptophyta > Magnoliopsida > Asparagales > Iridaceae > Iris > Iris macrosiphon. The sequence continues at coordinate 6,275,207 of JAYESA010000017.1, read as the reverse complement.
CATTAGAAAACTGTAAAGGGGGGTGAATAGAGTGTAGAAAAAAAATATACCTTAATTAAAAATTAGATATATTAAATATATGGAAGGCAGTTACCAACTAGCAATAATGCAGCAATATTGCAAAGTATATAGAAGGAAGTAAAGTTTAGAATCACAAACGCAAACACTGCGATTTATACTGGTTTTTCTCGTGGAGGACTAATCTAGTCATGAGAACTCTTGCTCGATGTTAAATCCACTATTAGTGAAAACACAAGTTTTGATCTGAATGGCTTGCGACTTCGTACAGACACGAGCTTTGATCCAAAGAGCTCGAAGAGTTCAGACACTGGTGTAAGTAGCTTTGAATCACCAAGCTTCTACAACTCAAACACTTCTAATCGAAACCGCACTTGCACTTAGAAAAATAGGAGTTGTGTTAAAAATAGAGAAGGTTGAAAGCTGTTATGAATAGAGAAGATAAAGAGTGAGTGAGTGAATAGAAATGGAAAACTCTTCTCTATTTATAGGCTTTTATGGGGCACAGAGTTCGGGCAGAACTCGGTTCCCTAACGTTCAAAAATTTAAACGTTTGAGCCAAAAGAATAGGGCTAGCCACCTGACTAGGGATTCTGGTTCGGGTGGCAGAGTTCGGTACAAATTCGACAGAACTCGATCCAAGTTCGGTTGACCTAAATCAAGAATGTCCCTAGTTGGTTTTGGCTCATTTGCCTAGGTATTTGAGTAGGATTTTTGGTTTAGGTAGGCTTATTTGAGTGAACTTTGGGTTATGATTCAACTAGTGTTAAAGTGTGATCCGACTCACATAAGTCCTAGACTCAAGTAAAAATGAAAAGTACATAATAAATATAAAACGACAAGACTGAAGGTAGCAAATCCTTGAGATGTAGCAACTTTCAGGATGTAGTATGTGATGTTGCTTTGGTACAGTCTTCTATTGTATCGTATTTACCATGTATCGACTTGTAGTTTAAGTTAATGATCGAAATTCGGTTGATTGTGACTAGATGGGCCAACAAGGGTATATTTGGAAAGAAAAGTTTCACGGTGAAGCTGAACTTTTTTTCATTATATAGTTGTATAGATGAATAATTTTGATTAGCAAATATATACAAGGGTATATTTGAAAAAAAAAAGTTTCACAATGAAGCTAAACTTTTTTCATTATGTAATAATACTAGTATATATGCACGTGCATTGCACATATTTATACTATTTGGAAATATCAAACAATAAGTTTTTCTTTTCTACTACTTGAGAAGAGTAAAATCCTTTAAAAAATTTACATCTTGGAAAGAGCAAACAACAATTTTCTTCAATTTTTTTCCATACATAATTGCCTAACTACTCATGTTAAATTTAATGAATAATTTTAAGTAGTAAACATAGATAAGGATATTTTAAGAACAAAAACTTCCATAATGAAGCTTCAACTTTTCTTATTATATATTAGTATATTATTATATAGTAATATAGTAGTACCGATGAACAATTTTAAGTAGTAAACATAGATAAGGGTATTTTTACGATTAAAAAATTTTACACTGAAGCTTCAACTTTTCTTATTATATAATAATATAGATATAGATATACAGTAGTATAGATGAACAATTTTAATTAGTAAATATAGATAAAATATTTTAGGAAAAAAACTTTCATGCCTCAAACTTTTCTCATTATATAGTAGTATAGATATATATTTTGTAGAATAGATATATATACTAATATATAATAAGAAAGTTGAGGCTTCACCGTAGAAATTTGTGTTCCTCAAATATCCATATCTATGTTTAGTACTTAAAATTGTTCATTAAATTTAACATGAATAGTTAAGTAATTACATATGAAAAAATAAATAAAAGAAAATTGTTGTTTGCTCTTTCCGATATGTTAAAAAAATAAAAATATATTTTTCTCAAATAGTAAAAAATAAAAAATTATTGTTTTCCTAAATAGTATGAATTAGGTACAAGAAACGTTCATATAGATAGACAAGTGTCGAGGCACACGCGTGTGCAATACATTTTAGAAAACTTGATATCATTTTATGTAGCAAAGACAACATACAACTAAACTTATTAACAAAAATTATTATTTTCCAATAGGAAAATATTTCGTTGAAAATGTTGATACCATGTTATGTAACAAAGAAAAATAAGTAAAAATTTATATTATAGATTAGACTGAATTAAAAATTTTATTTACGCTATCATTTTAATTTGATTAGATTTTAGTCACAGATTGCATTGGATAAAAAAATTAATTCTAAAAATGATAAAGAATTTAAATTTTGTATTTGAATATTATTTGGAAATATACCCTTGATAAGTAAGAATTAAAAATTTGTTTGATTGATGGCAAGCACAATAAATAGAGCATAAAATAGTAAAAAATTTGAGTTAAATCTTAAAATTGACAAATTTTGTACAAGATTAAAAAATAGCTGAATATATTTAATGATTCAATATATATATATATATATATATATATATATATATATATATATATATATATATATATATATATATATATATATATATATATATATATATTTTAACTGCTTCAAAAACTTCGAAACAAATATTTTAAATGAAATATACGTATTCTTTTATCTAAATAATATTATTTGGCAGAGAATTCGCATAATAGTGTTGGTTTCATATCAAAACATTTAGGAAAAAATATCCAAAATAATAAAACCTAAAACAATAGAATTGACATCTCAAAATATTTTTGGAATAATTAAATCATAATCCTGTTGGGAACGCGGTGTGACCCGAACCAGAGTTGGCCCATGAGATGCGATATTGGATTGGGCATATATGCCTTAAAAGAAAATTCCCATGTAAGGCTTGAACCAATCCTAATTATATACACCTCATGATCCCACTGCCTATCTGACGTGGGACTAAATTACCAACTCCATTGTTCTATTCCTTTGAGCGCTCAACTGGAAACTATATTTAGCGACAACAGTAACTGATGTGGGACTAAATTACAATCTCCACCTTAGCTCATTTTCGCTAGCCGAATAACCTTAGCAAACCCCGGCTACCTTTGCTCGTTCCTGCTAGCCGAGCACCCTTAGCACACCTTGGCTACATTTGCTTGTTTCTGTTAACCGAACAACCTTAGCACACTCCGGCTACCTTTGTTCATTCCCGCTACCGAGCACCCATGAGATCCAACATATTGTCATCTCGATCTGTTCGACCAAAGAACCAAACTTGACATGTTCATCAACACCACCATTATGTGCCTACCATAACGTCTTGCTCCACCTTGGACTTGTCAAATCCACCTTTAAAGCCAAATCGGGTAGTTGATGCTCCTACTCCACCTTGAGAAGATCCTGTATAATCCATGAACGTTTATCACCATCTATCTCGAACCAATTAGAGCCACTTAAACCAGCCCCATAACCTTGGGCTCTAATACCACATGTTGGGCGCGTTATTGCCAGCCGTCTTCCTTTCGTACAACGAATGCAGCTTCTCCCACAATGCTTTTGTAAAACTTTCATGAACATGTAGTGAAATACCGAGCATCCAGCCATTGGCAGATGAATACAACAGTCTTCTGATCCATTCGTTTTCAATTATCAGCACCTTTGTCCGTTAGCTTTGCATTGTCGCCCTCCAATGGACCATGCAAGTCCTTGCACCAGAGTAGATCCTCCATCATTGGCTTCCAAATCGTCCAGTTTCTTCCTGTGAGGGTGATCATACAAGTGTTCATCTGCTCCATAGACATTGTTGCACCTTCCCTCTTGAGAAGAATCTGGCTTTGATACCATGTGTTAAGAACACATGCGCTTTGATACCACGTGTTGGTCGCACAGCAGAAGAAGCACTTTGCCAACCCACCTGAGATGACGAACCAATCTACAAACACCAAGCAAATATGAAGACAAGTATATGGCGGTGACTACGTCACCTGGATAAATCCTAACCTTTATAACTCAGATAAAATTATAAGATTGCAAAAACTAATATTAAACCCCTTAACCCTAATAGGTTCAACCCCCTCACCACACTTAAGAAAAAAGAAGAATATTACAATTGAAATCACTCACCAACCTGTAGCAATCTTCCTAACCAAAGTTGATGACTCCTCAATTTGATCTTCTTCTTCCTTCTGTCTTGGATGACATAGTCCTAAGAGCAAAGTACAGGCTTTCTCTTTGATTTTATGTGGACGAGGATCCCAAATCTCCAACTTGTGCTTCTCCTTTGTGCCTCCACCCTCCTCCCTATTTATAGGATGAGAAACATATTTTAGGATTAGGAAACCCTAAAAATAACCAACCATAAGATCCAGCCATCCACTAGCATCCAACGGTCCAAAATATAACATAAAAACTCCAAAACTCGAGCAGCCGTCGCCGACACCAAACTCGAACCGTGTTTGGTTCGATCCTCACAAAAAAGTTCTAGAATACCACACCGAGTTTGTCCCGAACTCGGCCAGGGACCGAGTTCGGACCGAACTCTGACCCCTTCAGTAGACTTGATTCCCAACAAATCCATTATTTTAGAATAAGTATATTAAATTACCTACCAAACAACCTTAAAATACTTAAAGACTGCAAACCTCATTGGCTAAAGAAGGAGGTCCAAAAGTAGACATTCTTTCCATAGGGGCTATTTGGCTCGTTGAAAGTGTGGTAAAAGTCGGAAAAAATTAGAAAGTATGCTGAACTTGCTCTAGTTCTGGCGTTTGGTTAAAAAGATGGAAGTGAGAAAAAATGGGCGATGGGACGCACCGCAGTTCCTGTCTCCCTCATTTTTGAGCAACTTTCACTACACCCTTTTTTGGGTAAAAGTTGGCTCGGAAAAGGGACGAAAAAATATGGGAAGTAAAAAAAACTCCTCCGCCTAAGGAGTTTCTTCCCTGTGAAACTCGCCCCTTCGACTGCGGTCACCCCAACCGACTCTCCCGCGTTTGTTTGCACTGTAAATTTTTGTCCCTATTTTTTTTTCTCTTTTTCGACATTTTTTCTTCTTTAGACATACATTTTCGTGATTTTGCCTTTGATTTCACAGATCTATGGCTTACGACCATAGATCTACTATTTTGGAGCATAATCTCGAATTTTTGAAGTCGAATCTGCTGCGACTGGGGTAGATCTAGGAGATTCGAGCTTTAGGTAAATTTTTTCCATGAACATCTTCTGAAAAATGTAATAATCTGAGTTATGATGTACATGTTCAGATCTTTTATATGCTTGTAGTTGGTAGAAAAATTGTATTTGAGAGGTACATGTTCACTTCTTTGGTATACTTACATATGTTGCGTCCAATAAATTTTGGAACAATATATTTTTGGTAGGGAAAAATTATACGAAGTCATGAAACAAAATTTAGAACCATATTAATTTGTTGGCTGTCTTTAAAATTTTTATTTGGAATGAGCATAGGACCATTATAATTTATCTAAATATTTTGTCTTGTAGATGGATTTATCTAATCCTAAAACTCCATTGTTACGAGATGCCATTACAAGTGTAATTACAGTTATTATGATTATAATTACATTAATGGAGGAGGAGGATTAATGAAGCAACCTAGTAGTGATGTTTCGACCGAGAATAGAGAGTCTACTGAATGGTTTCCCTATTTTCAGGTAATATACTATTTCATAGTCCGTTGGTTAGATTTAGAATTACTATATTTTGAAAATACATATTATACGTGCTCTTATTGAACTGTAAGATTATATTGGGTTGATTGATGGCACACATATCCAAGTAACCCTACCATCTGCAATGGTACCGAGGTTTAGGGGTAGAAAACAAAGGACACAAAATATGTTAGCTGCTGCTGTTTGGATAAACAAATGTTTATACGAAACTTTTATTTACAAACAAAAAAAGAGAAAAGTACAAATAATCCTATACGAGGATATTAAGTACAATAAAATGATTCTGGAGAAGTATTGCTATGAAAGCCTGATCTGCAGTCGATCACTTTGTTCCTTGGACTACACGATGATAAAGAAGTGTTGTAGAAGAAGCTTCAAACTTTCTCTGAACTGAAGGCAAAAGCCGGCCAAAGGAAAGTTGTAGGTAGGATCGAATTCCTGTTACCAAAGTTGTCAGCCAAAACCCCTTTTTCCTTACCCTGTGACCAGGGGTCTCTATTTATAGAGATCAATCAAATAACTGCCTGGTTGGTATAAAAGCCAAATAACTGTCTTGTTGGTGTAAAAGGCCAAACTGTGAAGAAGATTGCCTCATTTATGCTGTGGTTATGACAACTGCTACCCACGTTCCAATAATCTTCTGAATCTGCGTATGACACGTGTCCCTTTATAAGGTAACGCGTATAACTGCTTCTCAAAAATTATGGCATACAAGCCACGTAGGTAACTGCCCCTGCGTAAAATGGTTGGTATAAAAGTCAAATAACTGTCTTGTTGGCGTAAAAGGCCAAACTGTGAAGAAGATTGCCTTCTTTACGCTGCGGTTATGACAACTGCTACCCACGTTCCAATAATCTTCTGAATCTGCGTATGACACGTATCCCTTTATAAGGTAACGCGTATAACTGCTTCTCAAAAATCATGGCATGCAAGCCACGTAGGTAACTGCCCCTGCGTAAAACTTGATGATTCATGAATAATAGATAACTAGCGTAAAATAGACAATTTATCCTTTACGACTGAGGTCGTGAGCGTATTCTGGGCTAAATAGCCTTATCAACGTACCTTTGCAAATATAGCCTAGTTGGCATATTTCGAGGAGATAACATACGGCGTACTCCTATAGTTGAAAATAGCCTGGTTGGCATAAAATGCAAGGATGGTGATGTGCGCATATTAGTCATAGTCATAGCTTTCCCAGTCATGACAAATTTTAAGAACAAAATCTCGTGCATTAAATGTAGAGATATGCCTCAAGCTCTGTACAAGAAACAACTTTTGACGTGGCATCTGATTTTGTCTTGTCTTGAGCGTAAAAACTTATTTCTGTCAATGTAGAATAGGCAGCGTATTCAGAAGACTCCATTTTTCTTTCTTTGAATGCGTAAAAATGACTTGTATCAAAAATATGTCATAAAATGACAACCTGGATCTCTGTGCAAAATTATTATCACATTCGTTCTCTCGATCATCGTGCAGTACTTTTGTCAGATGTTAGGTTCACTGATTTGACTGACAAATTCATTCGAGGAATACGAAGAGTTCCTCGTACAACTTTACGCTGCATTAAAAATAACGTATTTTAAACTTTATGCAGGAAGGTATAGCAACCTTTTACACAGAACAGCCTTGAAGCTCTTCTTTACGCGGACAGCTTTGAAGCCCTATTTTACGCCATACAACCTTGAAGCTCTGTTTTACGTGGACAGCTCTGAAGCGCTATTTTACGCCAAACAACCTTGAAGCTCTGTTTTATACGGACAGCTCTGAAGCCCTATTTTACGTCAAACAACCTTAAAGCTTTGTTTTACGCGAACAGCTCTAAAGCCCCATTTTACGCAAAACAGCCTTGAAGCTCTGTTTTACGCAGATAGCTTTGAAGCCCTATTTTATGCCAAACAGCCTTGAAGCTTTATTTTACGCGGACAACTCTGAAGCCCTATTTTATGCCAAAGAGCCTTGAAGCTTTGTTTTACGAAGGAAGGGACTACATGTATGTTGGGGGTTTTGACTGTAAATATGGGTACAATTTCCCAGCATATTTTATGCTTCTACAAGACCCCCTTCAAAGTTTTCAAATTCCTTGTAATTTGAAATACTTTGAATGAAGCATAAAATGACATTTTCAGGGAACTCTTTGGCCCTTCGTCTGATAAAGTCCTCTCGACAAAAGAAGAAGGAAAGTTATTAAATACTCGTCGTCTGTTTGCAAATGCTGATATTTGCGTATTTCAGGCCCTTGCAATGTTTGTAAACAATATGGAATCAAAAATACTGATTCTTTAAACTAAAAGAGCATTTTCTGCATAAACTCTTATAACTGGTTTTTTCGAGCGTAAAACTCAGATTATCAAGATATACTCGTATTCTGCTAACTGATCTGTCCCGCATAATTTTTGATTTTTATTTTGCGCATAAAATTGTAGATCCGTAGCATCTGAGCATAAAATCATAGATCCTTGCTCTGCGCATGGATCTTTACTCTGTGCGTAAATTCATAGATCATAGCATCTGATGGATCCTTTACGCAGCATGACTATCTATCTTCCTTTTTAAATGATCGGCTGACATGGTCCCAAATCATAACCGACTATGATAAAATTGGATTTGGTTAAGGATTCGAAGAGTTATTTGAACTCTATAAATAGGCCTAGGTCATAAGAGAGAAAAATCCTTCATCTCTTTCTGAAAAACCCTTTATCTCTTTCTGAAAAACCCTTCTTTTCTGCCATGGCACCAAAACAGACCTCCACCGCTAAAGGAAAGCAAGCCCCTTCATCATCTCGATCATCTGCTCAAGCATAATCGACTCCTACTAGGCCAAGCGAGCCTCGTTCTGAACGAAGTGCTCCGCTGTCTAGCTGTGCACCGGGCATCACAGGTAAAACTTCAAGAAATAAAAAACCCTTCGTACACGTTATACGTGTATGCGCAAATACGCCCATATTTTAACGTGTCAGCGTAAAACTCCATATTTTGTAATCTGGCATAAAAACTCAGACTGTTAAATTTGGCATATACTACAAGATTTTTACTCTGGATAAACTTATGGTCATCATTAATTTTACGCGCAAAATATAACACCTTACGTTTTACGCACTGAAAGTAAATTCCAGCGTAAAACTGACTTATTCTCTTAATTTTTTGCAATGGACCTACAGATCCCCCCTCTGGCTGAAGTAATGGGTTCTGCTGCTGGAATGTTAAATTCCAACTACTTGGAGGACTTGTCCCACGTAACTTTCCCCATCTCTGGAAACGAGTATCCTAAAGAAAGGGAAATTCTGATCTTGGCCCAAGGAGAAAGAATGTTGCTAACTATGATCAGTGGAGAACCCTTGACATACATAGATGGAACCGAATATAAGAAACTAGCTTTCTTATTTAGAGATGTTATTGATAAGCAATCCCAAACAAAGCCCAAGAAGGAAGACTGGGTATTTTCTGTTGAGGGCACTGTTATGTACCTGCCAAAGATGTTCAGAGACTACCCCATTTCTGCATTCTTCCATGCCACACATCCCAGAAGGATGGCATGGACTCTGACTCCTGATCTTCATGGCCAGCCAGGGAAGATCTTCTATAAGAAAAGATTAAACCGAGGGTCCTTCGTAAGTAGTCCCTCAGGTCCTATTGTGCCCTTCAGAGGTTTACTACCAGGCAGCGTCCTAGTGAAGACTCTTCTTTGATCCAGCCATTTCAAATAGCAACTTTCTGCAATGAATTCATGAGGCAGGGAGGAGTATATCCCAAAGTTAACCCTCGCACCAGTGGATGGCTTAACCCCTACAATCTTCGATGGGCCAGATTAACTGCATAGGCCCTGAAGCACTTTCAAATGGAGCAAGAAAGTATTAACTTATTTGATGCTGTCAGTGCTACTAGTGTTGGGTTGCCTATCTACACAAATTTATTCTTAGCTTTGATGGAACGATATAACTCGTTTACTGGGACTTTTGCCACTCCAATAGGTGAGTTGGGCCTAGCACTTTATGAGATGGCAGATATCTTAAAACTACCAATGGGAGACACTCCCTATGAAGAATACGTCCCCACCAATAGAGAGTTGAATGATACCAACCCTCGGGTAGTGGCTGTATACCAAGAACTGATGAGCCACTATCTTGTATGCACCATTTTTTATAGAGAACCTTCTTATTTAGCTCATATTAACAAATGGGTACCTTACCTTTTCTTCCATCAGGCTAGAAATGCCAAGCAGGACAAAGTTGTAGATAGGAAAGACAAACCTTTGAACCCTCTGAGTATTCTTAATGCCAACACAATAGATGACCTTATTGAAGATGAAGAAGCTCCAGATTATGTTCTTAATGAAGATATAGATAGTTATCCTGCAGTGACCAAAGCCTACAGTTATATGAGGCATTGTCGAAAGACTCTGTCAAAAGAAGCTCAACTGGCTGGCTTCCTTTCTATTTGGCTACGCCGATGGGTGGTGCCTGGCATTGCGTCTGCAGATCGTATTCATCGTAACACCCTATGTCTCGTAATACGTTTGGTATTTGGAGCAAGATTGGGCCTACTCCCTGCCATGGTATACAGGATACAAGCTGGCCTGAGGGCTATTACTGATGGACTGCTGGCCAATACCACTCAGCGCAAAGGATATGCCAGAATATAATTACCATTCTTATATCTGATGGGATGGTTAATCCTTCATAACACCAGAGTGATATCTACCGGATCTGCCAGTGGTTCGGGCAATAACTTCCTGTTAAATTACAAGAATTCTTCTTGGAATGTGACTAGCGTCATAGATTGTCGACTAGCACTGAACTTTGTCCATAGTTGGAATTTTTTTTGCATCGTTCCCTCCATACATATCAATCAGCAGGGGACTAAACTTCATAATATAGGTCAGGGGAAGACTATTCTTTCTCCTGAAGTATTTTACTGGTTGGTCTGTATTAGACCTTCACACCTGTTGTATAGAAGTGAGGATCACTTCTACCTGGAACCTTATCTGCCTAGCCGTTTTGCCAGGCAATTTGGATATGATCAGTTACACATGGAAAATCCCATCACCAGCTTTAAATTCAAAGGTGGGCTTATTGATGGAGCTAGAGGATGGCATTATTTCATCATGGGTTATACTGGAGCAACCTTTACTGTACCCGCGATATCTCTCTCCATAGAATTGCACATTCTTCATTCATACGCACAGTTTCATGTGTCCATTAATACTTTCCATCATGATTTTGATGTATATGGAAGTTTCAGAATGCCCTTCCATAAATCTACTGAAAAAGAGGAGATACCATCTGTCTCCTCTGATGAAGGCAAAGAAACTACTGGGGCAGATAATTATTTATTAATATTACCGAGAGGCGTAATAACTCCACCAGCAGAGCCTCTCATAATTTCTAATAAACGAAAGGCTTCTACTCAGCAAGAGCCTTCCCCTCGTAAGAAGAAAACTACTAAAGGTCCTAAAAAGACTTCGACCAAGGGGGCCTCTTCCAGGAGTGAACCTATTATTCCCCTGTTAGGGATGATTCTGTGATTAGGGATCTTATATCCCCTCATCGTCCTTCGCCTTTTAAAGAAGGAGCCTCCACAGTCCTAGTTAAAAGTGCTGAAGATTCTTTGCCAACGACTGCTGCCGCAATTACATCTACCACCGTTACTGGTAATGCTTCTATATCGCCTTCGAGGCTGAGCTCTCTAATAATCACTATACCTTTACCATCGCTTATAAGAAAAATAATGGGACTAGCCCCTCCTTCATCTGCGAATATTTCAAGCGAGATTCCACCCGATGAACCTCGAGTAGATTTGGGTGATGACTGGGATGACAACCCTCAAGCGTCAGTTAGTGTACCCTCCTCTCCAGGTATGATAGCTTGTTTAGCATTATTAAGAAATGATTTAGCTTTACAGGCTGTAGACGCAATATATATACCATCGGTCATGGGTAAATGTTGTCTTTACGCTTTTTTCAGGAAAATTTAACATCAAATTGATATTAACTTTCTCTTATCTTATTTTCAGGCAAAGACATTTCTGGGAAAGGCGGAGCTGAAACAACCTCTGCTTTCGTTGCAGATCCAGCTACTGAAACGGCTGTGACCATTGTCGAAGAAGTGTACCTTGAAATAGTTGATCCCTCATCCGCAATATTCTCAGATATAATCCCGCAAACAGAGGTCCAAATAGAATCATAGGTGGATGAACCAACCACCTCGACTGTGCCTCCAATCGTTGGAAATATACCTTCGTTGAACATGCCAACAACTTCAGCTGTTGTTGGCGTTTCTTTTTTTTTTTGCGCTATATGTTAAAGCAACGACTGTGGCAACATCTTCTGCAGTCATTCTAGAAAGGAGATTTACTGATATTGCGGCCACTCCCAGCGTCTATTCGAACTTTGCTATGCTAGTTGAACAATACACTAGCATATTCTACCTCACTTTAAAAGAATTAATATCCATGGTGCTAGAGAAGAATCTAGGCTTTGATGCTTTGAAGAGGTCTTCCAAGCTCACTATAGCACAAATTAAAAATTTTAATGACGCTGACAGAGCTAATACGCTAGAGCAAATGGTTAATGGTTTAGAATAACCCATTAACGAATATTTATAATTATCCAGAGGCAGCATCAATGACTTGGTTCAGGCTGAGTATGACTCACTAACTTCAGAATTTGCTCAGAACGCAGAAATCTTAAACAAATCCATTCAGGAACAGCAACAAGAGATGGAGAAAGCGCAAGCAATATTGGTGGAGAGTATTCCTCAGCTAGCTCAGTGCCGTATCGAATGTGAGGGATATGAAGTGAGGATTCAAGAACTGGAAGCTGAACTTGCTCAAACAAAGGAGAGGCTTCTCAAAGCATCACTAGTTCAGGCTTCTCAAAGATATATTGGAGGGCCAATTGAATACGGCTCAACAGAATTTGACACATGTGGGTGTCATCCATGCAAGTTTTGTTGATTCTCTGTCTGAACTATCTCTCTTGAGTAATGACAAAGCAAGACTGGAACTGGCTCGCACCAAAATTTTAAACTCCAGGAACGATAGGATAGCTGCTTTAGCACAACAAATCCATGATTTAACTGCTCTTCCACAATGATGGATTATGTACTTTTTTTTGCTTCTTCTGTACCATGTAATTTGTTATTCTCAGAGATGATGAAGACACATTTTCTGACTCTGTGGACCCATCACTTATTATTAGAATATAAATGATAGGCTAAGATGAAAGTGATATCAGATGTAATATGGACATGATATACTTTCGGTAACTGGTTTTACTGAATATATCTATTCAGAGGTAATATAAACATGATAGAATATGATCCAACTAAATTTGTATACAAAACACTATCAGAGGTAATATGGACATGATAGGTTTTGAAGTTTCAAATTAGTTAAACATATCTATTTAGAGGTAATATAAACATGATAGAATATGATTCGACTAATCTTTGGATATAGTATCATCCGAATGAAATCTTTATCATACTCCATTAAGCAAAGGAGATCAAGCATAATACTTCTTCAAAAATTTGCCATTGATAGGAGCCATTATCAAATCTCCATTAGGCTTGGCTAATCTGTAAGCGTCATTTAAAAATATTATTTTAATCACATAAGGGCCCCCCCATTTGGGCTGCAATTTTTCCTTACTTTTATGTGTAATGATCATTGGCCTCTTCACAGCTAAAACTAGCTAACCAACTTTGAACACTCTTTCCTTCACTTTTTGATTAAAAGCTCTGGAGATGCGTGCTTGGTAGAACTCAATGCGCTGTTGAGCTTGAAGGCATTTTTTGTCTACCCCTTCTAGCTCTTGAAGTCTTAAACGATCATTATTTTCCTTAGTCAGCTTATTAGCTACTGCTATTCTGAGTGATGGAATTTGAATTTCAATAGGGATAACTGCTTCACACCCGTAAACTAATAAAAATGGAGTATAACTCGTTGGTGTTCGTACCGTTGTGCGGTATACCCATAGACATTCCCCCAATTTCTCGTTCCAATCTTTTTTGTTCGAAGAGACAAATTTTTTTAAGAGTTTGATAATGGTTTTGTTGAAGGCTTCTGCCAAACCATTGGCAGCAGGATTATATGCCGTTGAGCCCATATTTTATATCTGATTCTTATCACAAAATCAGTGAAATGCTTGACTGATGAATTGAGGCCCATTGTCATGAATTATCCTTCGGGGTATCCCAAAGCGATAAATTACATGATGCTTGATAAATCTGATCGCATTGAATGTCTTTACCTTGGCAAGAGGAATTGCCTCCGCCCATTTGGAGAAATAGTCAGTGATAGCTCACATAAACCGATGTCCTCTAAAAGATGAAGGATGAATAGGACCAATAATATCCATACCCCATGCTTCAAAGGGCCATGATGAAATAGTAGGATATAAATATTCAGAAGGTTGATGTATGAAATCTGCAAGAACCTGACAGGCTTTGCATTTTCTTGCATATTCCACGGCATCTGCAATCATAGTAGGCCAGTAGTAGCCCATCCTCTTGATACGATCCTGTAACTTAGGACCGGGTTGATGTGCTCCACATACTCCATCATGAGCTTCTCGGATAACCCGCCTTACATCATCACCAAAGAGACATCGTAACAATAGTCCATCATATGTTCGGCGATACAAACTTTATGAAGAAGCATCAAAATAGAAATGTAGAGATCGTCTTTTGATAGATGCTGCTTTTTTAGGATCCTCTGGTAAGATTCCATATGACACAAAGTCTATAAAGGGACTTCTCCAATCTCTCTTAGGAGGAACCATGTTCATAATATAGCTGTGTTCTATGTGAAAATTATTTTTCACACAAAACAAATCTCTGTTAAGAAGGATCACCGAATTCTGACTTCTTACAGGAATAGCTAAATCTGCAGCTAGACTGGCCAGAGCATCAGCTTCCAAATTTTGAGATCGAGGAACATGTTCTAAGAAGAATCCTTTAAAAGATATTTCTATCTCGATTGTTGTTCGGTGATAAGGAATGAGATCTGGATTGCGGACATCATATATTCCTCTGACTTGATTGACGATCAACTGAGAATCACCAAAAGCTTCCAAGTATTCAATATCTAATTCTTTAGCAACTTGAAGCCCAATTAATAGAGCATTATACTCTGCCATATTATTAGAGCATGGTTCACTAAGAGAATATGCTCGATAAATGATGAGTTTATCAGGAGTCACCAGAATAATCCCTACCCCTGAAACCACGTTTCCCTTGGGACCAGTTCTGGAAGCACCATCAAAGAATAGCTGCCATGTATCACCTTCCATTGCCAAATTACATTCTACAACTTCGTTGAGAATATCATCATATAATTTGGAGGTTACTGGAATTGGATGGGCAGCTAAGAAATCAGCCAAGGCTTAACCTTTCACGGATTTCTGAGGGACGTACACCATATCATACGGTGTTAATAGCATTGCCCAAGTCACGAATCAGGAATTAAGAATACTTGGCTTATTCATCAATACCCGAAGTGGATTGATTCTGGATATGATATGAATAGTTTGGCCTGTCACGTAATGCTGCGTCTTCTGAATGACAAATATTAGGGCCAAGCATTCTTTTTCTACTGGGTTATACCTGTGTTCTGCTCCGACCATCATCCTACTTAGATAGTAAATAGCCTGTTCATGACCCTCATTGTTCTTCTGTGCGAGGAGAGCCCCTAAAGGATGATCCATTGCTCGAACATACAACAAAAATGGTCTTCCTATGACAGGAGACACCAGAATTGGAGGATTAGTAAGATAGCGTTTGATGTCATTAAATGCTTGTTGACAGGCTTTGTCCCATACAAATAACACACATTTCTTCGTTAGACGAGAAAAAGGTTGACATCTTCCAGAGAGGTTGGATATGAATCTCCTGATATAAGCTAGACGACCCTGAAATCCCCTAAGTTCTCTGAGATTACGGGGCAGTCGAATTTCTAGGATAGCTTTTACTTTATCAGGGTCAACTTGAATGCCTTTAGCAGTAATGACAAATCCCATAAATTTGCCACTGGATACACCAAGAAAGGACTTTGTAGGGTTCATTTTGAGTTGATATTGGCGCATCAAATCAAATATTTTCTTCAAGTCTTAAATGTGATTATCCTTGAGGCAGCTTTTGATAGCAATATCATCTACGTAACATTCCACCATTTTGCGTAAATGCTCATGGAATATGTTACTCATAGCTCGTTGATATATGGCCCGGCATTCTTCAATCCAAAAGGCATGACTGTATAAAAATATACTCCTAATAGTGTATGAAAAGCAGTAGGCTTCTCATCTTCAGGATTTATTTTAATTTGATTATATCCTGAAAATCCGTCCATGAAAGACATGCGCTCAAAACCACACGTATTATCGATCATGACGTCTGTAATGGAAAGAGGGAATTCATCTTTAGGACAGGCCGTATTTAGATCTCGAAAGTCGATGCAAACACGCACTTTTCTATTTTTCTTCATAACTGGGACAACATTAGTGACCCAATCAGGATGTTGTTCTTCCCGGATGAACCCACAGGCTATTAATTTCTTAATTTCAGCTTCAATGGCATCCATCATATCTGGGCGGAACCGGCGTTGTTGTTGCTTTACAGGATTTGAATTAGACAATATATTGAGTTTATGGGTAGCAACTTTTGGATCAAGACCTGGCATATCTTCATAATTTCAAGCAAAGACATCGATATATTCTTTTATCAGCTGGATCATTTCTTCTTTTTCTTCTTCAGAAATATTATTACTGATAAATATCGGCTTTGGTGAAAATTTATCCCCAACATTAACTTGGATAACCTTATCTTCAGTTGGTGGTTCTTTTTGTTCGAACCGGAGTTCCCATTGTGTATCCATTTACTGTGCCCAAGATTCATTTTTAAATGGTTCAGATTCTTGTTCCTCTGTTTCCAAGGAATCTGTCAACACCATATTTACTGATAATCTTAGTTCAAATTCATCATCTGAATCGGAGGATGACAAATCATCTTGAGAAGAGAAAATGGTCTCATGACTTGACTCAGAGTTGTTTGGAGTTGCAAGAGATGTAGTATATCCTAACCCAAAACGAGTTCGTTGACAGTAAGGATCATCATGCAAAGGTATTCGTCTGCCTTTTCCATAATTGAGGTCGTGCTTCAACTTCAAATCATAACCCATATTTTGCATAATTTTTAAAGTCTGTGGGCTATATCTGTGGATTTGCATTTTCCCAACATCAGACTCGTGAGATTCTTCTTGTATAATCGGTCTATTCTGTATTCGACCGAAGATAATTTGATGCTGATCTTTGCGAGTAGGTAGAACAATAAAGACAGAATCTTCATGTGGCCCATATGTCATGACGATATTAGATGTTGACGCTACTTCCCACACATATGGATGATAGAAATATATAGCTTCCAAGAATTTTTGTGCTATGGTTTTTATATCTTTATGAGAAGAAAATTCGTTAATTATATTATACCATATTTTCTTTTGATCCATATCTTCATCATTTTTCGATGATATTACTATAGAAGATTTTTGATTAGGAAATTGGGCATCAGTATACTGGAAACAAGAATCTTTATTATCATCAGCAAACACGTCCCCGATTACATATATATCAGCCAACTGTTTGTTGTGCCTAAGGTCAATGACCAAAGGTGGAGATTTCTTGTTCAGATTGATCACTAGAGGATCATTTCCTCCTCCCGACTTTGTTTTGCCCAAGTGAATAGTCATAGGTTCCAAGACTTTTGGACGGGTAATCCGCCCTTTCACTTGGATCGACAAAGGTTGCTCAGCAGATGGTTTTCCTGGCTCATGGTGGAATTCTTCCTCCATTTTGCCAGACAACTCTTTCATATAGTCTTGAGTATACAATATGGCATCAGAATAGTAGGATTCAACTCCTTTGAACGGATTGAGATCAGCAAATTCTATTTTCACTGTTCCTTGAGTATCTACATATTTGAAACATTGATGTAGAGTTGAAGGAACAATATTGTGATCATGGATCCATGGTCTACCCAACAGAATATTGTAAGACACCTCCGAATCAATGACATAGCATGTAGCTAATGATCTAAGATCACCAATCTAGATTCTCAGATGAATCTTTCCCAATTGTCTGCTTTTCCTGGCATTGAAGCCTACAATTGTAGTGGTAGTGTAAGCCAATTCACTGGTAGGAATTCTCAATGGTCTTAGCAGACTATGAGGGATAATACTGATTGCCGATCCCGAATCTATGTGAATCCGGTCTACCTCAATGGAGCCGATGTATCCTATATAATAAAGAGGCTTGTCATATTTGTTATGCTTCAACAACATATCCTCTTGAGTGAAAGTGATGTTAGGGATTACTTCCATCACACTATGGCATTGAGGACATGCCACAGGCTCTTTATCGGGGGACTTGAGCTGAGTCAAGCATACATCTGCTTGTATTAATGCTTCACTCAAGGCTTGACGAGTGTCTTTGGATAAACTAAGTAGCTCAAAAATGGACAATCTGGCTGGAGTATTAGCCAACTGAGCCAAGATGTCAAAGTTATACGGTTTCTCTAAACCTTTGTTTTGAGTGTTCTTTAGAGGTTTATCGAAACGAACTTCTTTTTGTTTGCCTTTATCCATAGAAGTTGATTTAGAAGGACCTGCCTCTGGTATTACAGGTTCAGACTCTGAAGGTTTGGTAGCTGAAGTGTCTGTCGCTGCTTCTTTCTGATTCCTTTCATATTCTTTGAGGTAGGCTTTTCCTGACCGTGTTCCGGTTGGTAAAGTCTCTTTTTCCGATGCCGTGGATATTTCAACCATATGACATGGTTTACATCTTGAATTCTTCTTAGACTCAGCTTTAGCAGCTTTAGTTTCTTCCTCAATTTCTGATACTAGATTAGGGTGAACCCACATGATCTCCCCACGCTTGGTAGTTAGGGGCACTAAATCTTGATTTTGATCCCTGGTAGGAGGAAGATTAACAATATCCATCATTACCCGTAGAATAGGTACCACACCATCCGGTACTTCTTGAGGGGGGAAATTGCCAAATTGGAGTGAGATCATATTTGTAGTGACCGTCTTCTCATTATTACGCAAAGTGATGGCTTTGGCGTCGATCAACTCCTAGATTTTCCTTTTCAGTACATAGCATGCCTTTGTGGGGTGATGTATGTATCTGTGAAAAATATAGTACTTAGGATTATCTGTATTGCCGACTTCATTTGGATGCTTTATCTTTGGTAGAGTAAGCTTGCCACTTTTGACTAGGCAATCAAATATGCTTGGAATATCATTGTCGTCAAAAGAATATTCTTCTTTAGGTTTGGAAGTTCCAGAATTCGTCTGCGTAGTTACCGAAGTATTTTGTCTGGATGTATTGATTGCCAGGGCTTCCTTTCCTTTTGAACTACGAGTATGGTCGTTATTGGAGGATGAACGCTTCCCTCTATCAGAGGTAGAGATCATGATTCCATTGTCACAAGCCTTCCGACTATTATCTTTAGCGGCTACTGTTGCTATGATAAATGAGGGCCAATTATGGAGCTGATATGGTCCCGTGAATACTGAGATCAGTGGGAGTAGGTTCTTTCTACAAATGTCCACCAATGCTGAATCTGGAACTCCAGGAGGCATCTATAAAGTAGCCTGATGAAAGCGTTCAATAAAAGTATGAACGTTTTCTTTTTCCTTCTACTTTACTTCAATGAGTGATGACATAGACATGTTCATTCCTCCCTCGTAGAATTGAGCGAAGAATAGAGTTTTGAAATCTTCAAAAGAAGTAATGCAGTTGTCAGATAGACTATGATACCATTGGTAAGCTACTCCAGATAGACAGCCTTTAAATACTCGAGTGAGAAGGGCATCATTTCCTTGCAACAATACCGTCATCATGCTGAAGTAGTTCATATACTGGCTTGGCGACGTCTTTCCCTCAAACAAAACCATAGCCTATGGTTTATATTTTGGTGGGAAAGGGATCTCATCCCAGACAGCTGGATATGGCTGGTTAATTCCCAACTTCTTGAGCTAATCTTTATGTTTCAAAGCATCAAATTGGGCTTTCAATTCCCAAACTGCTTGTATTGGATCTTTATATGGGAAAGGGACAGCAGAAAGGTAAGAGATTGGATGTATTATGACTCCAACAGGAGGTAATACATTCTCTGGGTTAAGAGGTTGAGGAGCAGCTGATTCTTGATTTTGAACAGGCTCTTGGCTTGCATTGGCTGGTGGTATGTCTACCCCCACACGTAGTTGAGTCGAAGGAACAGGTGTTTGAGCAATTGCAGTTGTATGTTGAGTCACCATTATTTGGTACATACTCTCCATCATGGTATGTATTTCTTTAAGTGATGTTTCTAACGCAGTGATGCGTTGTTCAGTACTTCCTGATGGGGAAGCTTCTTCATGTTCGTCTCCAACAGCATAAACTACCATTTCTCTAGATGCCACTGAGGGATTAGTATAGATCTCTGTAGAGATTGAATCTATACTTTCAGCATCTGGTTCAGAAAACTGGCGACTCCCAGTGTCGAAATCTGAAGAATATGAAGCTGATTGTCGTGACCTCGAGCGAGTGTTTCGAAAACACACCTTCTTCAAAAGTCTCGATGAATCTTTCAAATCTCCTTTTGCTTGGAGTTCTAGAGGGATGACGTCTTGAACTCGACTTTCCTCTAGGAATATGCGAAGCCATATTTACTGAAGCAAATATTGGTTCTTCTTCCTGTAATGACAAAGAATAGTTTAATCGGTCGAACACTGACCGTTTTGCTTTAGAACAACAATAGTTAATTACAACCTTATGACTATTACAACAATGTTCTCTAGGGGGTGTGATAGACACATTAGGAGATCCCCTATCTTTGTGTTTCTGGATCAAGAAATCACACAAATCAGGGAGATTACCAGAAGAAAAAAAAGTCTTATTCTGCCTTTTTACATCAGTAGGAATATGTAGATTAGGAACCATAACCCTTTCTCTGCCATAGGAATACAATAGTCCACCCATATGAGTAGCATATGATCCATCATCTGTCTGAGAAGCGTATCTTCCCGTGAAACGAGTCTTCTTTACGCGGACAGACCTATCCTGGCGTAATTTAGATTTTTGCATAGGTTCGCGTAAAACAGGGAAAGTCTTCAAACGGCTTTCAGCGTCACGCGTAATATGTAAAGTGGAAACTTTTTTCTCTTGTGGACGTAAAAGCTTAGAGGTTGAAGGATTCGTCACTTATTTTCCTTTGATATGATTAAAGGGTACATCTGCCTCATCATAGTCGGAAGATGTAATTTTACGCACAGGGCGTGTTTGAAACTTCTGGATTGGCATTGAGACATTGCCAGAAGTTTTGTCTACCACGTCACAGACGGGAGACGAAGGTTTACGCGCAGGGCGTATTTGAGACTTCTGTATTGGCACTGAGGCAATGCCAAAAATTTTGTCTACCACGTCACAAACGGGAGACATAGTTTTACGCACAGGGCATGTTTGAGACTTCTTGATTGGCACTGAGCCATTGCCAGAAGTTTTGTCTACCACGTCACAGGCGGGAGACAAAGGTTTACGCACATGGCGTGTTGGCTGTGTTATCACAACTTTGTTGATCAGTGAATGAGAACTTGCAGGAAGGGTAGAGGACGTCTTAGGCATCCACACTTTACGCAGCTTCCTATTGTTATGGACAGAATGAGAACTACCCCATGCATGAAACATGTCTTTATAGGCAGATTGGTCTAACTGGACGACCAAAGTCTTCTTCGTCGATCCGATGGATACAACATCGTGTTGAGCAATTGCTTTCTCGTCAGAGGAGAAAGTTGTCTCCAGCAGAGTCACTATTTTGTTTGGATAAACAAATGTTTATACGAAACTTTTGCTTACAAATGAGAAAAGAGAAAAGTACAAATAATCTTATACGAGGATATTAAGTACAATAAAATAATTCTGAACTGAAGGCAAAAGCCGGCCAAAGGAAAGTTGCAGGTAGGATCAAATTTTTGTTGCCAAAGTTGTCAGCCAAAACCCCTTTTCCTTACCCTGTGACTAGGGCTCTATTTATAGAGATCAATCAAATAACTGCCTGGTTGGCGTAAAAGCCAAATAACTGTCTTGTTGGCGTAAAAGGCCAAACTGTGAAGAAGATTGCCTCCTTTACGCTGCAGTTATGACAACTGCTACCCACGTTCCAATAATCTTCTGAATCTGCGTATGACACGTGTTCCTTTGTAAGGTAATGCGTATAACTGCTTCTCAAAAATCATGGCATGCAAGCCACGTAGGTAACTGCCCCTGCGTAAAATGGTTGGCGTAAAAGCCAAATAACTGTCTTGTTAGCTTAAAAGGCCAAACTGTGAAGAAGATTGCCCCTTTACGCTGCGGTTATGACAACTTCTACCCACGTTCCAATAATCTTCTGAACCTGCGTATGACACGTGTCCCTTTATAAGGTAACGCGTATAACTGCTTCTCGAAAATCATGGCATACAAGCTATGTAGGTAACTGCCCCTGCGTAAAACTTGATAATTCATGAATAATAGATAACTAGCATAAAATAGCCAATTTATCCTTCACGACTGAGGTCTTGAGCGTATTCTGGGCTAAATAGCCTTATCAACGTACCTTTGCAAATATAGCCGAGTTGGCATATTTCGAGGAGATAGCATACGACGTACTCCTATAGTTGAAAATAGCCTGGTTGGCGTAAAATACAAGGATGGTGATGTGAGCGTATTAGTCACAGTCTTAGCTTTCCCAGTCATGACAAATTCTAAGAACAAAATCTCGTGCATTAAATGCAAAGATATGCCTCAAGCTCTGTACAAGAAACAACTTTTGACGTGGCGTCTGATTTTGTCTTGTCTTGAGCGTAAAAACTCATTTCTGTTAATGTAGAATAGGCAGCGTATTCAGAAGACTCCATTTTTCTTCCTTTGAATGTGTAAAAATGACTTGTATCAAAAATATGTCACAAAATAACAACCTGGGTCTCTGTGTAAAATCATCATCACAGCCGTTCTCTTGATTATCGTGCAGTACCTTTGTTAGATGTCAGGTTCACTGATTAGACTAACAAATTCATCGGAGGAATACGAAGAGTTTCTCGTACAACTTTACGCTGTATTAAAAACAACGTATTTTAAACTTTACGCAGGAAGGTATAGCAACCTTTTACACAGAACAGCCTTGAAGCTCTTCTTTACGCGGACAGCTATGAAGTCCTATTTTACGCCAAACAACCTTGAAGCTCTGTTTTACGCGGACAGCTCTGAAGCGCTATTTTACGCCAAACTACCTTGAAGCTCTGTTTTACGCGGACAGCTCTGAAGCCCTATTTTACGCCAAACAACCTTAAAGCTTTGTTTTACGCGAACAGCTCTAAAGCCCTATTTTATGCCAAACAGCCTTGAAGCTCTATTTTACGCGGACAGCTCTGAAGCCCTATTTTACCCCAAATAGCCTTGAAGCTTTGTTTTATGCAGGGAGGGACTTCATGTATGTTGGGGGTTTTGACTGTAAAATATGCGTATAATTTTCCAGAATATTTTATGCTTCTACAGCTGCTACACCCAACAAGATGTTCATATATGTTTTGGCTGGTTGGGAGGGCTGTGCAATTGACATGATCGTTTTAAAGGATGCTCTCTTGAGGCCCAATGGACTTAAGGTCATTTTAGATAACTATTGGTCAGTTATTTTGTACTTTCTTCTAGCTACGTAGGTTCGTAATATGTAGATTAAAGATTGTAATTTTTTTATTGTAAAAAAGTACTACCTAGTTCGATACACCTTTTCATGAGAAGCTACCTTTTGTTGAGAAGCTAGGATCTATTATTTTTGGCATGCAAGGGTTCGATGCCAACATATTTATGCAGGCATATGACTTTTTAGCGGAGCACAAAATTGAGGCAATAAAGTTTATGGGAATGCCAGAACCGTTTCGTGGCCAATGGTTGCATAAGTTTGAAGACAAGCACTCTTCCCATAACCCAGATATTTGATAAGAGAACTTTTAGTAGTATGTTGGGGGATAAACGCTTTGTGAACATTTGGTAACCATGTGAACTTTAATTAGCATGGTCCTGTTATGTTGGGTTGTAACATTTTGTGAACATTTGCTAACCTTGTGAACTTCAATTAGCATGCTCCTATTATGTTGGATTATAATATTTTGTGAACTTTAGTTTGTCAACTTACTTAAACTTAGTTTGTAATATTTATGAACATTTGGTAGCATGTTGGTATGTATATATTGTCTACTTTGGTTTAAATTGCGTCTAATGTTATATGTTGATTGAAATGTAAGAATGGTGTACTATGTTGTGTTCAAGGGTGTAAAACCCCCTAATTTTAAATATTATATTTATTTAATTAATCATGAAATTTATTTATATTATTTCGTAGTTAATTAGAAAATAATATTTATTGATTTAATTACCTAGATAAATACTCGTTTAGAATTATTGTACAAAAACTATTATTTTTATTTTAGGAATCGTTGAAGAAGAGTGATAGATTTTTTTAGAATTTATTGTAGATACAAATGATTTTTTTATATACCTCAAATATATATATAAATAATATATAGTTATTAAATATAATAATAATAAGTAATAGTTATAATAATAATAATGTTAGTGATAATAATAATAATAATGATAATAGTAATAGTAGTAGTAAAAAATAATAATAGAATGAAAAGAAAAGAAAAGAAAAGAAAAAGAAAAAGAAAAAGAAAAAGAAAAAGAAAAAGAAAAAGAAATAGTAATATAAATAAAAACCTAATGCTAAACCTAAACAAATACAAATCCCTAAACCTATTCCCTAAGTTAACCTAAACTAATCCCTCCCCCAAGCAAAACCAAACCCACAAACCCCCTGGAACCCGTAGACCCCTCCCAGAACTCTCCCCCTCTTTATATATATATATATATATATATATATATATATATATATATATATATATATATATATATATATATATATATAGACACATATACATATAATCTTCCAAACCCTAACCTTAATATCTCAAACCTTAACCCTACCCCAGCCCCGACGACATCCGGCGGACGTCGATCCCCCCCCCCCCCGCCCGCCGACCAGCGTCGCCGCAGCCCGGCCGACCGCCGCCGCCGTTTGTCCGTGCACCCATCTTCAAGGTGATGTATCTCCTTCATTTGTGATTATTTTTGTGAGCGATTTGTCCGTGTACGTTCATAACTTAATCCTCTAGGATTTTTGTTCAAACGGGACGAATTTTCGTGCCCTGGATTGGTCAAAAAATCGACCGAAAAATAACCAAAAAACTGACGAAAAATAGTCTAGAAACTTTAACCCAAAATCCCATGTTCACACCCAATTTGCCGCCAATCTGTTTTCAAAAACTAATTGAAGGGTTTTTTTCTACATATAACCGAATTTTTTTTGTTTTTTTAGTTTTTGTTAATTCTTTCTATATGTTAAATTATTCGTCCTCCAAAACGACCAAAAACTTGTTATTTTAAAACTGAAATTTTGTGATACGGAGCACGTTCCGCCAAACGGGACCACCTCGTCGCGTACCAATTACATCGAAAGGTGTGTATGGTATGTCCTGATGTGTGGGCTTTCGCAAAAATTGATTCGGACGTGTGTGCGCGTCGGAATCAACCTGTATCTGTAAAAAGGTCTCGTATCGTGACTTTTGTAAAATACCACCTCATTTTGTGTACGCTCGTCAGAATACGACAAAACTTGCGCCATTAGATTCGTGGTATCATTCTAGTCCTGTGACTCAAGTTTTACGCGATTCTGAGACAGTTGACCAAGCTGCATATTTGCGGGCCCCACGGTTGACTTTAAGGGCTAATTTGTTTTTCGCTCACCGGAATCCAAAATTGGACATACCGTTGAGTTCGTATTGACGTTTAGAATTTGTTTGACCTATAATTTATCCTATTTAGAGACCTTTATCCCTGGCACGCATTTTTGTGCAAAGTGGCCCACATGTAGACCCGCTTTGATCCGAAATTACCGTTTTGCCCCTATGTCCAAATTGGACGAAAGGGTAGTATTTTCTAGCTATCTCGCTTATTCTGGAAATATTGGTGATATTTATTTCAGCATCCGGAGACGTTCATTCTGAGGCCATAGTTTCTGACCCCTTGTGCTTGACATCGAGACGCTTATATTTTACAGTTTTTTTGCCAGGCAAGTATATCTTGCCAAATTGTTTACAGTACTTCACATACTTACTATATTTTCATATATTCATTGCATGTGTATTTTCTTTCAGTCAAAATTATATATTCTTATTAGCATACATGGGGTGATTCACCTAGCAACTAGCATGTATCATTCCATATTTTAAGTGTGCTGGCTAAGCAAAGACAAGTTCACCGTAGCCACCCACCTTAGCGATGATTCACCTCGGTTGAGCGATACTCTGAGCGATCCTCTGAAAGCCTAAGCCAAAATCCTGTAGGGACCAAGTCTGGATATCCTTTGCCTCAACGAGTACTATCGCCTGAGCAAAGCGGGTCGAGACATTGCACTTTTTGCTGTTTGAATCGGCAGTCCGCTCTCCAATAGCATCAGATAAATGAGTCATTGGTATGTTGGACCAACAGCTGCCGATCCTGATAGCTAGTTCATCATGTTGGCTTGGATAGAGGCCTGCCCCTAAGATATGCATTGGTGTCTAGATATGCATTTATCCCTAGAGTCTCACGAGACACGCTGCACACACCCTGAAACAGAACAAATGTCTTGCCTTGTCTTGCTTGCTTGCTTATTCAATATGAAACTCTGTTTTGAAAGATGTTTCCAAAATAAAGTAATATGACTCCGTTCAGTATTGCATGAAATAAACATAGGTATAACTAGAAAGATCACTAGTAATATAATATTTTATAACATGATTACTTAGTGTTGGTTTTAGTGAATGCTTGCTTCTGTTCAGTTGTTTTATCTCACAAATACTTATAAAAGTGCTGACCCACCAACAGTTTACTTGCTTGCAGGTACTGGATCGTCCGAGGGAGCGATAGACGTGCCTCAATCCCCAAGACCCAGAATCCTGGGTTCGATTTCCTCGAGCTGCTATCGTATAAAGGGACATAATATATGGAACGATGCCTTTGCTTAGAGAAACCCAGTCCCTCGATTTGCACCGAATACTCAGTTAGCTAAATGCATTACATTACAACAATGTCCATCCGCTGCTTACTTGATTGATGTGATGATAGCCAAACAAACTTAAACGATGCTGCCTTGTACGGGCGCAACCCCAGGCTCGTACAGCATCACGTCCCGATATCAAATGGGCCATATGGTACCCCATCGGGAGGCGCCGAGGTACGGTAATTCGCGTCCGGTACGCCGAGGCACAGTGATTCGCGTCCGGTCCTCCGGTCCCGGCGGGGAAAGCGTTGGTCCGGGCGGCCCTAGGGGCCGGGGCTTGACAGATTGGTATCAGAGCTTGGCTATACGCCTTGGACTTCGTTTCAAATTTCTCAGTTTTAAAAGCTCGTTCGTGGGTTATGTGCACACTCTCTCTTTATCTCCCAAACAGAATATTTCAACAATGAGTCTAAATACTTTTAAAATGTGCATTTGAATGATGTGATTGCTTGTACGAATTTGTAATACGATTGGCCTTTGTGCCAACCTGTACCAGTTCCTTCGGGAATAGACTCGTGCCAGAAATGCGACTTGTGTGCAAACCGAAATGCCTATACATGTTTGCTCAACTGCTTAGTGCAAAATCGAATATTGTCCCGAACGATTAGCTTCGCACACAGCCGAGTATCATGCCAAGACCCTTTGGTGCAAAGCTAGTTGCAAACGAGATTTGGATATCATTCAGGAATAAGGCAAGTCAGACTTAGAATGCCCAATCGATAGAAGCACTCTCAGATTTATCGCTTAGGCAAATATAGAGAATCGTGCTTGAATTTTAAGAAATAGCTCGAACGGTATTTCGTGTCGGAAGATATAAATTGATTAAGGATTTGATTGGATGACTCAATTTCGAGTGGTGTATGGATCAATTAGAAACGTCTAAACGGATTAATAGGTCTCGTATGATAATCGGACTGAACGATTTCAGAATGTCTTGAAAGAATGATAAGGCTTATATCGAATTGAGATTCACGAAAATGGAAATCGATATCTCGTTAAGAAAACTTGTTGAAAATTTGGAGAATTATACGAGCGATTTCGGATGGAAATAAACGGATTAAACTTGAATACAATATCGCTTGAATAGAAGTTAGCCCAAAACGAATATTGTGTTTCAAAGAAAGGGATGAACGTTAGTCGGTAAACCGAATGGATCGTGCTTAACGGTAGTGAAAAATACTTGAATTGGGTTGGAATAAAAAATGATATGGAATTGGATTGACCCAATCGGAAGTATCCTTGTGATTGATAAACGAACCCTTAAGATTTTTGCAAGTAGCTTATCCGATTTTACTATCTCTAAGTTTGGTTGAATGCATATGTTTAAGGGATGCCTTGAACGTGTGCACGATCCAAGACTCAATGATATGTAAAACTCGAGTGTAAGACTTCGTTATCGCTAAGTTGGTTGACATGCATGTGTTTGAGGGACGCTTCGAATATGTGCATGATCCACAGACTTACGATATGCTGATCTCAAATGCTAGTGCAAGTGAATGTCTGCATGAACAAGTATAACGACTTGTATAAGTTTGCCTCAGCCCTGGATCGTTAATCAAGATCGATTGAAACGTACCCCGTGTTAAGCAACATATCCAGCACTAAGGCACAAATGAGACTGACTCAGCATATACGTAACATGGCGTAAGGATCGAATAGGAGATTGTATTCCAACGAATCTAGAGGTACCGATTGCTATGCTTGGGATAGATTCCATAATGCGATAGTACGGCCTGCCCTCAGTAAGTCTCGAGGACGAGATTTTTTCTGAGTGGTGTATGATGTAACACCCCGTTTCGCTCAAGCGGGCTGCCAATTCAAACGGCAAAAAGTGCAACGTCCCGACCCGCTTTGCTCAGACGAGAATACTCGTTGAGGCAAAGGATATCCAGACTTGGTCCCTATAGGAGTTCGGCTTAGGTTTTCAGAGGCTCGCTCGGAGTATCGTTCAACCGAGGCGAATCATCGCTAAGATGGGTGGCTATGGTGAACTTATCTTTGCTTAGCTAACACACTTAAAATATAGAGTGATACATGCTAGTCGCTAGGTGAATCACCCCCTGCATGCTAATAAGAATACAACGCACCTAACTAAGGGAATAATCCCAACTATTACTGCTTGTGTTAGAACATGGAAATGAAATATTGCTTATATTCAGACCCTCGCATGCTACCTTTTCCTTGTGCAACTGGACCCTACTATGCCTCGATAGAACGTTACGTATATGCTCTTCTTAGTGCATTGTTCACCTGTTTACACTGCACGACTCTAGATCATGTCGTTCGAAAAGTCCCCTTACGGTTTTACTACTCGAATTACCTTCGGACCCGAGCTAATGTGAATGCTTATGTCATACAAATGCATGCTTGCGTGCGTATATATTGCCTCGATTCAGTGCTTGTTATATAATTGCATGCCAATATCTAGTGAATGTTATCTTGCCTTGTTTGTATCCAAAATACCGGAAGACTATCTAATAGTCGTTCCGTGAAAGTATGATCATTGAAAGTATTCGGGACCGTTAGGTCGCCAAGGCAATTCCCGAACCAGGGGAACGCTTCATGTCAAGTTACATCTGAACAATGAATCAAGGATTTTCATGTCTGCTTATGTGAAATTCAGAATAAATGAACCA
This sequence comes from Iris macrosiphon, assembly GCA_036927795.1. Taxonomy (NCBI): domain Eukaryota; kingdom Viridiplantae; phylum Streptophyta; class Magnoliopsida; order Asparagales; family Iridaceae; genus Iris; species Iris macrosiphon. The sequence goes on along the minus strand of JAYESA010000017.1, from coordinate 6,245,758 downwards.
CTGAGTCAGGAACGACCTGAGATGGCTTATAGCGAGGATCATGACATGCGCCTACAACCATTATCGTTTACTCAGAATAAAGAACAACAAAGAACTCATTCATTCAATCGCGGATGCTTGTGCACAAGCTTGATCTCCTCGGATGCGGCGCCGGGGCACCGGGACCGATCTGACCTAGGGGGAAGATCCGATAGTCACGCTAGTTTGTTCCTAGCACGGATAAGTTTGGTCGGGTTGCCGGGGCATCGGGACCACCGCCTTATTGTGACTATGTCCATAATGGCTACGCCAACAACTCCTGTGCATATACATGATCATACTCGCTTAGCGGCAATCCGTGTATGAGTCATTGCATTTCATCTATGAATCTGAATCCAAGTATCCTGATAAAAGAACAATGAATCTGTTAATCATTCCTGAATCTGAGTAACAAGTACACTTGTGTTCCATAAACTAAATAGAAGAACTTGTGCACCTGATTTAGAACCTGCTAATAGCACACTCGTGTTGCATATGCTATTGCCTCTAAATATTTATAAATGCTTGTGCTTGAATTAACTTGGTTTATACTTGGACAGGGATGGAGCATTGGTAAGTTGGTAAGTCTCGCCGTATTTTCTCCTATATCGCACGGGGCACTGCCACACGAGTTAGGCTTTTCATATATGTCATGAAACTGATCCTAAGGCACAAGTAGAAAGACAACAAAATAGTTGGTGCACGAAACCTATGTTACGTGTTCGGATTTGTCGAGCGGGCGAGTAGCCTTCCCACTAGTGCATTCGTGTACTGATAATCCACTAGGTTGTTTGCAGGGTACAGGAGAACCTCGTTCGGTACGGATGCCTCCTTCGTGCGTGCTAAGGTGTGGAGTTCACTCTGGAGCCTTGGAGCGCTGTGTCCGAAACTGAAGCACATATACAAGACATAATGTTGAAACATCGCCTGTATCATTCCACAAATGTAGCCACTTGGCACGCTTTTACTATTTCAGAGAGAGAGGCTTGAGCGACTTGTAATCTCGGCTATGCGCCGCATGTAACACTTGTTTATATTAATAAATAGTTTGATTTACTTCTACTTGTGTTATTCAATGCTTCCGCTATTGTCGACTCAGTGAACTTGTTATCAAATCGCCTATTTATAATTTTGCTGCACTCGGACAATCTGTGCGACTTTGTGGCTTAGACCTCTTACCGCCAGCCAATGAACCACGATCTTGCACGGGTGCGGCTCACGCTCATGCAGCATCATGTCCAGATTGGTCGAAACGATCGTCCCACGGGAGCGCTGGCGTAGTGATTCTTGCTTGGCGGGGACGACCGATTAGCTTGTGGGAGATCAGGGCATGACATTATGTTCTTTCTTATAGTTATCATGTGGTGGTTTATGTAATATTCAGTACCTACGTTACATTTTTGTATAGGGTTTGATATGCAATACGTGAAATATGTATCATATCTAAGGGCCAACTCGAATGTATATATATATTCTAATTAATGAACTTTTTTGTAAATATTTCTCATGTTTGTATGGCTAATTTGTGTATTATGTATACTTCTTTCAGGCAGGACAAAGCCGAAAATGCAAGAGAGTATTAGATAATTAGTCTAAATAGTGTACATATGGCGATGATGACTAGATTTATGATTGCTTGGAGCCATATGTTGTATGTCCCTTCAAAACACATGCTATGCGATGATGGGAGCCCCTTTCATTTTTGCTAAATGACCGGAGGTAATCAACGTGTTACTTTTTAGTTCTGTGCGGTCTAAAATATATACGAATGATGCCAGTCCCTTTACCATTTGTGAAATGGCCGGAGGTAGTCAACATATTAGCTAAGATTTGGACAATGATGAGTGGGATGAATACTCTGAGTCTAAATAAAATATATGGCAATGATGACTGAGTAGGGTGACTCCTTTGAGCCATATATTTCATGTCCCTTCACACTTCAGATAGGAATATGTGGGTATCAGAAGCATTAGTATGAACCTAGCAGTAGCATTACTATGAAAACTTCAAATACTTATGTTCATGTATAATATGAGTTTTCTTATTTTGCTACCCAGGTAGCAGTGTGCCAGGTATGCTTCAGTTTGATATTAGTGGTATAGGAACCTGGCAGCAGCATTAGTATCAGTCCTACACTGGTATCTGCTTCTTGGTATCCTCTATGCTTGGTATCTGCTTCTTGGTATCTACTTGGCTACTTTTGGTATCTATTGTGGCTTTCAAATACTTATTTTCATCTATAATATGAGTTTTCTTATATGGGCCATGATGAGGAACCAATAATTGCCACATTGGTTTGCAGCTAATTCTTTGTTGGCATACTGCTGCCCATACTATGATGATTTTTTTTCCAGTGGCTTTGTTGGTTTGAACACAGATTCTTCTTGTTAAATGGTTTATTGGTACACATTGGGGTTGGAAATATATAATAAGAAGCCTTTGCTATGCTTTGAGCGCATACTTTTAAGTACATCATATATTATGGTATCTGCTTCTTGGTATCTACATGCCTATGTTTGGTATCCGCTGGGCCAAGTTCAGCAATCTTTTCAAATTTTCCCCACTTGTACCTCACTTTTAATGAGCCAAACAGGCCCTTGGTATATGTGGGTATCAGTAGAAAATTTGCATCTATGATGTTGGGATGTTGACTTAATTTTGGCTTTCAAATAGTTATTTGGTGTATTTTTTAATTTTTTTTATATGGGTTATGATGAGGAAATGCAAGATAATTTGGTGTATTTTCTTCTAATTTTCTTGTTTATGCTGCCTTTATATGTGCATATTTTTTCTTGCCTATATGATGCCTCTATAGGACAAAGCACAACAGTTTGGTTATTATGCAGCTTATTTGCAAATTTTGTCTTGCCTATTTGCAGATTATTTTATGTGGGTATCATATATTTCTTTATGTTGCTTCCTAAGTCTATATGTATGCTGGCAATTTTTTACTCTGGGCCCAATTTTGCCTATTTCATCTTCATTTCTGAGACTCATGATACTTTTAAGTACATGTTATATCTTGTTGTTGCTTCCTAAGTCTCTCTTGGTATTGATTCCTAAGTCTATATGTTATCGCTTGCTGCCTCCCAAGTTTTTGATTAGTGAAATAAGTATTTCAGTTTGTTTGCTGTGTTTGGATACTTAGTATCAGTTTGGTTATTATGTGGGTATCATTTTTTGGGTTCAAAGTGTTTATTTTTATCACTAACTCGTCTTGCCTCTTCATAAAGGTACTATATGCTGAGAATGTGGTCCATATGGCCCGAGAATGTGGTGAAAATGTCCAAGCTATTGTATGAAAGTGTGATTTTTTTTTTTTGATGTATACATGTTTGGATATTATCATGGATTTTTTTTCATTTATGAGAATTGCAATATAAGTTTGTAAAAAAGTGTGACAAAATATTGGAGTAAACTATTTTGAATTGAAACTATTTGTAATGAAATTCGATTTATATACAAATTTTGTAAATATGTAAAGGTATTTGTAATGAAATTCGATTTATATACAAAGTTTAATTCATATTTCAGAATTAGAATTTAAATTTAAATTTAAATTTATGGAAATTTATATTTAACTAATTTTATGTCAATTAATTGTGTGAATGGAAAATTACTATCTACTAATTAAATGACAATTAAAATGGAAAAAAAATGGGGGTAACCATACCATGGTTTACCACATCTCCAATCATCATCCACTTTCAACAACCATCCAAACAACGAAACTCCTTTTTTCTCTACTTTCAACAACCATCCAAACAACGGAACTACTTTTTCCTCCACTTTCCTATTTTCAATTCCACCAACCAAACAACTTTTGAAAAGTCCAAAATTATGCGTACGTATCGCGTACGCAAACTCCATTTTTCCACTTTCGCACTTTCATACACTTTCTTACAACCGAACAGCCCCTAGGTAAGCAAGCAAAGCCAGTGGAACATTTCCAACATTTTTTTCACTTGTTGATGGAACGAAGCAACGATTGTCATGGCCTCGCGGGGAGCCAACTAGGCAATCCGGCCAACTACGTCGTACAAAGATGTGTTGTCCAAGTCGCTCGTCAAGGAACAACTGGCACGGTCGACGCATATGCCTACCCTCCTCTTCTGGCCTCCACTATTTTAAAGATTTTCTCGGTTGGCCGAGAGGACGATGGAGGAGACTGATGAGCGAGATAACATTAAAATTTTTTTTGTCCAGTTAAGTACATAGAATAGTTAGAGATACAGAAGAAGATGAATACAAGTTAAATTTTTTAAATTAATGGATGCAAGTAAATGACGTTAGGTGCTGCTTATTTGCGAGAGCGGATCTACTGTTTCACTAATTCTGTTTCATATTCTGTTCCTACCCTATTACATGTGGGTCGGTCTGCTTATTTGCTCATCCGCGGACCAACCTGTCCGCCACGTGGCACAACTCTATTTGCAGGTCAACCGCGGTGAGATCATGCAAATAGGGAGGGGGGCATTAGGGTTGTGTCATGCGATGAGCTTGCCAGTCCATTCGTGGGCAAATAAGCATTTTCCAAGACGTTATTGTCCTAAAATGAATATAATCTACTACATAACATTCTTGTCCGGATACAAGACGTATAAAGGCAAAATAGGGGGTGGCACTCCTCTAGATCGTCGTTCTGCTGCTTAGCTCCTCCCTCGGTTTAGAAGCAGGTAACTACAAACCCCCTCTCCTCTCTATCTAATCCGTCCATATCGGATCTCTTGATCGGTGAATAGCTAGCTAGGGTTTTTGTTTTTTTAGATATTTCCCCCAAAATTTGTTTGTTGTGTTTTTGAAATCACACCCACCGTGCTATCTATGTATGCTTCCATAATCCCAAGCAAGTCTTTTGTTGAAAATTATGTTGCGAGTCCACAACAGAACATTATGCAGCAGAGGAAAGCTGCCCCCGCCGGCCGCCCATTGGGAACTGACGGCTCGGATTTCTCGTACCGGATGGTTGTCGATTCCAGTGAGTACTTACTTATCATGCTATGCTATGCTATGCTATGCTATCAATACTAGGGAAGGAGATTTATTTATTTATTTGTTGCAGGATACACTAAGGTCGCAAAGGGGAAGTCTCACTTGAAAGCTCTCTTTGCTCTTCAGGTAACTAACTATTCCTACCCTTGAAAAAGTTGTGAATTTTGCATTTGGGTCTCCATAATCTACCTAATTAGTATTTTTTTTTTGATCTTGGACCGATGTTGACTCGTCATTCATGTACACAAATAATGATGAAAGAGTCACTCTAGTACGCAAAAGAAATAGGTATGGACATCTACCATGAGGTAGATGCAAGGATTCTTACAACAACAAATCCAGGTCACTCGAGTCAACCGTTGATCAAAGAGATTCAAATATTACTTAGATCGATTATGGAGATCCAAATACAAATTTCACAATTTATTCGAGACCCAAAGTCTAAAAAACCCCAAATTAAAACCCACTGCACTGGAATTAGATGCAGATTGCCATAGTTTTTTTAATTAACGAGTTCTGATTGTTTTCACCCTACTAGTTGTTGGATCACACATCTTTTTGTATACGAATCGTATTGGATATCATGAAAGCTTCCTCTTTGTTTGTAAGCTTGTGAGGTCATCATGTGAGGTCATCATCTACTGGTTCAACAAAAAGCTACATACTATAGATGGTACAAAAATTCCAAACTTGGCACTGAGTTTTGTGTTGGACACAATAAGTGTAAAGCGGAAACATTATGCGAATGTGCTAAAGTACACTATGCCACTCCAACAGGGACGAAGCCAGAACTTGCTTTAGACGGGCCGAGCACCCAAGCAAATAAAAAAATCATGCCATAAAGTTTGTTTTTCAACAAACTCAAGTAGAGAACAACACATCCAAAGTTGAAAAAATAAATATTGAGAATCTATAAACCATTACTAGAGACAAACACAACTACATATGTATTCAAAGAAGGTAATTAACTAACTAACTAACTTCACACCAAACTCAACACATAGTACTAATTCATTTAGGAACTAAAATAAGATAATGTGCCATTATTAAGTCCAAAGTAACCAACTTTCATAGTGCATAACTAATTACAAACCTAGAATCTCACAACCAATTTCAGAACAGTCGAAACTCAAGACAAAGTTTCATGAAAATAAATTAAAGAAACTAGTATTATTGACAGGGACACACTCCATATCAGAGATGTCCTAAAATCATTGTTGTCCTCAATCCCCAATAATTAATGTTAATTGTTTTCCTCAATCATCAATCAAAGTGGAACTCAACGTTATTTCAAATCACAGATAATGCCATTGATTTCTAGGGTAGTCGAATAGGACATCATTCAATTAGGAAGAAAAACTAGGTTTTTATAATCCACTAATACTTAAATTAATATAAGCTTCCAATGCTTTTCCATTATTTACCTTATCTATTGATTAGAAGATCAAATGTTACCTGAACTATGAACATAATCTTGGGTGATATCTTCATGTAGTGGCCAATTTTAAAATGTTACCTGAGCTGTGAATAGTCTTAGGTGATACCTCCCTGATAAACCCACACATAATAAAATTTTTATTAGACTTTTTTTTATAAATTTTAGGTGGGGCCAGGGCCCCCTTTGGCCTCCACATAGCTTCGTCCCTGCACTCCAAGACTGGCATCCTGTTTGTGTTTTCCTTGTCTATTTCCTGTTGCCTAGGACATGCATGTCTGTGCAACATACGTTGCATATGTCAATTCCCTTTGAGCTCTACTTTTTTTATGTGCCATTGTTAGACTTTGATTTTTCTAATTGGACCAAAAACAGGTTGGATTTGAGAAGCAAGGACATAGATAGAATCTGATCTTCATATTTTATGTACTAGATGTTCGAATTAAATTCAACTTCCTTTAGTTGTTCATTTGCATTTACCATCAGATTGTTGTCATTTTTTTTTTTCAAAAACTAAGGACTCCTTTTCTCTGTTATCTCCTTCTTATAGTTGTTAAATATACATGACACCATACACCAACCGTAAATACTTCTTTCTAATGTTTAGTTTTAAGGTTCTTGCCTATTTTTACTTAGTTAATTTGTAAATGATGCACACCTTCCTTGATACTCAATCAAATTTCTGCTGTCCTATCAGTGATTTGGCATCACATATTCTCTGAGTCAATGTGACCTCTCAGGTTATAATTTTATATCATGAGTTTTAATTGAATTAACTGTTTTTGAACTTGTATAGATTATCGCTTTTCTATAATTCTCTTTTGCACTTCACTCGTCTCAGTTGTGATGTGCTTATTGTAGCTAGATTGATGCTAGCTATAGTTGGAGCCTTGTAGGTCGAGATATTGCTAAAAGGAGTTCTGATTTTTATGTACAAAATTTCATCCATTTATTCAAAGGCTTCGTTCTTTTAGTTATATGTTTGAGACTTTTATCTGATGTGTTAGTAATGTGTTTTTGTTGCACATCTGGTGTATTTTTATAAAAAATATTCTATCATCTAATCCTTAGCTGGCTATCTTAATGGATGAGAACTTTTGGGTACACCCTATGTTCTATCCTATATTGAGCTTTCAAACTATAGTGGCAAGAAATGTCTGAAAATTCCAAAATATTGACTATTTACAAGAGAGGCTTTTGGGTACACCCTTGTTCTATCCTATATTGAGCTTTCAAACATGTGACTATTTTTCTTGGTCTTAAATTGCTACTGCACTCTATGTTTCTTTGTTTAGGTTATGATGTACTGCAAAGTGATAACTGATTCCGTATTGGCTTTTTTCCTTGTTCTTGTTGATCTCTACATGTTATATTTGTAGACAGTTAGTGAAGTGATCGGTTCTCTACTGTTGTCGGTATCTGCATCACAAGGGCCTGAACTGAATAGATTTGCTGTTCTATCAGTGTCGATTGGATTCATTTCTCTTATAATTGGAGAGATAGGTCAGATTTACATTATTATTTATGATCTCTTTAAATCATGTTGCAGTATGTATGTAGGTCTCTTCACCTTTGGTCATTTTCTGACTTAATCTCAAAGGTAGGAGGCGCAGCCAAGTGAATTTGTTGAGAGCCTACACCTTCATTTCGTGTATCGCAACTGCATTTTCAGTTACTTCTATGGTTAGAAATGATGTTCTTCTCAAGGTGATATATGAGTTATGTTTTTATTCTTCAGACAAGATTAATGGGTTTTCTATAGTTTAACTTTTAAGCCAAAAGGATTAGTCTTGTCCTACTATTTATAAATCTCTATTTGAACCCTGCTGGTTATCAGATAATTGTATTTGTTCTAGGCCTAAGTTGAAGAGTTTTCTATTGATGAAGCTTCAAGTATCATGAACTTTTAAGATGCACCATGGCTTTTCTGGATAGTAAGAAGAAACTATCCGTGAACAGATAATTGTATTTGTTAGGAGATTTTATTTTATTTCTTTTTCCTTTTTTACGATTTCCTTATTAGGAGTAGTTTTATTTATTTATTAGGATTATGATTTGTCTTAATTTGGTAATGCTAGGATTTTCTATAGGCTATAAATAAGGGGCCTTTACCTCCTGTAATGACATTGAATTATTTTTTATGAAAGTTTATTACAAGTGACCTGGTCTCTTGGGTTTTCTCCTTGAAATTTTTTAGGGCTTCCACCTACCACCTAATAAAACTATATCTATCCCCAAGTATAAAAAAATCAAATAACATATTAAACCAACAAAAATATGTTAAAACATAACCAAGTGAACTAACATAGTAGCCGTAACAGTCAATAGAACTAACAATAGTTTGTTATTATACCTACTGTGCTTTTAGTAATTTTTTTTTCTAGTTCAACTGTAACCAACTACTTGTATGTGGTAAGGATTATCTCCATGCTTCAAAGTTTGTTTTTTTGTATAAATAAAAAAAATCGTAAGGCACGTCTAGGCGCGTCTTTTCTTGGTTGCGCGTTACAGAAATGCACACCTAAGGCGTGCCTGGAAAAAACGCCTTGCCTAGTGAAGTGCGAAGCGCAGCTGTTGTGCCTTTATGTGAGGCGCACCTTTGACTACCATGATTCCCCGCCCCTTCACTACGCCGGTTGGTATCAGTACCTCCAACCTGATGGCCATCGACGAAAAATTTGACACCCTCCTGATAGTCTCACCCAACGACTTAACCGTTTGTAGTAATCTATGGAAGAGATCAAAGTGATGCTTGTTGCCCTAAGGACCGAAGGGAAAAGTCGTTATCATGAAGTGCCATGTGTAAACGTCACGATATTGCTCTTGACAATGACGAACGACTTCTGCTACGAAGTCATCGCCAACATCCACCTCCTCCGCAACATCTTTCACGCAATCGTTCTCTGTTGTCACCACCTCACCATTGTACAAGAAATCAACAAGCAAGTGCTAGAGTCACAACACTAGATCGATATTATCAGACATGCGATAATTCAGATATTAAAATTTGTGTATGGAGACTTCATTTATTCCGAACTCTGTGTCATCCACCAAAAGCTTTTCAACGCCATCATTGATGGATGCAGTAGCGAAACTAGTCTCAAAGGACATCGTGAAAAAACTTAAATTACCGACATAAAGCATCCTAATCCCTACAAATTGGGATGGATCAAAGCAATAGGTAAAATTCAGGTAACCAAACTTTGTTGTATTGCTTTCAATATTGATTTTATTTATTTATAAAAATGATGTTATCTGTAATATAGTTGACATGGATGCATGATACTTGCTATTGGGTAGGTCTCGGAGCTCATAAAGGAAGAGATAATATATACTCATTCAAAATGGGTGGAACTTATTTTATGCTTGCACCTTTGAAGGAAGATATTAAGCCCAAAGCTAGTGGAGGAGTAAGAAAACTTTCGTAGTTGTTAATATGATAAATTCCGAGGTTGATTTGAAGAAAAACCGACCGTTTATGCTCTAGTTATGAGAGACGAAGAACAAAAGATGGCCCCGACGACTATTCTTGCAAACTAACTTTTATTGACATAATTCAATGTCTTCCCTGAGAAACTACTACCTGGACTGCCAGATATGCAAGATGTGCAACATCATATTGATTTAGTTCCCGGTACAAGTTTACATAATCTTTTTGACTACTTAATGAGCCAAAAAGAGAATGAGGTACTACAAAAACATGTAGAGGATTTATTGAAGATCAGAACGAGAGCAGATACGGGGATGGAGACCTTAGGCGTGAAGATATTGAAAGTATTTATATGGAATAGAAGAAGGCAAACTTCACTTTTGTACTCGAGGTCAAGTTCTTTTGAAGAAGGGGAGAATGACATAGATGTTAGTTTTAGGATTCTTTTAGGAGATATTATTAATAGATTATGGATTCTTAATTATAGTACGGATTCTTTAAAACAAATAAGGATTTGGTTAGGAGATTTCTTAAGGATTTCCTTATTTGGATTAGTTTTATTTATTTATTAGGATTAGGATTTGTCTTAATTTGGTAATGCTTGGATTCTCTAAAGGGCTATGAATAGGGGTCTTCATCTCTTGTAATGACATTGAATTAGGATATAACAATATCTATAAGGGATTTGCTTGAGATTTCTAGGGCTTCCATCTACCGTAGGATATAACACAATATCTATCCCTCGTTTCTACGCTACGCCAAATTTGTACTCAACTCTTTCATAAATAAAGTAACTCTATTTTGTTGAGCCAACTTTCAACATGGTATTAGAGGTCGGTTATTTTTTAACCAACTCTTTTACCTCCCCAAACGTGAGCCGCCTTCCTCTTCACATCTTAGTCCTCTTTCCTTGTACCTGAAGCACTATCATCTCATCCCTTAAGTCTTCTTTAGAAACCCTAACTCCCTGGAACCCTAGTTTGTCTCTATCCCTAACTCAACCGGAATTCGAGCCTATTGCCATACCCTGAACCATCGGAAAACTAGCTCACTGCCTCAACTCCTCCTTCCTCTTCTCCTTGCTATCCACAACATTCTACCCTCTTGCCGCTCCTTCATTCTTCGTCTTTGCCCCTCATCTACTGCATAAATCTCCTTGAACTTAGCCCCTCATCCACGATATTCTACTCTCTCGCCGCTCCTTCATTCTCCTTCTCTGTCCCTCATCCACAACCGACAAAATTGTCTCGACTTGGCCCTTTCTATACATGTACCCACCCATTATGCTCTTCGCGTCATCTTGGGACGATCCGTCGTTCGATTTTTATTATAGCTCTTTGGTTGGCTTCTCCACTCTATAGATGATTCTTACTCTTGTGCCGTTGTGCGATTACGTCTCTATCTAACCACCAATGAAATATAGGCACAACTCAGATCTCTCTTCCCCTCTGTGGATATTCTTCTGCATATATTCAAGTCTTCTTCTCCGACATTTATTACTCTCCCACAGATTGGGAAATCATCAATATTTTTTTGGCTGAGAAGAGGACCATGCTCGTAGCATTCATCCTCATGTGGCGGCCATGCTGGTCATCGTGTTGGCCTTGGCACTATGTGTTGTTCCAACTATAGTCATGTAAAGGCTCATTATTTGCAACAATATGTTACTTCTAAGTCACTATCCCCAACACCTCATATCTCTGCTCCAATCATTGCCTCGGCTACTTCATCCTCGACCTCTTCCTTCAGGCTTGTCACTCTATTGACTAAGGCAATTCAACATTTTCGCAGACTTACCTCTACTCCATTCGCTAATCTATCTACAGGATCCGGCATAGCGTGTGTCTCTCATTTTTCTTGGATCCTTGGCACCGACGCTACCAATCACATTACTGAGAGACTTTACACTCTTTTGATAGGAAATAGTTCTATTGTCCTACAACCTACTCTTGTATGCTTTATTCTGACAATTAATCAACTTTATTAACTTTTCTATTACCATTTAGTTGATATCATTATTGAACTTCACTGTATCCGGATGGCCAGTTGCCACTTTTGGATATCCGATTTGGGAACCTGTCAAATTTGGGGTCATAGTATCCGGATTGTGGTTCCTAGGGGGTTGGGGATCCTGTTAATTAAGCATTAGACTTCTGGTTAACTCTTGCTATAGCTCTGCAAGTAAGAAGCACGGCTGATTATGCTTCCAGGACACGGCATATACTACTATTGCTGCAACAATTACATCTTTTGGTGAACAATGATCTTCAAGAAACTCCCGTCCTGAGTTTCCATCATGCCTCGTCTTATTAGGTAATCTCTATTACTGCAACCCTGGTTATAAACATTTCTGATTCGTCATGGATTGTTAATTCATGTTATTTCATCTTGATTTTCAATTGGATGCCTTTGGCTTATGCCAGATGGCTCTTTTCCCCACCAAAATTTCCACTGCACATTTATTTCACCTAAGGCTTGCAGATTGTTCTCACTTGATAAGGACTGTTAACATTTCACGATCATTGCAGCTGCCGTCTACCTAGGAAAGAACTGTCCATGCCTAGTCGATATTGTGTCAGATTCATAGTTTGTAGTATCGGTTGATACCGATACTATACCGACAATACTCGTACGATACGGCCGATTCCGTACAGTTTGGCATGTCATGATCCAATTCTGATCCGAAACCGATACTAACCACTACTGACATAGGGCACCTCTTTTCCAATTAATTTGACAAATAAAATAGAATGAAAAAGATCAGCAGGGGTAGAAAATCATAATGAGGTTGTAAAAGCATGTAAATAAAGAAAACGTATTTATCGTAGGTAAACCAATCAACAAGGTGACTATTATTTCATTCAATTTCAAAACTAGTAAGAAAACAACACATAACATACTTTAAATTATGTTTAAATATATAAAATATTTTTTTTCTAATACTTTAATAATTCATTAATAATTATTTGTTTTTCTGATAAAAAATCCGATACTCCGATCCGAAACCACCAATACAGTTTGATACCGCCGATCCCGATACTCATAGGATGGGCCGATACTGATTCCGATGATGTGAACCTTGATCAGATTATATATTTGGATCAAATGGTCTTTATATGGTTTACAACTCGTTGTACTTGTTACATTAGGTTTGAGCTGTCTACATGCATTTCTTAAATAATTCATTACTTTCTTTTCCATGGAAAAGCCATATACTGTTGTTGAGATATATACTGTATTTTTTTGAATAGTTAGTGCCCTTGTATGCCTCTTAGTTTAAAAGTAGACTCCTGATTATATTGTTGTTGGTAGGTTATCCATTCCAAAAATGTCGAGGCACTCGCAAATTATGAACTCCTGAAGGTCGTGCATTTGCTATTTGGTGGGTGAAATAATTCATGCCCTTACAATATTGTGTATATATAAAAAAATTATATATCAGCAAATACTGACTTGTTCTTGACCTCGCACAAATGCCAGGTGTGGTGTTGCAAATATTCGTCTTCATCATTGTTCCCTCTCTTGTGCGAAATATGTCACCTCCTAAGAGGTCTCAGTGAGCAGTTATTCAGTTTCAGATACAAGCTCAAATGCCTTTCTCAACTGAGAATGTAATTGCTACAGCCTGTTCTTTCGGGTACTAATTACAATTTGAGCTTTTGAGCTTGAAGCAGTTCACATGCCATAGTCGTTTAAAAATATGGATGTTGAATTTTGAAGGCGAAGATTCCTCTTTCATACTTGGATATTAGAAGCTTAGCATCTGTTACTTGATTTTCTTGTTTGATACCTGGGGTGCCAAGGGTGGCCTCGGCTGATATCCTCCATGTGCTGGTAAAGCTTGTCGGTTTACCACTGGTGCTCCCTCTCGATGCTCAGGTCAATCCTTGGCTGAATGTTGGTTGGATCCGCAAATCAAGCATAATTCCAACTTGCGTCTGCACTCTCTCTTATAATGATCTCGCTTGCCACAATATTGACATGTAGGCAGTGTCTACGAAGATGCTCTGGGTGGCTGGTGCATGTGAGGTCTCTTTGCAGCTTCTCCCTGTGGTGCTCTGGCTGGTGTTGATGTGAATGACCGTTTCATGCTGGTCTCTCTCCTGGTGATGCGCTCCATGCGTCGGGCTGCAGCAAGGACGTCCGTGTATGATGTAGGTGCAACGGATCCGATAAATCTCTGGAGCTCAAAGCTAAGTCCGTCGAAGAACTTCTCCGTTTTTTCCTCTTCTGTCGGAATTAGAGTAGGGGCGAAACGACCCAAACAGATGAACTCTGCATTGTACTCTTCTACCGTCTTGTTGTCTTGAGTAAGGCGATTGAACTTGTCCCAAAGTTTCGATCGAGCAATAGATGGAATGTACATCTCCTGAAAGAGTCTAGAGAACTCCTCCCAAGTGACTCGGTCTGGTCCGAGTCGTCTCTCCTCAGATAGTCACCAGTGATGTGCATTGTCCGTCAAATGCATTCTGACGACAGTCATCCAACGCTCCCTCGAAAGCTTAGCTGCTTCCAACTGGTGTTGAGTGTTTGTGAGCCACTCATGAACTTCAGTGGGCTCATCCTTGCTAGAAAATATACGAGGCTTCAGCTGGCGAAAATTAATGATAGATCCCGTCGATGGTCGTCTAGTTGGTGGGTTCGCCTGCTCCAGTGCGGTTACTAGGCTGCTCCTCAAGTTCTCCGCCTCGTGACACTGAGCCTCTTGTTGAACCTGCTGTTGGGCTTGCATCATAGCATAAAATATTTTAAACATCTATTGTCCGTCCATAGCCTGTCTTGGTGGAAAAATGGGCATTGGTGGAGTAAACTACGACGGTGGTGGAATGTTGTCTCGCCGAAATCTTGAGTATGCTGGCCTGCTTGATTGCTTTGTTGAGTGGAGAGATCTCCACCCAATGGTTTCACTCTATCGACTTAGGTGACCACAACACCTTGTGGTGTACCTATGGGAGTCTCGTCGCTAGCTCATGGATCCATTACTCTGCATCTAAAGTAAACTATGAGAGACGCACAGAGGAGTCAAGACATGATGCAAGTCAAAAAATTATTTGGAAGTCGATATGGAGGTCAAGAATAGATCAACAAGTGGATGAGATCTTATAACTTATCCTATCCTAATCACAGGTTTGCTCGGTTCCTTAATTGAAACCAAATCAATATAGTCGTAGACCTGTATGGGCCACCACAAAAACCATATCACGTCCCAGTCCCAAAATACCGAGGGACTAGCCACGTGGCAATGACCAGCAACACACTCCAATAGGCAAATCCAATTTAATGGACCCGTTAGAGTGTACTTAAGCTGTAAAAAAAATATAATGGTCTACGATACATGTCATAGTCTAATTATAATCTCATCCACAAAAGGTAATCATATTTCAAATATCAGACTAATCAAAAAGAAATATAATCCAACAAGTCTCAATAAAAAGTAATTTCGGGGAACAACCCGAAAATAAGTTTAGTAGAGTAATCTAAAAGACAGGAAATAGAGTATCTAAAAATAGATATAACTGAGTATATAACAAAAATACTCAGAAGAAATCCTCTGGCACAACCTCGTCCTCTGATGCTGGTACTACTCCAGTGTCTGTTCCTGTCCCGTATACCTCGGGGTAGACCTCATCTGCTAAAACTAGGGACATAATCCGGATCCAAGTCCTTAGGGGACATAGCAAGGTACAAGAATAACTCAAGCCAAATAAATGCAGTATATAAAAATAAATATCAACAGGACAAACAATGTGACTAACTATGTGATATGCAAGTGAGAGCATCAGTAGTACTTAGGCTGAGACCACTACAAGCTCTGTGTCGGAGAGCCGGTAGCAGTAATATCACGTAATGGGCCTAGCTTTGATATAGAGGCTAAATCACCGCAATAATAAATATATATAAATGTAATCATCCTGTAGTCTGTGTGTCTCTCCCCACCCAATGTAATCATACGTCTTATGTCCATGACGTCTTATGTCCATAACACGCAAGATCATGACCTCTAGCTAGTACAACGAGTCATAATAATATCTATGTATATGCAATATCTATGTCACGAATTCTGTAAGCCTATACAGAATCAACATGAATAACTCAGGAAAGATTCTGTCTTATGAATAGTGTCAAGTGTCCTATGGTATGACGTACTTGATAAAGCAAACACGAAAATATAGGATCGAGTTATCAACTCTCTAAGTGACGTCACACGACTTCGCGTACGACATCGCCACCCGAATATTATTCGGACGTTAAGCAACGTTTCACGGTCCTAGGTTGAGCAGATACATTACATAAATAAATCAAGCAACTAATATTAAAGCAATTACGGCAAGTTTGGCAAGGTACACTTGCTTGTGGTTTGAACTCCTTTAGTTGCTCCGGTTACAGCAAAATCTCCAAGTACGCCTCCGGATGCTGAAACAAACATTACCATCACTCTCATAATACATAAAATAGCTAGGATTGACTATCCATACGTCCAATTTGGACACAGGAGCAGAATTGACAGTTTCTGGTTAAAGCGGGGTCCACATGTTGTCCACCTTGCACCGAAAAATGTGTCAAAGACAAAGTTCTTAAAATTTGTCAACTTAGTGTCTAAGAGTCCAGAACGATGATACAACCCAACGGAACGTCCAGAACTAGATTCCGATGAGCCGATCACAAAATTGCCCATCAAGTGGAGCCGTGGGGCCCACGAAAACGGAGTTTCGTCAACGTTGTCAGAATCGAACCAAACTTGGGTCACATGACCAGCATAACGTTGCGAATTCGATGTCATAAGTTTCGTTGCGAAACGACAAGTACACACAAAGTTACAGCGAGTGTCAAAACAGGTTCGATACGGGGCTTTTCGACGGATACACGTTGATTCTGGTGTGCACGTACATCCAAATCAACTTTCACAAAATTTCATACGTCCGTATTGACAATACGTGCCTTTCGATGCAATTTGCACATGACGAAGTCACCTCTTTTAGCGGGATGAATCCCGTTTCAGAAAATTTTGGGTTTTGAAAATCAAGTTTTTGGTCAACTTTACTTGGGAATAAAACACAACATACACCAAATTAGAATAAACTAATTACGGGATTTTAATCTCGGTTATGTTGTCTAATTTACTGTTCAAGCAGAATTTAAAAATATTAACTAGGTTGGACGTAAAACGGCCATGAACTTGGGAGTTCGGGACATTTTCTGAACTACAAAAGTATGTTATTTTTTTCTGTTTTGCGTCACGATTTGCGATCGATAATCGCGACCGACGCAGGATACGATACCCCGAACTAATTATACAGGGTTCGAGAGGGTCACGTGGTCTTCGTATAGGATTCGACAGAACAAAATTTGGATTAATATACAAGGAGATACGCGAGTGGGAAGAGGCATACCTCGCTACTAGCTGCTGGTCGTGAACTGGGGCGGGTCCGCTACGGTGTTCATCGGCTGTGCGGCAGTCGGCGGTGGCCGGCGTAGGTTGTGTGGAGGTTGGGGAGATGCGGGGGGGGGGGGGGGGGGTAGTCGTGCGGTGTATATATGGAGGAATTGGTGTGTCGCGGGGGTGGTCGCGGAGGATTCGGAAACAAGGAGGGGGGTCGTGCAGGTGTCTGCGGGGGAGTGGGGTAGCGGGTCGGGTTGGGTACGGGTAGGGTAGGATCCAATAGGGTGGGGTTGGTTCGGTTGGGTTTAGTTTGGGTTGGTTTGGTTCGGTTCAAGTCTGGTTCGGTCTGGTTTATCTAAAAAATGCTATTTAGCTATTTAAAGAATAGTTTTTGAGCCCAATAAATTCTAGAAAAGTTACACAAAATCATATTATTAATTATATACTCAAAAATATAATTTTTATAATATTATAATACTTAATTTAATCCACAAAAAATATTAATTCCTGATGGACATTTATTATAATCAATGAAAAATTACAGCAAAATCTCGATAATTCATAATTAAAATTCAAAAAAAATCTGGGTGTTTACAAGACGTCCATAATTAATGTTGGACTATTTTAGGGTTTTCTATTACCTAAAATATGGTCTCTTATTTTAGTAGTATGGTTTCTTTAGAAATTCCTATGACCTAAAATAGAGTTTCTCAACTACAATTCCACAAGAAAACTAAGAGAAAGTTCATACTTTACTCTTAGGGCTTGCCATCCAAGACAGTTGTAAGAGAAGATCTGTGCGGGGAGTCATCGTCTTCGTACAGGGAGATCCTTACGCGTAGGGTGAGTGGTTTCAAGTTGTAATCTTTTTCTTTCTACTTGAGTTTTATGAGGGTTGAATCTTTTGGCAAATATTTCAAAATAATTTATTCAATCTTGTAATTCCACTTGAACTTATATAGATTGAGATTTATCCAGGTGACGTAGTCACCAAACATATATTGTGTTTTATCTGTTTTGGTGCTTGCTTTAGACGGATGGTTGGTTATCTCAAGTTAGTTTGCCTAGTTTTTGCTGGGTCAGTTTCAAACATGGTATCAGAATGTGGTATTGGTGCTTCCGGCTCCAACATTTGGTATCAGAGTTTTTGGTTTTGGTCTGATACCAACATCTAGTATCAGATCTCTCAGGTTCTCGAGAGGGAAGGTGCAAACATGTCTATAGAGCAGATGAACACATGCATGATCACCTTCACAGGGGATAACTAGAAAATTTGGAAGCCAATGACAAATGATCTACTCTAGTGCAAGGATTTGTATGGTCCATTTGAGGGTGTCAACGCCAAGCTATAAGACAAAGCTACTGATGTCTAGAAATGATTAGATCAGAAGGCTATTAAATTCATCCGCCAATGGCTGGACGATTCAGTATTTCACCACGTGATCATAGAGAGTTCGACAAAAGCATTATGGAAGAAGCTTCATACGCTATACGAACGGAAGATGGTTGGCAACAAGGCATTTCTTATTTGCCAACTCGTTAACTCAAAGTACACGGAGGGTGCCCCAGTAGCACAAAATCTGAATAAGGTTCAGGTTATCATCAATTAGCTGTCTGCGATAAAGATGGTGATTTATGATGAGCTTCAGACCCTTATGCTTTTGAGTTCTCTGCGGGAAACTAGGAGACATTGGTGGTATCTATGAGCAACTTTGCACCGAATAAAGTTGTCACAATAAAGACAGTCAAAAATAGCTTGTTGAACAAGGAGGTCTGGCATAATTAAATTAAATCGTTGTAGGAGTACGCTCTTGTTGCTTCCTATAGGGAAGGAAGACTCAAGTCACAAGCGAGAACATGAGGGATTTCTCGGGATCTTGCGACTGTGGACCGCAAGGAGGGTTGTTATCGCTGTGGTGAAAGGGGTTATATTAAGAAGAACTGCATAAAGCTCAAAGTTGAGAAGGCTAAAGGCAAGGATGATCATGAAGATTTTACTGCTATGGAAGATCTCATTATCATAACAACCGACAAAGAGGAACCTTGTGGCATGTGTTATAATAATAATTAGGTTATGGACACGGGGGCATTGTATCACGTCACTTCATATGAGGATCTTTACGCTATACCGAGGCAGTAGGTTTGGATGTGTGAAGATGAGCAACAAGAAAATGATTGCAATTGTGGGCATCGATGATGTGCACTTGACAACATAGCTTGGCGAGAAGCTTGTTCTCAAGGGATGCGACATGTAGCGAGTTTGTGCTACAACTTGGTTTCGGTAGGGAGGCTGGCGGATAATGGATATCGCAGTATGTTTGGGGAGAAAGATTGGAAGCTCATGAAGGGTTCCCAACTACTGGCTCGAGGAGATATATGTTGTGGTATGTACAGGCTCAGGGCACTGAGTTGTACATGCAGGCCACAAGCATCGGATGTAGGCTCGAAGGATATTCGACAGGAGTATGTGGATCATCGAAAACTTGTTTTGGGTGGTCTTCGAGATGTTTTGAGGGATATAGAGGATTCGGTTCATTGAGACAAAGCGACGAATGAAGATGAGTCAAAGATTGAGGGTCAGTCTGTCGGTCCTATGGTAGCTGGTTGATCTCCATATGAGGATTATTTTATGGATCCAGTTTTGGTGACGGGTGGTTTATTAAAGCTTCATGGGGCAACATCAATTTTAGCAGTTTGAAGCCATGGAGGAGATCAAGGTGAGCATCAAACTCATTCTGAGATGGGCGCATCTCCATTTCTATAATTCGGGGGGGAGCTGTGGGTCATCGACGACATGCACAGTACATGATGATCTACTCAAGGATGCATATATATAAGGAAGCTTTAATATCGGACACGAAGGTGGGCATGTTCAGGAGCTCGAATCTCGAGGAAACCATATTGTCCGCTTGGTTGGGCTAGCCAAGGGTGAAGAAGCTCATCAGAATGGGAGCATATTCTGATGGAAGACTGAAGTCGAGGATAGACAACCAAGACTTATGGTGAGGCTGATCGTTAGGATCTTCGGTCTTGGCTGAGTTATTTATTTTGGCATGATCCCCAGCTGTTCAGGAGGTGCTACATATGACACCTTGCTTCGACATAGTGGTCGAGGAGCTGGAGACGACAAAATATGCAAAGCAGCTTGGGGGATAGAAGATAAATGATAAGGGAGAGCAGAAACTCTATCGCCGGGCGACAAACATGAAGTGCAATTAAGGAGCCATGGTGGTCAATAACCCTCATCAGACTGGAGTAGGAGTATGTCCAGTCCAGTCTGGATTTGGTAACAACATATTTGTGGGTCCCAATTCTGAACCAAATATTTAATTTGATTTGATTTGGACGTCCATAATTAATGCTAGACTATTTTAGGGTTTTCTATTACCTAACTAGGTTCTCTTATATTTTAGTAATAGGCTTTCTTATTTTACAAATTTCTATGACCTAAATTAGGGTTTCTCAAATATATATATGTTTTGAGGGTGGAGGCAATTGGAGAGGCTCAAGACGGAGATTTGAGAAGCAAGTCCACGAAAATCTAAAAGAAACCCCGTTCTTTGCTCTTTGGGCTCGCCATCCAAGACAGTTGGAAGAGAAGATCTGTGTGAGGAGTCGTCGTCTTCGTATAGAAAGATCGATACGGGTAGGGTGAGTGATTTCAAGTTATAATCTTCTTCTTTCTACTTGAGTTTGGTGAGGGTGTTGAATTTTTGGGTAAATGTCTTAACATGGTTTATACAATCTTGTAATTCTACTTAAATTATATAGATTGAGATTTGTCCAGGTGACGTAGTCAATGAACATATACTATGTCTTGTCTGTTATGGTACTTGCGTTAGACGAGTGGTTGGTTATCTTAATTGGGTTAAACTAGTTTCTACTGTGGTCAATTTCAGACACAGTATCAGAGCGTGGTATCGACGCTTTCGGCCCCAATATGCCTCTACCCTCTCTTCCGTCGTCGATGGCCTATTCCAGTTGCTAAACCCTCCCTTTCCTTCTCCTTTTGCTTTTTGAATTTGTAGCACCTTGAACTTTATTTTTTTTATTTTAATACTTTGAACTATTCAATTTTTTGTAGTTAGAAATAACATAAAGTATAAAAAGACCACAATATCCAAAGCCTAATTATAATTATTTAATTATTTAAATATTAATTAAAATATAATTTACTAATTAATTTTTTTATTTAACTAACCCTAATGGTAAACCTATACCTACACTTGCATCACCACCCCTATGTAGCCTATTTTTGCCACTGTTACGTAGCCCAATGGGTTGAGGTGAAGATTTGGGTTTGTAGGAAAAAAAGGGTTTAAATTGTTTTGTTTATTTGTTGTTGTGTCTGATTTTTGCTTTTTGGACCTTTTTTCTTCTTTTTTCTTTTAAAAATAAAAAAAAGTTATTTAATTTTTTTTATTAAGGGAGCAAAATTGTCATGTGTGCCAAGTAGATATTTCAATATATAGCTATGCTTGTTAATGAGGTATGGATATGTGGAGAGTGGTGACCCATGTGGGTGCCATATGGGTTATTTTCCTTGAAATGCTAAGTTTAAAATCCTTAAAAAAAGTCAAAGTTTTTGGCACTCTCTTTGGGAAATTCTCATAAGAGCCAAGTTCCGTAAGGGCTTAGCGACTTGGACTCAAACTCGGGATCGGTCTTGGACTTGGGCGAATGGCACAAAGTAACACTTTGATGGTGCATTTTTTAATTCGCACGTACACATCGGGCGCGTATTGGCCCTTGTGCACTTTTTCTGTGCACGTGGACTTGTTTCTATGCATTTTCTACATGCGTTTCTGTGCGCATATTCAGCGTACAATTTTGCGCATAGATTCTTAGCGCGGTTCTGTACGCATATCTTAGTGAGCAATCATCGAGCAATTTAGTGCATGACTCAGTGTGTGTATCTGTGTGAATCGCGGTGCAGTTGCATTGAACGTGTGATTTACGCGCAGATAGAACATATTTCACGAATTCTGGATCTGGACGGTTACGATAGATTAAGTTGAATTTAAATCAGTCCTAATCTTTTGGGATTCTAATTTAATTTGTTATTATCCAACCATAATTAGTAGCAGACATATTTAGGGTTAGGGTTTCCACCCTTCCCTATAAAATATTCTCTTCGTGCCTCCTTTGGAGATTGACGAAAATTGAGAGAGAGAAGAGAAAAGTTGATGTGTCCACCACCTTCGTCCATGGAGTCCATTTGAGTTAAAACTGAGGTGACTACGAGCGTTCCCGTAGTTCTAGACGTGAACGTGCTGGTTCCTAGGAGTATATTGTCAATAGAGGGTAAATCTTGTTTTAAGATTACTGTTTTCGAGGTTTATAAAGATAGAAAAATGTAGCAAACCAACGATTACTGTCCTTATTGGTCTTACGTAATCGAATACAAATTTTCTTTAATCAGCAAATAAGAAAGCGAACATAATTGAACCACGTTCTTTCTT
Organism: Iris macrosiphon; assembly: GCA_036927795.1. Lineage (NCBI taxonomy): Eukaryota > Viridiplantae > Streptophyta > Magnoliopsida > Asparagales > Iridaceae > Iris > Iris macrosiphon. The sequence continues at coordinate 6,223,040 of JAYESA010000017.1, read as the reverse complement.
GCAAACGCAGTTGCAATTGAGATATAACGTTTATATGAGAAAGTAGGAGAATGAGAAGATCACATAATCAAAAATTGCTACTGCGACAACCAGACAACTGCAGCTGTGGCATCAAATAATCTCTTCAATGGTTAGAAGTGGACTGTGCGACTTCAGCACAAAGCACTTAATGATCGCATCAAGGCGGGAGTCATTGCAGTGGTTGATGTTCGGAGCCAGGAGAATCTGGAAGATCCGTTCACCAAAGGCCTTAAGCATCAACTGGTCGAGGACACAACAAGAAAAATGGGCTTGAAGGTAGACTGATATTGTGTCTTTGTAATTATACCATAAAGTTTTATGCTACTAGTCCAAGAAAAAATCTACTGGCCATCTAACTTTTGGTTAAAATAATGATCATTGACTTAGAAATTATCAAGGACAATGGTTAGTCCTTTGGGATATTGTTGGTATATTATCCCTCCACTGTGGTCTACTAATTGTTCTTTGTAAAGAACAAGTCCTATGGAAGGATAGCCATGGGCCTTAATAAGTTCTCGGGCATTTTGTATTTGGCGTGCTTTGCATAAAGCACGGGTAGCTCGACACTACAAATGGGATGGTACCCCATGCTACAATGGCGTGACACCATGATAAGGTAGAGCCTCGACTTTAGGTCAAGTCACAACGGTAGTGGTACCGCATATAGGCATGTAGCCTAATTTCAAAGAGGTAGAGAGTGGTAGTACAATATTAAAAAGAGGCCGATGACCTCATGCTACAGTAGGATAACACCACCAAGAGTTTGCGGACCTCGACTTTGGGAGATGTCATAGTGGCGTAGCACCACAAGGAAGCACAAGGCTTCATGCTGGGAATATTAAACTCTCTGAAAGAACTCACCTAAGTATATGAAAAGAGATATAGGCCGTCTCTTGAGGGTAATCTTGTAGACACCCAAGAAACATATACCGAGACCAAGTCAACATAGGGCCTTTAATGTACGACCAGAGGTACAGCTGATGTCATTGTATAAGTGAAAAAAATAGTAGCTATGGTACTGAATTCAAGGTTTAGTCCATTCATGTATTATACTGCTGTTTGACCCATGTAGGAATATTCAAGTCGTAATCGACATCTATCCTAATACATGTTGTACAGTCACTAGGGGAACGCTCAACCCATATATTGAGATTTGTGGAGGGATTATTGGAGTTATCCTTAGCAAGAGTAAGAAAAATAGTCCCATATTGGAAAATACTCCAAGTAGGTATCTAAATATATAACTATGGTTGTTATTGAGGTATGCACATGTAGAGAGTGGTGAACCATGTGGATGTGGGTTATTTTCCTAGAAAGGATAAGTTTAAAATCCTCAAAGAAATGTTTATGTTTTTGTCACTCTCTTTGGAAAATTTCCATAGGAGCTTAGCAACTTAAACTCGGAATTGGACTTGGACTAATACTCGGGCTCGGACTCAGACTCGAACTCAGACTCGGGTGAAGGGCGCAAAGTGGCACTTTTTTGGCACATTTTGCACTTCGCACATACGCATCGGACGTGAGATGGCAATTGGCGTATTTGTTGCGTGAGTTTTTAAGATGTTTCTGCGTGAGTTTCTGCACATATTCTGTGCCCAGATTTTGAGCTCGGTTGTGCACACGTATCTGTGCGTATATCTAAGCATAATTAACAAGCATTTTAGCGAGCGATTCTGCGTACGATTCAGCCCATGACTTTGCATGTGTATCTGTACGCAGAATTTGCGTGAATCGCGGTGCGGTTGCACTAAACGCATGTTCTACTTGCAGATTGAACAAATTTTACTCATTGTGGATCTGGACGATTATGGTAGATTAATTTGAATTTAAACAAGTCCTAATCTTTTGGGAGTCTGATTTAATTTGTTATTATCCTACCGTAATTGGCGGCGACTAGATTTAGTGTTAGCCTTTCTACCATTCTTTATAAATATTCTCTTCGTGCATTTTTTTGGAGATGGATGAAAATTGAGAGACAAAAGAAAATTTGTTATGGCCGCCACCTTCGTCCAGGGAGTCCGTTCATTTGCAACAGAGGTGACTATGAGCGTTCCAGAAGTTCTAGACGTGAACTTGCTGGTTTCTGGGAGCAGATCGTTAAATATAGGACAAAACTTGCTTTGAGCAACGATGGTTTTCATTATCCCAATAAGAGTTTCAATTCTGTCATCTTCTCCTTCTTCTACTTCCTCGTGTAAACGTTCTATCTCAATTGCAACTGTGTTTTCAAGGAAGAACATGGTTTAATTATGTTCGCTTTCTTATTTGCTTATTACATAAAATTTTACGTAAGACCAATAAGGATAGTAATAATTGATTTTATGTATTTTTTTAATCTTTGTTAACCTCAGGAACAACAATGTGACTGTTAGATGGGACGGTAATGAAGGGGTAAAAAACTTAGAAAGTTGAGGTTATTTAAGTGTCATAAAATAGTTTAAGGTATGTAAATGTCAAAACATAATAGTTGAAGGTATTTAAGTACAATTTAATCTTTTAACAATTGTCAATCCAAAGAGAGATTCTAACAACTCAAATGATTATAGATCTATAGAAGCAGGGCACCTCAAAGACTAGGAAGAATCAGAACATGTTTGGAATGATCCAAAATTGAGTCGATGTATAGTGATCTTGGGCATCGAATTTTCACTCCAACAACTATACAATGCATAGTTATCAAAATAAATAATGTTATTTGTCTCTCCACAGTGTCCCTCCAAATCATCCCTCCTTATGTGGCAACTAACATGGCAGTTAATGTAGCAGATGACATGACAAAATTTATGATTAAAATGAGCATTAAATTAATATTAATATTAACGTTAAAATTAAAATTAAAATTAAAATTAAAATTAAAATTTATGTTAATATGAATATGAATATGAATATGAAATTTAAAATTAAAATTAAAATTAAAATTAAAATTAAAATTAATATCATCATCAAATTCTTTTGGGTAATTATTATTTTAGAAATATACAATATCAGTTGCCATGTTAGATGCCACATAATACAATTTAACATGCCAAGTCAGCTGCCACATAAGGAGAAATAGTTTGGAAGGACAATTTGAAGGTACGAATAACATTACTCTTATATCAAAATTGTCTGACTATTTTCTTCCATGCTAAAGCACCAAGGATTTCTACAAGTATTTGTTAGCACTAGAGGATACTCTGTAGAAGCATAGAAAATCTTGGCCTATGCACATTAAGACCCATGCAGCGAAGAGTGCTGAACTGTTAACGCGGCGGATAGTAGTAAACCGCTGATGCGACAAGCAATGGTAAAATATTGATGTGGCTAAAAGTTCTAAAACATAGATGCGACAATGAGCAGGAAGCCACCAATGCGGCAAAATACCTTAGCCTCACCCGCTCTGACACAACATTTAATGCTCCACCAAAAGTTATGCCATTCTGGAAGACGTGCGACCGTCAGTTACGATAGCAGTAACACCAATGTAATCATTTCCTTTGTCGTTTTATAGCGGAGCGCTCCCACGTTGCACAAAAAGACAAGAGTATGCGACAGAGGGTCATGCGGCCAAACTCCTTCAACATAGCAACATCTATGCGGCTGGGAAGCATGCGACATAGTCCTTGTTAAGCATATCGTCCAGTTCTTTATGAAGGCACGTCCTCCATAAATGACAACTGGCAGTGACCGTTAATGAGACATATAATCGTGTGCACGTGGCTCTGAAAGTGCGCCTGTTCTAGCGTGACGTCAGCCACAACCAAGATGTAATCTTAGGATAATGAAACGTGTAAAGAAGACCATGTAATGCGCCCACGTCTGACCGAATCCCATGGACAGTTATCGTGGGAGTCGCATACGCCAACTACAATCTAATGCGCCAAAGTCTGAAAACAGTAATTTTTCAGAGCTAGCACGCAAGGCCATTTCAGTACAAATAACTATAAATAGCAGGGACATATGCTTTCCAGAGAACAGAAGGCCATACTCTCGAGAGCCCAATTGCTGTCTTTATGCCAGTGAGCTGAGACTTAGCAATTTTTTTCGTTAGTCGATCGTCAACGGAGTAAAAGAGTTATAACTGCACAACTCGATCTCCATCGTCACACTTTCCTATATTTTTCTTGTACTTAGGAATTCAGTGTAATCTTCTTTGTATTTTTTTTGTTGAATTTGCAATCAAAAATTAGTACACTTATTTTTTATGATAAAAAGAAATGGCAACTCTGTTGGGGAATTCCTTCTCCACCAACGAGAAGGTTGTGACGCAATCAGACGTGACGAAACTAGGTTCAACCCAGAAGATGTTGGTCGTACAATTCGACCAATAAGATTTTGAGAACATGCTTTCGGGGGATAGCTCAAGTCCCTCACCAAGGCTAGCAAAGCCTAAGAAGATTCCCAGGACCTGGGTTGCTAAGGACAGTACATCGCACCCAAAGCATGCGGAGGATGCGCTTCCAATGAGAGGGTCAACCATCACAGAACCGGGCCTTGCAAATCCGATTTCTACTGTCCTCACTGTGCATATGAAGGTTATGTTCCCACAAGAGTGTCATGCGCACGCTTCTATGAAGGAAATTGAGGTTCATGTTGAGGCCACTCACCGCATCATGGAGGGTGTTGACATACTTCAATCTAAGAAGTCGCGCACCACAACCAGAAAGAAGGGCGTTAAGGCTCCTTCCAAAGCCATGCATTCTGTTCTTTTGGCTGCGGTGGGATGCATCTACCCTTGGTAGAAAGAAGCATGCTCCATCTGAGAAGTCGTACACCACATCCAGAAAGAAGCATGCAACAAGATGGGATGCACCTACCCTTGAAGAAAGGCTCTAGTGGGCAATAGAACTTGGCAAAAGTTTAGAAGCTGCGGGCCGAGCCATTCAGGGCTATTGTATCCCACCATCTCCACTACTTACTCCATAACAAGAAGAAGGATCAGAGTGCTCAGCACTCAAGTCTTGGCAGAGGAAAACATGAAGATGCCAAAGACTTGGATATTAAGTCCTCTGAGGAACATATGCACACTCAGCGTAGTGGACAAAAGAAGCGTTGTGCCGCATCTTGTCTTCGACACATATATGCCCCTTCATACGTGTGAGCACTCTGATTTTTATATAGGATTATTTTGGTAATTATTAATTAATTTTATTATTTATTTAGTTTAAATATTTATATGAAAAATATTAAAACTTTGGAAACCATTACCGTGGTCTTAAGATCTTGAGCAATGCATTAGACCTTCCCTTCTAATCAACTTTGCATATTAGACTTAGACGAACCAAATTAGGCCCATGATATGACTGTCACTCATAAATTCACATTTGCATGTTTCGTTTTGGTCGCACAACTTTTGCGGCGCAAATACGAGAATTTGACTATTTAACACCTTTGTCGTTGCGTAAAATTTTAATGCGTAATACCAACACATTTCATACAACTAACTTTATAACAAAGAGACTAGCTCGACCTACTACGTCCTTGACAATGGTTTTCTATTTATTTAAATCTCCACATGCTCCATAAACTTTGCATGGTTCAAATCCTATATTTTAATTCACAATTTTCACTATCGGAAGCCGAATCTTTGCGCATCTCTTGTGAACCTAATTTAAACCCAAATAAATGTTTATAAAATCAGCCCAGTGATATGAGAGGCCTAACATACCCTATTGGGCCTTCAAATACCCTCCTCCATAGATTTAAACCAACTCCTAGCCCACACCATACAAGCCCACATGCATATGGGTATATATATACTCACCCTTTTCCCAACCCTATACCTAGCCACCCCTCTCCTCCTTGTGCCGCCAAAACAATATCCCCCTCCCTTATATTATCTTCCTATTTATCCCTTCTTCCCTCCACACCCCCACACTCCAAGGCCGACCACCACACGACCCCACCATAGCAGTCGACTGTTACAGCTACTATTTGTAGAAGTAAACGGAGGTTAAAATCCCCCCAAAACTTGAGAAAACCCTTAATCTTAAATCCTCCTAGAACCCTGTCAAGTTTCGTGAAGTTTGGAGTTCGTTTGTTACTCCGAAGTCCGTAGTCGCGAAGAAGGTCTCCGCCATAATTGCAATCACGTAAGTTCTGCAACTTTGTTTCCTATTATATTTTTTCATGAACAAAACATCGTACAAATCTACGTGAATATTTGATATTAAATAGAATAATCCCCATGCATGATAAACCCATGATTTTATGTGCAAAACTACCCAAGTTGATATAAAACCAAGACACGATCAAGTTGTACCATGGTTTTTTTTAGTTCAATGAGTTTTGACATATTTTAGTTATAAAATAAAATTCCAAAAATTAATATAATAATATTTTAGAATATTAAGTGTGTTATTTTTATATTGAATTAGGTTTTGATGCAAGTATAAAATTTACATGCACAAACTAGTTGGCAAGTTGCTTAGAACAACTAGTTGATGCCTATTGAGACTTTTTGCATACAACTATATTGTTTTGATTATTTTTATTTATTTATAAATAATTTCATAATATCAAACCTATTTAATTTATTATAATATAATGTTTAGATGAGTGTTAGAAGGTTACATGCATGATTGGATAGCAAGTTAGTGTTGTAGAGAGTTTTGCGACATTGGTACGTGCCTACGTACGTATAGAAGTAAGCATATATAATACATGTAAATGTTTACATGTACGTGTGGTATGTCGATGTACGAGATCCTCACGACATGATAGAGAGTAGCATGGCACGTATATATTGGCATACTGTTCCAAGCTATGTAACGGTTGGATTGTTGGCATGAACATCATAGCATTGGTTGATGTTGTTCGCTACCCTTCATTGTGTCATAGAGTAGTTTAGTTTGTGTTAGAATTGATTAAAATATGTTCGACATGAAAATTTGGATCCGCTACACTTCCAGTTGAGGACATCGGTCAGACAACACCACAACAACAGTCAGCAGACAAGTGTACCTTGCCAAGTTGTATGACAGTCTCAGATTATTATTTTTGTATTCAATATTGTTATTTTATGCTATTGTTGATATATCTGTTTACCCTAGACCTAGACAATACCTAGTTCGGGTGCCGACGTCCGTCAGTGGAGTCAATTATCATCAGTTAGAGAGTTGATACCGCGAACCCATAAGACGTTCTTGTATTCCTTGCACGACAGACCATAGGATACTTGACACGTCTTTCATGTGAAAGAATCTATCTTGATATATTCTTGATATATTGGATTCTGCATAGGACTATATGACTCGTGATATATATATATATATATATACAACTATGACACGTGGTGATAGATAGAGGTCATGATCTTGCGTGTCATGAGATAAGACGTAAGGACACATTGGGAGGGGAGAGTTTACATCGTACTATGGGCTGACTTCTACACATTTATATTTTATTCTACTAGCATACTTTGAGTTCCATAGTACGGGGCCTAAGGTGATTTATTATCCTACTCTGGGTTCCCCTACATGGAGCCTTGAGTGTACTACTAGCCTACGGAACTGTCTATTGATATATTTTATGATTACAACCTAGAGTACGAGTACTACTCTCATTTGCATATCATGTAGATGGTTACACTAGTTTTTCCTTGAGTATGTAGTATTATACTATTTTACTTGTGGCATATTTATCTATACCTTACTATGTCTCCTGAGGACCTGGATTCGGATTATGTCCCCTGGTGTAGACGAGAAGGTTTATCCAGAGATATTTGATTCAGGAGCAGGAGTTGCAGATGAGGACGAGATTCTTCCCGTGGAGTTCACTTGATTCGTGTAGGGACTCTATCTTGGTTCAATGACATTTTGGCTTAGCGGATATTAGACTATCTCTTTTACCTCTTTCCTTTACATTCAGTACTATTTTAGCGGGTTGTTCCCCGTATGACTATTTGATGATGCACTATGACTTTGAGACTTATTTCATTTTTATGCACTGTAGTGGACTTGGTTATCTTGTGTGCATCATGTTCCTATTTTGTGGATGAAATTAGATATATATTGCCTGTGACTAGTTAGTAGTGGTCTATTATTTATTTTACAACTTAAGTGCACTCTAAAGAGTCCATTAAATTGGGAAGGTCCATTGGAGTTGTGCTGTTGGCCATTGCCACGTGACTTGGTCCTTTGTATTTTGGGACTGGAACTTGACATATTTTTGTGGTGGCCCATGCAAGTAAGTTAAGTTATATTGGTTACATGACTGTTCCAAGCGAGCCAACAGATAGGATTAGGAAATAGGAAACCCATATTATATCTGTTAAATTACATCTTGTTCACCTCGTTATCCTGATTATCAACTCCATCTTTTCAGAATCATGAATCTTCTTAGTAGACGTGTTGCATAGCCAGGAGGCGATCATAGGGAGACTGGATCTTCTGAGGATCCAGTACTGAGATAGACTCTCATGTTTCCCCTGCTACCTAGGGATGGACAACAGGACAACAACATGTGCCACAAGGTGGGCACCTGACCATACCCCAAACAGGGCCAAGAGGCCAGCCGACCCCTAGACCGAAAGATGAACAGCTGTCCCCACAACCTCCAATACCGCCACAAATGCCATATAAAACATTTGTACAACTGGGGCAACCGATTGACGTGCAGCAGATGTTTCAGATGTTCTACGCCATGATGTAGGCACAACAGCAAGTTTAGCAGCAAGCTCAACCGCAGGCCCAATAGCATTAGGCTGAGTCCTTGAGGGAGAGCATTGTGACGACCTTAGAGCATACGACCCTACCAGCATGAAAGCCAGGAACAGGGTCTATCAAAGATTTCCGACATCTGAGCCTCGTACCCTAATCTGGAACCGAGGATCCCACTGAGGTACATGAGTTGCTTACAAACATCCAGCACCAGTTGGAAGGGGCTGAGCCTCCAAGAGATAGATAGATGACAACCGTCAGGATAAAGTTGAATGATAATTCCCATCATTGGTGGCTTAATGAGGAGCAGAGACTAGGACCAGATTCTTTCAGGAGACATACATTCCATCCACTGTCCGTACGGAGCTTCGGGACAAGTTCATACACCTCACTCAGGGTAGTATAAATTTAGAGGAGTACAATATGGAGTTTCTTTGTTTGAGCCGCTTTGCCCCTACCTTGATCCAGACTCAGGTAGAGAAAGGTGAGAAGTTCTACGACGGCCTGAGTTTCGAGATACAAAAGTTGATCGGGCCTATTGATCCTACTTCTTATACTGATATTCTCTGAGCAGCACGATGCACGGATCGCATCAACAAGAAGGAGGCCAGCCAGAAGCGCCCAAAATTAGCCGTAGTACCAGCTCGAGCACCATAGGGAAGCCCCTTGAAGCGACCGTAGATGCACCAGCCACATAGAGAAGCCCCACCACTAGCATTCCTTACTTGTCATTACTGTGGCAAGGTAGGCCATCTTCTAAAGGAATGTCGACGCAGATTGGGACTGTTTTTGGTTTATGGTGTAACGCCCGCAACCGCTCGGAGCGTTACGCTGAGTCGGATTAAATGAATCAAATGCTGGTTACATTTGAAATGTCGGATTTCGGGAAGAATGATTAATCGAGTTGGTTTCAATGTGCAGATGGCTAGCGGGTTCGATGGAAATCAGGTGTTCGTTCCGAACAGTACTGAATAGCTGAATGGAAGCGATAATGCCGTCTTCCTTAATCCGATCGGTCGGATGATTTGGAGAGCACGGCCTGCTCGCACGGTCATACCAGTTGAGTAGATCGCGCTTGCATCGGACCACGGGTTTAAGGGATTGGCCGTATCGGCAGGACAGGATGCCTAACGGGATCAATCAATGTGAGTGGGCTCTTTCCCTTCTCCTCTACTCCTTCATGCCTAATAATATGGAAAACACGTAAAAGGCTTGAACACTTGGGCTGAAACATTGAGAATCACTACACTGAGGCGTGCATAGAGTGTACGCCATTGGCTTGGTAGGATTGTGGCTTGATTTGGTTTGTGCGTTGGATAGTTGGAGCTAGAGTTGGATTATTGCATTTGAGGCAGTTGGTTGGATGATTGGGATTATGCTTGGACAGTTGGAATGATTCTTTGAGACGTTGAGAATATCGGAGATTTGGGCGAGCGAGCGTGCATCCGTGCACGGGTATCACAAGGATGCTTTGTCTTGTAAAGCAGGCAGTTGTGGTTCGAAACCGAACGACTGTATCGGCGAGGGCGTTGTGTCGTTTGATGGGGCATCGTGCCACGAATGTGACATTGTGCCACTGAAACGGCATTGTGCCATGGGTTAGCTTCGAGCATAGGTGTTGCACCAATTTGGATTGTGTTGAGAAGAGGCTTCGTGCCTATGAAACACTTGATATTTTGATGCCTCGGGCTATGTTTTGAGGCCGAGATTTGGGTTCTTGGAAGGACATGTTGGAAGAATGGTTATGGATGTGTTGGTTGGATTATTGGTGGAATGTTGGTTGGATTATTGATGGAACGAGTCTAGGATCGCTTGGTGGGGCGAGAATGTTCGATCCTCTCGTCATACCTACGTGTCTGCATAGTCACGGACAACCTGAGTGGCACAGGGTTTGGTTTCCTCGAACGAGTGCTCCGGGGCACCGGGACCGTTCGGCCATGGAGGAGACAATTGGGTAACGCGTCTTGGGCGCGGTGCCAGCGGTTGGATGCGATTCAGGTGGGTTAGCTACTTAGCGCTGTTTCGAATAGAACCGCATTGATCTGTCCGATCAACGTCCTTTATGGCCTTTGGCCAGTGACTTCATATAAGAATAGATGTTGGCTTGCTTTACTTTGGTTGGTTTGTGCATCGTGTAGGCGCAGCCACCTTACCTCGGCAAGAGTGTGCACTCGAGAGTGGGATATATAAACTTTGGTTCTGGATGGATATTGAGGCGAGACTGATGGTTCGATATGTTATCGTGCAAGCGATGACATTGAGTTAGACGGGTCGGATATATATATATGTGCTTGTCGTTTGGTTTGAGAATGAATGCTAGCATGCTTAAACTGCTTTACTGCTTTCCTTAACATGTCATTCATATGCCATGAAATGAATCTAGGATTCAACTAGAAAGATCACCATATAACTGTTTGCATTCACTATTTTTTTACTTAGTGTCGGCTTAGGCGAGTGGGTTACCCCGCTCACCAGTACGGTTGTGTACTGACCCACGTTTGTGGGCAATATTTCAGGTACGCAGGCGTAGTGGCGCTGCTTGGATATACGGGACATGATGTATGAACTGTAAGTACCTTTGTGGGCTAGAGAAAAGAGCAAGAGTATTTCATCGCCTTCGTGGCATCGCCTTCGTGGCCTTGTCTTCGATGAGGCATTTCATTTGACCCTATCGTGAGCTTCGCTGCGTATTACTCTGATTGTGTGCTTGGTACACAATACTTGACTTCCGCTGCAACTTGGTTGTTTCAATGATAACATTTGGTGTTTGACAACATCGCCTTGTATGAGCGCAACTCCAGGCTCGTACGGCATCACGTCCCGATGAGAACGATGGTCCTGCGGGAGAGCTGTAAACGTGGTGATTCACGTTCAGCGGGGACTATCGAGCTTGCGGGAGATTGGGGCGTGACATATGGGTCCATCCAGCATGCAGCCAATGATTGCTAGGAACGTCAGGGAGGAGAACCTATGATTCACCGACCAACTTTACCAGCACAGAGGCCAGTTCAGTATCCACCTAGGCCAGCTTATCCAGCAACGAGAGAACCACGACCACCCGCCCCTACATCCATCCGTGCCACCATCACCAACATCGACCCCAGCCGAGCTCCCTCTACTCCGGCGAAGATCTCCAACATCCCCAGCAATCACCACCATCTCCCACCTCTGCTAACCTCGACCGGCCTATAAAACCTTCCCCCGCTGCCACCGAGTCTCCTCCACACGACTGAGCCACCCTCCACGAACTCCACCGTCTCGGCCGGCCTCTACGTACTGTCGACCATCCTCCAGTCGACCGGCCACCCAACACAACCACCATCCACCCGCGGCCATTCTCTTCGACTCATCTTCCATACATCACCACCGCCATCACCGGCCTCCACCTACTCCGGCCAGTAACCACCCCGGCGTGTCACCGTACCGCCGCCAAGGTGAACACTTCCCATCTCCATGATTAGTGTTGTATATTGTATATTGTTATGTATAGCTTAGTTAATTAGGTTTAGGGTTTAAGAGATTTAAATATGCTAATTTGGTTATTTATGGTTTGAATGCATTAATATTCATGGGTCGAAGTTATAAAATATATACAATTGATGGTTGGAAATAATATGTATAATGAATTTAGGGTTTAAATGCCATATAATATATTTAGGGTTTTATACATAAAGTTATATGCATTTTTGATTGGTTGATTGAGTATATGTCGTGATATCAAAATGTTGGTCATTTATTAAGAGGTGGATAGTAATAATAAGTTTTAATTGAGGAAAAGTTTTATTGTGAAACAATAATAATTGTATATATTTGAGGGTTTAATAAATAATTAATTTATTTCGAGGATGATAATTAAATGTGCATGTTAACGTCTGTGAATACTGAGATAAAATATAAGGAATGATCATACATGAACTACTGGAAAGCACTATAATAAATATAGGGGATTGAGGATTGTTCTGATGGTATTAAATAGGTGATTGATCGTATTTGATATAACCTACCTTAGTCAACCTTGGTCAACCCTCTAGCTTAGTGTCTATGTAAGTTGTAACAGAGATTTAAACATATGCTAGACATGTGTCACATCTTATTTTAGCCGCGTGATAGTCTATTGATTGAGCTCGTAACTCATCTCTAGTTACTACGGGACCCGCGAACTTGGACGTTGTACCGGAGACCCATCTTCAGCAGCCGGATCTAGGCAAGTGTACCTTGCCACCCTGTATTTCAGTTACCAGATATTTATTTATTTATTATATGCATTATGCGCATTTTGGATTAGAACCGTTACTTCACGTTCGGGTCATAACCGGGTGCAGACGTTCATCGGTAACGTCTGGTAACGATTGATAGATGTTCGCAACACCTTGATGTACACACTTAGTTATATCATAACCCTAGGACACATTCAGACACTGTCATCGTGCCAGATTTTCTGTATCCTGATACTGACAGCATAACCGGAATCTGGGACGACCTTAGGGCCATGTTTGTTGATAGTTACTTCAGTATGACGAGACTGCTAGATAGAGGTTCAAGTTCAGCGCACACTCGTTGACCACTTGAGAAGGGGAAGACAGTTACTAGACGTTTGGGCTCCTCTACATGCACTTTATAATATGGATATGTCCTGTTGATGTAGTTTCCTGTATCCGGAGTAGTAATATCACCCATGTGACTCTGTGTTCGGAGCTACGGTGCGCCCCGTGTGTCTCTGTGTTCGGAGCTATGATTTTATTTTGGACAGCCCATGCGTCGAATATTGTCTTCAAATTGTGTCTCACTTAGGTGGATATGCTAGACTACACCGTCGTTGCACTTGTTCTTTCTGTTATACTTTGGCATGTTGTATTTTTGTACCTAGTTACATCCCTCTGAGGACCTGGTCCCCTGCAAGTTTTACAGCATAGACGATTACGGAGCCCTTGGAGTTGCTGATGGAGTTGCTTGCCTTGCAGATATTGGTACCAGTTACTCATATCATTTCTACCGGCATTATGGTTATTTTATATTATTTATTCATCTGCTGTTGTAGTCTAGTTTTTATAGACTCATATTTTTTCTCGAGTCTATTCGAGTTTGTGTGTTATTGGGCGGCCGACTTAAGCACATGTAGCTCATTCTTGAGTATTTTTATTCATCGTGGATTAAGAAATATATGTTTTTATTTACTGGATTATTTAAATAGTAACCCTTATTATACAGCTTAAACGTATTTGAGTCGGACCAGAGTCTGGTCGAATATGTAGCTGGCATGTTGCGTATTCCTGGTCCTACGTATTTTGGGACTGGGGCGTGACACCAGGTTTTGAGCCAGCACCTGAGGATCCAGTGTTCTTTCCCCTAATTCATGGCGCGCACTAGGAATTTGGCCACTGAGGGAAACGAGTAGGTCTCTTCTTCCCTGCTCATTATTTCATATTTTGCTCATTTTGGGCATTTAGCCACCGACACTTGTTAGCCGTGGATCTGGATATCTAGTTCCCTACATGATTATAATTAATCAGACTATAACTGATTATGGTCATGTACTCTTGTTACTCTGTCAGCCTTCTCATTTTTGCACAGTTGGTTTCTTGAATATTATGGCAGGCCGATTGGGACGCCTTACTTTCTTGTCATATATGTTCTATGTTTACTGTTCTTATTTGACTAATTGAAACATTAGATTTTCTATGTGACCCTAAGTTACTTGCTTGTAGTATGCACTTACAATCGTGATCTATACCTTGTACGGAGAAGCTGGCCATGTTCGTCTCTGTATTTCGGTACTGGGGCGGGGCACCTAGAGCCTAACTCGACCTATTATGACTATGTTAATGGTGTCACATTTATTTAAGCACCTGCATGCTTCATAAGCTTTACATGGTTCAAATTCTAGTTTTAAATTCTAATTTTTTATTTTCGAAAATCGCATCCTTGCATATCTCTTGTGCACATTAATTAAATTAATATAATTAATTTTATAATGAGTCTAATGACTATTAGAGGCCTAGAAAACCATAATGGGCACATAAATACTCCTCCCTATTGGACCAAACCCAACTCCAAACAACCAACACCTAAAAGCCTATAAACTAGCATATATAAGCAACACTATCCCCTTTCACATGCCCTAGCCACCCCCTCCTCTTCCTTGTCTGACCAAAGCAGCTCTCTCTCCCTTTTTAACATATTCTCTTCCTCCCCTTCCATCCCCACACCCTTACGACCCTCCACGAGCACCCCAAGGCTGACCCCTTGGCCGACGTCCACTCGACAACACCCATAACCAGGCCAGCGACTATTGTTCCTGGTTGCTGCTGATAACATCAGCCAAAACCCTTCCAAAGACCTATTTACTTCATCCATTTTAAGTCTCCTAGCACCGCATGTAGTTTCGCAAAGTTTGGAGGTCATTTTGTACTCCAAAATCCCAAAGTCACAAAGAAGGTACCCGCCGTAATCGCATTCGCGTAAGTTTTCTAACTTCTTCCTTTTTCTATTTTTTCGTGAACAAAAACTTGTATAAATCTATGTGAATGATAGATGATGATTATAAATATTTTCGTGCATGAGAAACCAATATTTTTATGTGAAAAACTACCCCAAGTTGATTTACAACGACGACACGAGCACGTTGCACCATGGCTAGTTGTTGTTCAATTATTGTTGCCATATTATATATATATATAATATAATTCCAGAAATATATATATATATATATATATATATATATATATATATATATATATATATATATATATATTCTAGAATATTAAATACTATATTTTAATATTTAATTATGTTTTGATGCAAATATGATGGTTGCATGCATGTACTACGTGTTGAAGTTGCAAAGAATAACTAGTTGTCGCCGTTAGAACTTTTTGCATACAATAGTGATGGATTGATTATTTTCATCTAAATTTAAATAATTTTAGAATATTAAACATAATTATTTGAGTAGTATATGATGTTAAAATACATGTTTGAGAGGTTTCATGCATGTTTGGTGAGTTGGATAGTGTTGATGAGAGTTTTGCGACATTGATACGTTCCTACGTATGTACGGGACTACATGTATTTAAACACATGTAAATGCCTATATGTACGTATGGTAGGTCAATGTATGAGACCCTCATGACATGTTAAAGAGTGGCATTGTATGTGTATTTAGGCACGTTGGCCAATGCCATGCGAAGGTTGGACTGTTGGCATGAACATCAAGTATTGGTTGATGTTGTGCAACTCTTATTCGTTCGTTATAGAATAGTTTAGCGTGGGTTGTTATTTATTAGAATATATTTGACAGGGCAACTTGGATCTACTACTCTTCTAGTCGAGGATATCGGCTAGGCAGCACCACAACCATAGTCAGCAGGCAAGTGTACCTTGCCAGATTGTATTGCAGATTCTAGTATTATTGCTATTCCTTAGATATTGTTACTTTATATTTGTGTGGTTATAACTGTTCACCCCAGGAACGATATATGATACTCAATGTTCAAACAAGATTCAGGTGTCGACGTCCATCAGTGGAGTCGCATATCGTAGATAGAGTGTCTTTACCACGAACCCATGATACGCGTCTGTATCATTAGCACGACAGACCATAGGACACTTGCCGCTGTTTCATTTGATAGTCTTTCTGGATATGTTCTTGGTGACTTTTTATAGGATTATAGGACTCGTGTTATGAGACAGTTAAATATTTGTTATTATGACCCGTTGTGATAGTTAGAGGTCTTAATTTCATAAGCTATGACGTGATATATGAGATTACGTGGGAGGGGGGAGATTACACTGTACTTTGGGCGGATATTTATATATGCTAAACTGATTTAGTATCTGTAGTAGAGCTTTGCTGTAATACTACTTGACTGCTTTAGGTTCCCTGATCAGGATCCTTTAGTGATTTTCTTCTACTTGACTGCTTTGGATTCCTGATACAGAGCCCTTAGTGATATTATTATTATTAGACTTCTTTGGGTTCCCACACATAGAACCTTGAGAGTCTCCTGTCTGAGTATTAGTGAACTTTTACTTGCATAGCACATAGATGGTATACTGTAGCTTACCCTGGATTACTGTACCTTTATAGTATTTTAATTTTGGCTTGTTTATTTGTACCTTGCTATATCCCCTGAGGACTTGGATCCGAATTTTGTCCCCAGGTTAATGCTGAGCTAGATTAGCGGATTGTACTGGTGGATGATTGTTTCTCTAGGATTTAGGTACATGTAGTTGATACGTTCATCATATTCTACCGTAGTGATATTAATTTCTTGTTACTTATTTTTGCTTTTATAGACTAGTTTTGTAGACTAATATTATTCTCTTTCGAGTCTATTTGGACAAGTATTGAGTAGGGTGCACACCATGATAAATGTTGTTTATTCTTGTATTTGTTTTATTTTGGATTGAGACATAGATATATTTACTGTGTTATTTAGATAGTGACCATTATAGTATAACTTATACGTATTCGAGTCAGACAAGAGTCTAGTTGAATGCGTAGCTAACATATTTACGTATTTCTAGTCCTACGTACTTTGGGACTGGGACATGACGGGATCATTGCGCCTATAACGCAGTTGACGCGTAAGAACGAGGCATTTATTTTGACAGAGGAGTGTCAAGCGGTTTTGATGAGTTAAAGAAGCGTCTAATGACAACGCCAATCTTGACCTTACCTTCTGGATCGGGAGAATTTATAGTGTATAGTCACGCATCTAGGAGCGGATTGGTTGTGTTCTGATGCAGAATGGCAATGTTATAGCTTACGCATCAAGTCAGCTGGAGAATCATGAGAAGAATTACCCGAAGCATGACTTAGAGATAGATGTAGTGATATTTACATTAAAATTATATAGGCATTACCTATATGGAAAGCGGGTAGAGATTTACATTGTTCATAAGAGCCTCAAGTACGTTTTCACTCAGAAGGAGCTCAATATGAGGCAGAGGCAATGGTTAAAGTTGATGATGATCTTCGATATTGAGTTGCAGTACCATTCTGGCAAGGCGAATGTGGTAGTTGATACCTAGAGCAGGAAACCCATCGCTTACTTCTTGACGACTTAGCGTCAATTGTTAGAGGACCTTTAAGAGCTTAGGATAAATATTATTTTTCCAGACAGGGATGGACAGTTGGTGAATCTTGAGGTGCAGTCTTCACTGGTAGAGAGGATTAAGGCAACCTTGCCTATATATGCTAGATTTTGGAGACTTCGGGAGAGGACAGAGGTAGATATGCAGACCAGACTTCGAATTCATAAGGATGGTACATTAAGGTGTGGAGAACGTTTATGCGTGCTGAGTGGAGAGTTGTACCAGGAGTTGATGACTGCGGCACATAGTTTGATCTACTATATTTATCTAAGAGGTACAAAGATGTATCGAGACTTGAGGCAGCACTTTTGGTGGCATGGGATGAAAAGAGAGATTGTACGTTTCATAGCGAGATATTTAGTCTATCAGCAGGTCAAGACTGAGCATCAGAGGACTGCAAGATTGTTACAACCGCTTCCTATTTTCTAGTGGAAGTAGGAACATATCACCATGGACTTTCTCACGGGTTTTCCTAGAGTCCCAGTGGGAAGGATGTAGGGTGATCGTGGATCGACTCACCAAGTTGGCATATTTCTTGCCCTTCAGAGTGGGTCAGTCAACTGAGATACTAGATGACATGTATATGCGTCAGATTGTGAGATTAGATGGAGTACCATTTAGCATAGTATCAGATCGAGATTCCAGATTCACCTCTTATTTCTGGTAGAGTATGCATGAGAGTTTGGAAACTCGACTCAAGTATAACACATCCTATCACCCATAGACTGATGTTCAGTCAGAGCGCTTAATTCAGATATTGGAGGACATGTTGAGAGCTTGTAAGCTTAATTTTGGGGATCTTACCACATGCATTTAGTAGAATTTTTGTACAATAATAGCTACCAAGCAAGCATTCAGATGGCACCATTTGAGGTACTATACGGAAGAAAGTGCAGGTCTCTTGTGTTAGAGAGACGTGGGAGAGCGTCAGATACTGGCCCTAGAGTTAGTGACACAGAAGGTAGAGAAAGTAAAGAAGATTCAGAGCCATCTCCATGCTGCGCAGGACATACATAGGCATTAGGCAGATGCTCACCGCAGACCTTTGAATTTCAAGGAAGGCGACTATGTATTATTGAGGATATCACCTACTTTTGGTACCGTTAGGTTTGGGAGAAGAGGCAAGCTGAGTCCGAGGTATATCGGACCCTTCGACATCTTAGAGCAAGATTACAAAGTAGCATATCGTCTTGCATTGCCTCCATCGTTAGAATAAGTGAATGACATATTCCACGTATCGTAATTGAGGAGATACGTGATTGATCCTAGTTATGTGATCGACCATTCTGAGATCTCGGTGGGACCGAGTCTATCTTATAAGGAGCAGCAAGTAGAGATTCTGGACACTAGTAAGACGGTGATGAGAGGACAGACGATTAGACTAGTCCGGATAGCATGAAAGCATCGTTCACTAGGAGAGTATACTTAGGAGCACGAGACTTCTATTCGGGCAAAGTTTTCTCACTTATTTTAGAATTCAGGTATGAACTTACATACCGCATTTAGTTCCGAATATTTTCTTATTAGTGGGTGGGTGTATTCTTAATTTCGAGGACAAAATTCTTTTAAGGTTGGTATATCGTGAGCAGTCTAATTTTTATATAGGGATATTTTGGTATTTAGTAATTATTTTTATTATTTATTTATTTTACATATTTATATGACAAATATTAAAGCTTTGGAAATCCATCACCGTGGTCTTAAGATCTTAAGCAATGCATTAGTCCATCCCTTCCAACCAACTTTGCATACTAGACTTAGACAAGCCAAATTAGGCCCATGACATGACTGTCACTCATAAATTCATATTTCTATGCTTCATTTTGGTCACACAACTTTCACAGCACAAATACAAAAAATTGACTATTTAACACCTTTGTTGTTGCGTACGATTTTAATGCGCAACACCAACCCAATTTCGTACAACTAACTTTAAAACTAAGAGACTAACTCGACCTACTACGTCCATGACAATGGTGTTCCATTTATTTAAATTTTCAAATTTTTCATAAACTTTGCATGGTTCAAATCCTAGATTTTAATTCATAATTCCTACCATCGAAAGCCAAATCTTTGCGTATCTCTTGTGCACTTAATTTAAACCCAAATAAATGTTTATAAAATTAGCACATTGATTATGAGAGGCCTATCATACCCTATTGGGACTTGAAATACCCTCCTCCATAGATTTAAACTATCTCCTAGCCTATATGCACATGGTTGATACCGTGAACCCATAATACATTCTTGTGCATTGATTACAGAGCACCGAATGTTGTAACTATAAAAAACAAGTACCCTTTTTCACGTATCGACGACCTATTTGATCAGTTGAGTGAAGAATGTGTATTCTTGAAGATCGATCTCAGATCAGGCTACCATCAGATCAAGGTGAGAAAGGAGGATATTCTGCATACAGCTTTTCAGATAAAGTACGGACATTATGAGTTTTTAGTCATGTCGTTTGGTCTAATCAATGCGTCAACTATGTTCATGAGCTTCATGAACAAGGTGCATGTTCCACCAGTACTTGGAAAAATTCGTGGTGGTTTTCATCGATGACATCTTAGTATACTCCAAGAGTCGCAAGGAGCATATCAGGATTGTATTGGAGACGCTAAGGCAAGAGAGGTTGTATGCCAAGCTCAGTAAGTATGAGTTTTGCATGGATAGAGTACCTTTCCTTGGTCACATAATCACTGGGAAATTGCTATCAGTTGACCCGGAGAAGATGATATTTTGGCTTAGCGGACAATGGACTATCTCTTTTATCGATTTCCTTTACATTCAGTACTATTTTAGGGGGTTGTTCCCCATATGACTATTTGATGATGCATTATGACTTTGAGACTTATTTCATTTTTATGCACTATAGTGGACTTGGTTATCTTGTGTGTATTATGTTTTTGTTCTGTGAATAAGATTAGATATATATTGCCTGTGACTTGTTATTAGTGGTCCATTGTTTATTTTACAGCTTAAGTGCACTCTATAGTGCTAGAATCTGTCTTGATATATTTGAGGGCCGCGAACCCATGGTACTATTTTTTGTCAATTAGAGAGTTGATATCGCGAAGCCATAATACATTCTTGTATTCATTGCATGACAGACCGTATGACACTTGACACGTCTTTTATGTGGCATACTATGTCTTGATATAATCTTGGTATATTGGATTATGCATAGGACTATAGGATTCATGATTGATATATATATATATATATATATATATATATATATATATATATATATATATATATATATATATATATATATATATATATATATACTTTAAGTTATATTTAGCTTACTATGACTCGTGGTGATAGATAGTGGTCATGATCTTGCGTGTCATGAGATGAGATGTGAGGTTACATTGGAAGGGGAGAGTTTACATCATACTATGGGCTGACTTCTACACATTTATATTTTATTCTACTAGCATACTTTGAGTTCCATAGTACGGGGCCTAAGGTGATTTACTAGCCTACTCTGGGTTCTCCCACACGGAGCCTTGTGTGTACTACTAGCCTACGAAAGTGTCGATCGAGACCTTTCGTGATTACAGCCTGGAGTACGAGTACTGCTCTCATTTTTATTTCACGTAGATGTTTATAGTAGTTTTTGCTTGAGTATGTAGCATTATACTGTTTTACTTGTGGCATATTTATCTGTACCTGCTATGTTTCTTGAGGACCTGGCTTCTGATTATGTCCCTAGGTATAGACGAGGAGGTTTATCCAAAGGTGTACGGTTCAGGAGAAGGAGTTGCAACTTAGGACGAGATTCTTCCCGAGGAGTTCACTTGATCCGTATAGGGACTCTATCTTGGTTCGATGATATTTTGGCTTAGCGGACATTGGACTATCTCTTTTACCGCTTTCCTTTACATTCAGAACTATTTTAGCGGGTTGTTTCCAGTATAACTATTTGATGATGCACTATGACTCTGAGACTTATTTTATTTTTATACACTAAAGTGGACTTGGTTATCTTGTGTGCATCATGTTTCTGTTCTGTGGATGAGATTAGATATATATTGCATGTGACTAGTTAGTAGTGGTCTATTATTTATTTTACAGCTTAAGTGCACTCCAAAGGGTCCATTAAATTGGGAATGCCCGTTGGAGTTGTGTTGTTGGCCATTGCCACGTGACTTAGTCCTTTGTATTTTGGGACTGGGGCATAATATAATTTTTTTGGTGGCCTATGTAGGTCAGTTAAGTTATCTTTGTTACATGACTGTGCCAAGCGAGCCTGCAGATAGAATTAGGAAATAGGAAACTCATCCACTACAAGCTTGACTTCTCTCCCTCATCTTCTCTTATATATCATATATGTCATTGCATCTTGTTCACCGCGGTATCCTTATTATCAACTCCATCTTTACAGAATCATGAATCTTCGTAGCAAACGTATTGCATAGTTAGGAGGCAATCATGAGGAGACTGGATCTTCTGAGGATCCAGCATTGAGACAGACTCTTATGTTGACCCCTGCTACCCTGGGACGGACACCAGGACAACAACATGTGCCACTAGGCTGGCACTAGACCACACCCCATACAGGGACAAAAGTCAGCCGATCCCTGGATTCGAGGAGGAACAACTGCCCCCACAACCTCTAGTCCGCCGCAAATGCCCTTTATACCATCACCAAAGCGGGGGAAATCGATAGAGATGCAGCTGATATTTCAAATGTTCTACATCATGATGTGGGTTCAACAACAGGCTCAGTAGCAGGCCTATCATCGTCAGGCTGAGTCCTTGAGGGAGAGCATTATGATGGCCTAAGAGCAGACGTCCCCACTAGCATGACAGCCAGTGACAAGGTCCATCAAGGATTTTTGACATATGAGGCCAGTATGCTTCTCTGGCACCAAGGAGCCCACTGAGGTACATGAGTGGCTTACCAACATCTAGCACCAGTTGGAAGCCGCCAAGCTCTTGAGAGATAGATGGATGAGACATCAGGATGCAGTTTACCGGCAATGTCCATCACAGGTGATTTAATTACGAGCGGAGACTAGGACCAGATCGGGTCTCATAGGTAGAGTTCTCTAGACTCTTCTAGGAGACGTATATTCCATTCACTGTCCAAGCGGAGCTTCGAGACAAGTTTATACACCTCACTCAGTGTAGTCTGACTTTGGAGGAGTACAATATGGAGTTTCTTCGTTTGAGCTGCTTTACCCCTACCTTGATCCAGACTGTAAAGAAAGCTGAAAAGTTCAATAACGACCTGAGTTTCGAGATACATAAGTTGATCGGGCCTATTGTTCCTACTTCCTATACTGATGTTCTCCGAGCACCATGGCGCATGGATCGTATCAACAAGAAGGAGACCAGCCAGAAGCGCCCATATATAGCCATAATACCAGCTCGAGCACCACATGGAGGCCCCACGAAGCCACCGTAGATGCAGCAACACAGATAACAACCCCACCACCAGTAGTCCCTACTTGTCATTACTGTGGCAAGGTAGGCCATCTCGTGAAGGAATGTCGACGAAGATTGGGACTTTGTTTGGTTTGCGGGTTCGGCCAACATACAACCAGGGATTGCCAGGAATGTTCGGAGGAGCACCTATGATTCATCGACTAGATTTACTATCACCTAGGCCAATTTAGCAACCACCTAGGCCAGGTTATCCAGCACTGAGAGCACCATAGGCTGGAGTCGAAAGGATGTGACCATGAGCACCAAGAGAATTTCAGCCGAGGCTACCCTTGATACCACAAATAGAGCTCTTTCGACAGGCCCAACAGCAGCAAATTTATACCGGTTTGTGATACCTATAGATCGTGTTCAATAGTAGTATGCAGACGAGAGATGCAAGCTCGATTTCTAGTCTTCTCCATGTCGAACTATAATGTTGTACTTGGTATGGATTGGTTGAGCTAGTACCATGCGACATTAAATTGCCGACGTGGTCATGTCATCTTCAGGCCATCGGGTTACCCCGACTTCTATTTTCTTAGTGGAGCCCGAGAGCAGGGTGCCCAGCCTACACTTAAGGCAAATACTGCAAAAGAAGAGCCTATACACCCGATGATCGTATCAGAGTTTGAGGATGTGTTTCCTGAGGATCTCTCAGGCTTGTCACCAGATCGAAAGATAGAGTTTACTATAGACCTGACTCCAGGAGCCAAGCCTATTACTTCCCCTGTGTACAGATTAGCACCGAAAGAGTTGGTTGAGATGAAGACACAAGTTGATTATCTCTTATATAAGGGCTTCATCCGAGCTAGTGTTTCACCTTAGGGAGATTCAATCTTATTTGTCAAGGTGTATAAAAGTGTGGCCCGCCCCGGAACCTGCCACAGGCTCGACCTTGTCAAACTCGGTTCGGGACGGCACGAACCAGTAAAACCTTGGCAGAGCCGGCCCGGACCCGGTCAACGACCCGGACCAGCTTGGCAAACCTCGTCCGCAGGTCTAGGCTGGGATGGCAAAATCGGCCGGTAAGCCCGGCCCGGCCCAGCCCACCCCAGTGTGCAGCGTTACGGCTCCGGGCCGGATCCTGGTTGGGCCTGGCCTGCCTGGTTTTTTTATTTACTTTAATATATATATATATATATAAGTTAAAAAATATTTTTTGTAATAATTTTTATTGTACAACCCGTTCATAAAAATTTATATATATATATATATATATATATATATATATATATATATGGACTAGCCCGGACCCAAACCGATTCTGCCCGGTCGTAACCTAACCGGGTCATGGGCCCCGGCTGGGTCAGATAAATTATTAACCTGGCCGGCCCAGCATGCCGCTCTCTACGGGTTTAGTCCTGCCCGGACTGGACCCAGTCAAACCCGGTTGACCCGGGCCGCGGGCAGGCCCAAACCGACCCAATGCACACCTTAACTTATTTGTGTCGAAGAAGGATGGGTCCGTATGCTTGTGCATTGATTATAAAGCACTGAATACTATAACTATGAAGAACAAGTATCCTTTGCTGCGTATTAATGACCTATTTGATCAGCTGACTGGCGCATGTGTGTTGTCGAAGATTGATCTCAGATCAGGCTACAATCAGATCAAGGTGAGGAATGAGGATATTCCGCAGACAACTTTTCAGACAACGTACGGGCATTATGAGTTTCTAGTCATGTTGTTTGGTCTAACCAACGTTGCAACTGTATTCATGAGCTTGATGAACAAGGTGTTCCCCCAGTACTTGGACAAATTCATGGCGATGTTTATCGATGACATCTTGGTATACTTAGCAAGTATAAGTTCTGCATGGAAAGAGAGGTTGTATGCCAAGCTTAGCAAGTGTTATTCTGCATGAAAAGAGTACCTTTCCTTGGCCGCAATAGAGACATGGCATACCCCTATATCAGTTGCAGAGGTTATGAGTTTCCTCGGACTTGCCTGATATTATCGGAGGTTCATGAAAAACTTCTTGAGGATCGCTATGCCTATGACGCGGTTGACGCGTAAGGGCAAGGCATTTATTTGGACGGAGGAGTGTCATGCGGCTTTTGATGAGTTGAAGAAGCGTCTGACGACAACACCGATCTTGACCATACCTTCTGGATCGGGATGATTTATAGTGTATAATAATGCGTATGAGAGCAGATTGGGTTGTGTTCTAATGTAGCTTGGCAAGGTTATAGCTTACGCATCAAGATAGCTGGAGGATCATGAGAAGAATTACCTAACGCATGACTTGGAGCTAGCTATAGTGATAATTGTACTAAAGCTATGGAGGCATAACATATATGGAGAGCATATGGAGATTAACACTGATCATAAGAGCTTGATGTACGTCTTCACTTAAAAGGAGCTCAACATGAGGCATATGCGATGGTTAGAGTTGATGATAATCTTCGATATTGAGTTGCAGTACTATCCTAGCAAGGCGAATGTGGTAGTTGATGCCTTGAGAAGGAAGCCTACCGCTTACTTTTTGATGACTTAGCGTCAGTTGTTAGAGGACCTTCAAGAGCTTCTGATAGAGGTTATTTTGCCAGGCAGGGATGGACAGTTAGCGAATCTTTTGGTGTAGTCTTCACTGGTAGAGAGGATTACGGCAGCTAGCCTACAGATGCTAGATTTTGGAGACTTTGGGTGTCACACCCCAGTCCCAACATACGTAGGACTAGGAATATGTAACACGCCCAGCCGTATATATACGAACTCCAATATATGGAAATCATATACACACGTACGCTGTATATGAATATGCAATCCATAAGTGGTAATATATTATCATAACAAGTCACATGTAATCTATATCTCATCCACATCACAAATAATCAGTAGGAAGCAAGAGCTGAATACTAACAGGATATCAAAAATGAGTATCAAGTCCATAGTCTGGTGGAAACAAATCCACTACGAAATGACTATACTGAAAAGCAACAAAATCTCTAAACAGGGGTAGTAGATCACAGGTACTCTGAGGGTAAGATCTCCTCGGCCAGGTACGTAGAGTCAGGTCCAGGTCCGTACTCCTGTGGGTACTCCTGCTCGTCCATATCTGGAAAGGGACCAGGTCCTCAGAGGGACATAACATGATACATAATAACATGCCAATAAAGTACAGAAAAGTTAACATCTACTGGATCGCCTATCCGTCTAAGTGAATGCAGTTTGAGGACACCATGGAGTATATGGAAAAGTGTAGGCTAGACATATACTGACGTAATTCACCAATCGTGACAACTGGCTAGTATATGCCACATATGCCCCCCAGAACAAGGGCGCACTGAAATGTCAAGAACATGGAATCAGTATAGTGGAAGTGGGTGTCCCATACGCCTACTAGTCGTCCTCCCCACCCAATGATCTAAGCATGTTGTATCCATAACACGAATAATACCTCTAGATAACTGCCAGGTCTACAAGCATACCAAGTTTCTATCAGCAGTCATCCTTAACGCACGACTCTTACGTCCAGGCGGCCAACCCAATAAGTAGTCCGAGAGCTGTATGAGACTCACAACTCGTATAGCAACTGTGTCACGGCTAATGAACCAAAAGTGCTCCATAATACTGGGGTGGTCTCATAAACAAGGTCCAATGCAATTACATAATTAAAACAGAAACATGCTTCATATGGAATGTAACTAATAGTACTGTGGCAAGGTATACTTGCCAAGTAAAAAGTCCAGTATGGTGCACGTTTCAATAATGCTAAGTTGTGGTAAGAAGAAGTAAGGGTTTAGGGTGTATAGTAATTATATATATAGGAATAAGGAGGCGGTAAAATTTACTTAATGGTTAAGAAACTGTTGCCGCTGTTTTTTTCTTTTATTGGTTTAGGTGTGCGGCTGAGGAGATTTTTAAGGAGTGGTGGAATTAGAGACTTACACGTGTAGGAAAGCAAAACAAAGCAAAATTGGGTTTTGCTTCTGCTGCTGATATTTTCTTATCCTAATGATTGTGGTTTGAGTTTTTACGCGTGGTGGAAGGAAAAGATTTTACGCAGGGGTTTTACTACTGCTGTTATGATTGTTTACGCGTGGGGAAAGTATACGCGGTGTACTTAGTGGTTTCCTGTTGTCTGTTTACGCGGGGTGAGCTGCTGTTTCTACTTCCTTATTTTACACGCAGGAGTGGGTTTAACGGGTTGCAGGTTTGATCCAATAGAAAATTCTATTTTTTATTCTTTTTAATAAAAACTATATATATATATATACATACATATTTATACATAGAAAAATTCTACAAAATTATATCAGTACATATGGTTAAACTAGCAATTGTCCCACGGGTCTCCTACATGGAATAAATTAGGAATTTTTTTTATAATGGCTCATTAAATCCCCTGGATGCACTAACACCTTACATAAAATCAAATACAATTTATTTCTTCTATTTAGATTATAATTACTATAATTAATAAATAGGGTTTTTAGAATCAGGGGTTTTACATTGGGAGAGGACAGAGGCAGGTATACAGACCAGACTTCAGATTCATGAGGACGGTACATTGAGGTATAGAGATCACTTATGCATATCGAGTGGATAGTTGTACCAGGAGTTGATGACTGAGGCATATAATTTAATCTACTTAATTGGTCCAGGAGGTACGAAGATATATCGAGCTTGAGCAAACACTTTTGGTGGTATGTGATAAAAAGAAAGATTACGCGTTTCATGGAGAGATGTTTAGTCTGTCAGCAAGTCAAGGCTGAGTATCAGTGGACTGCATGATTGCTACAATCGCTTCACATTTTTGAGTGGAAGTGGGAACATATCACCATGGACTTCGTCGAGGGTTTTCCTAGACTCCCAGCGGAAAAGATGCAGCGTGGCTGATCGTGGATCGACTCACCAAGTTGGCACATTTTTGGTCCTTCAGAGTGGACTGTCCACTGAGATACTAGATGACATGTACTTGCGTCATATTGCGAGATTGCATAGAGTACTAGTTAACATAGTATTAGATCGAGATTCCAGATTCACCTTTTATTTCTGGCAGAGTATGCAGGAGAGTTTGGGAACTCGACTCAAGTTTAGCATTGTCTATCACCCATAGACCGATGGTCAGTCAGTGCGCACGATTTAGATACTGGAGGACATGTTGAGAGCATGTATGCTTGATTTTGGGGGATCTTAGGAGGACCACTTGTATTTGTTGGTATTCTCGTACAATAATAGATACCTAACAAGCATTCAAATGGTACCGTTTGAGGCACTGTATGACAGAAAGTACAGGTCTCTTATGTGTTGGAGTGACGTAGAAGAATATTAGATACTGGGCCCAGAGTTAGTGATACAAATGGTAGAGAAAGTAAAGCAAATTCAGAGCCGTCTCCGTGCAGCGCACCACCGACCATTGGAGTTCAAGAAAAACGACCATTTATTTTTGGAGATATCACCTACTCATGGTACTATTAGATTTGGGAGCAGAGGCAAGCTGAGTCCGAGGAATATCAGACCCTTCGACATCTTAGAGCGAGTTGGTGAAGTGGTGTATCGTCTTGTATTGCCTCCATAATTAGAACGGTGCATGACGTATGCCACGTATCGCAGTTGACGGTAGAGAAAGTGACTGATCCTAGTCATGTGATCAACCATTCTGAGATCGCAGTGGGACCGAGTCTATTTTACTAGGAGCAACCAATAGAGATTCTGGACACTAGTGAGAGGGTGTTAATAGGACAGACGATTAGACTAGTCCGAGTAGCATGGAGGCATCGTTCACCGGGCGAGTCTACTTGGGAGTGCGGGGATTCTATGTCGACAAAGTTTTCTCTCTTATTTGAGAATTCAGGTATGAACTTACATACTACATTTAGTTTTGAATATTTTTTTTAATAGTGTGTATTCTTAATTTCGAGGACAAAATTAATTTAAGGTGGGTAGATTGTGAGCTCTCTGATTTTTATATAGGGATATTTTGATAATTAGTAATTATTATTATTATTATTATTATTATTATTATTATTATTATTTTAGTTTTAATATTTATATGACAAATATTAAAACTTTGGAAACATATCACCATGGTCTTAAGATCTTGAGCAATGCATTAGCCCTTCCCTTCTAACCAACTTTGTATACTAGACTTAGACGAGCCAAATTAGGCCCATGACATGAATGTCACTCATAAATTCACATTTTTATGCTTTGTTTTATTCGTACAACTTTTGCGGTACAAATATGAGAAATTGACTATTTAACACCTTTGCCTTTGCGTACGATTTTAATGCGCAACATCAGCCCATTTCGTACAACTTACTTTATAATCGAGAGACTAGCTCAAACTAATATGTCCATGAAAATGATGTTCCATTTATTTAAATTCTCACATGCTCCATAAACTTTTCATGGTTCAAATCCTAGATTTCAATTCACAATTCCTACTATAGGAAGCCGAATCTTTGAGTATCTCTTGTGCAACAAATTTAAACCCAAATAAATGTTGTTAAAATCATCTCATTGATTATGAGAGGCCTAGCATACCCTAATGGGCCCTCAATTACCATCCTCAATGGATTTAAACCAACTCCTAGCCAACACCACAGAAGCCCGCATGCACAAGGGTATATATAGACTCACCCTTTTCCCAACCCTATACCTAGCCGCCCCACTCCCCTTTGTGCCACCAAAACAATAGCCCCTCTCTCATATCATCTTCTTTTTCATCACTCCTTCCTTTCCTGTCTCTTTTACACACCATCGCATACCCCAAGGCCGACCAAAACCTAGGCCGACCTCCACCCAACCCTACCAAAACAGTTGACTGCTACAACTGCTGTTTACAGCAGTAAACGGAGTTCAAAACCCCCCCAAAATTTAATAAACCCTTACTCTTAAACCCGTCAAATTTCGTTATGTTTGAAGTTTGTTTGGTACTCTGAAAACCTGTAGTCGCGAAGAAGGTCCTTGCCGTAATCGCAATTGCGTAACTTCTACAACTTTGTTTTCTATTCTATTTTTCCATGTACAAAACCTCGTACATATCCATGTTAATGTTAGATATGTAACAAAATAATTCCCATGCGTGAGAAAACCATGATTTTATGTACAAAATTTTCCCATGTTGATGTAAAACCAAGACACGATCAAGTTGCTCCATGGTTGTTTTTAGTTCAATGAGTTTTGACACATTTTAATTATAAAATAAATTTGTAAAAATTAATATAAAAATATTTCAGAATATTAAGTGTGTTATTTTTATATTGAATTAGGTTTTGATGCAAGTATGGAAGCTGCATGCACAAACTAGTTGGCAAGTTGCTTAGAACCACTAGTTGATGCCTATTGAGACTTTTTGCATACAACGATATTGTTTTGGTTATTTTCATTTATTTATGAATAATTTTAGAATATTAAACCTATTTAATTCAGTATAATATGATGTTTAGATGAGTGTTAGAAGGTTACATACATGATTGGCTAGCATATTAGCATTGTAGAGAGTTTTGCGACATTAATACGTGCCCACGTAGGTATAGAACTAAGTGTGTCTAACACATGTAAATATTTATACATATGTGTGGTATGCCGATGTATGATATCCTCATGACATGTTAGAAAGTAGCATGGCACATATATATTGGCATATTGTTCCATGCCATGCAATGATTGGATTATTGGCATAAACATCAAATTATTGGTTGATGTGTGCAACTACCCTTCGTTGTGTCATATAGTAGTTTAGTTTGTGTTGGGATTGATTAGAATATGTTCGAAAAGGAACTTGAATCCTCTACACTTCCATTCGAGGACATCGGTCAGACAACCCCACAACAGCAGTCAACAGACAAATGTACCATGCCAAGTTGTATCACAGTCTCAGATTATTATTTCTGCATTCAATATTATTTTATGATATTATTGATATATATGTTTTTCCTAGGACTGTTAGACGATACCTTGTGTCCAAACCAAATTCGGATGCCGACGTCCTTCAGGGGAGTCGAGTATCGTTAGTTAAAGAGTTGATACCGCTAACCCATAATACGTGCTTGTATTTCTTACATGATAGACCATAGGAATCTTGACACGTATTTCATGTGGCAGAATCTATCTTGATATATTCTGGGTATATTGGATTCTGCATAGGACTATAGGACTCGTGATTGATATATATATACTTTCAATTACATCTAGCTTACTATGGCTCGTGGTGATTTATAGAGGTCATGACCCTATGTGTCATAAGATGAGACTTAAGGTTACATTGGGAGGGGAGAGTTGCTGCGACGTAGGCCGGTGCTGTCTGCTGGTATAATACTGTCGGCCGATCTGCCTTAGAATCTACTTTAGACCCTGCCCCTTAATGATGAGGCCGTTCTCCAAGAATACTCTCAGCTCCCGAATACTGACCCTTCTCGAGCTTTACTCGATCTATCTAGCCGGTAGTAACAGGAACAATGCCCCTGAAAGATAAGGACACTAAATTCAATCAAGAACATGATAGATCAATGAATAAACAGGTATCAGATCAAGAATCAGGGATGGAGATAAATGACTAGGGATTAAGGGGAACAGTTTAGGATTGAGACATCAAGAAATAGCAACAACCACCCATATATTTGAAAATCAGACCTGCGTGGGCCACCACTAAAACTATGTCATGCCCCATAACTAGAATACTAGAAAGCAAGACTGACAAGGCCAGCTACGTATACTTAGAGAACTTCGGTACTCTGCATATACGGTAAAGTTATAAGACATGAGGGGTCACAACTATAATTCAGCAGTCAAGCCTAGGTCCAATAAACCTTAGTGTCTCAATCACAGAAATAACATAAATAATAACAAGATGTAAGATCAACTAAAATAAAATAGTAAAGCGTTCCAAACTATAATATACAAACAATCATGATGCTAGTAAACACAAAATGAGTAAACTAGCCAGAGTCTATATCATACATGATCAACCCTAGGATATGCAAATCATGCAAATGCCCGTAGGCTAACAAATCAATCCAAAACATGAGCTAAACACGTGCTCGATGGCTAAATGCCAACAAAAGAAGAATTTACAACAGAACGGGAAAGTAAGAAAATCCACTCAAGCGGTCTGGTGCTCCGGGTGGTCACCATCCTCGGAAAGATACGAAAGATCCTCTAGTGCTGCTACTGGATCTGGCCATACAAAACCAGTAGGGTCAGACCCCAAAATAGCAAGTACCACAAAGGAAGCCAATCTAGGAAATTAAACCAAGAATACATGCAATACAAATACTTAAAGTAAAGACTGAAAGTAAATAATCTCTGGATGAAATAAATACTATAAACTTACAATGAGACATATTCTGAACTGATAAGCAATAAGGAATAATAAGTGCATAAGTAAATGTGTGATCATGTAAATCCTATACTAACCGTCATCCATCAATCACAGCAAATCATGCAAGTACGGCTTGATACTTTAACTAACTAGGTTATCACAATCCTTAATTATTAACTTTATAATGCAACACGATGCTAGAGTTCCTTCTGATCACATGCCCTTACAGTCCGTCCGGGATATCCATACACACAACCAACTGGATACTCCTCAAGATAAGCCACAATATAAACCATTAGATACTCCTCATGATAACAATATAAATAATCGAAACTTTATGCAATCTAGAAAAACCTTAGCCATGTACTAAGTGAATCTCTGGTTATTTAACCCCTACCAGTTCCTTGTATGAATTCGGGTGTGGCATTTCGCAGAATCAATCCTAGACATGATGCAAACAAATCAATTTCTAATAGTAATATAATCCAGTTTTAATATACATTGCATAAACGGACTCATGTAATCTACGACAACTACCAAGCCACGTGAAACCAGGTAAAGGCAGGTAAAGCTAAGTGAAACCATGTACAACCATATAAAGCTATGTAAGCCAGATGAAGCCATATACAACCATATAAAGCTATGTCAATCCAGATGAAACCAAGTAAAACCAAGCCAAGCCATGTCCGATGGATCCATATAAAATTATGCCAAATCAAGTTCAGTCAATTATGTCACGTGTAGCCGGACAAGTCGGGTGAAACCAAGTGAAGCCAAGTCAAGTAGAGTCAAGTCATATAAAGCCATGTAGTTTTATGTCTTGACAGGTTAAGTCAATCACATGTCCAAACAAAAGACAGAATAAACAAATTAAAACTCAAAAAACCAAGAATTTCTAAAGAAAGAACATGATCGGTATACCGTCTGTACAGTCCAGTATACCGACGGTATACCGGTCAAGTGATAGAAAAAATACAGTAAGTTCTGAATTTCAACAAATTGGTATATCATCGGTATACTGGATTATATCGTCGGTATACCGTTGAAAGTAGGCATGAAAGCTGCTGGAAAATAAAGTTTCATAAATCGGTATACCGTCGTTACAGTCTAGTGTACCGTCGATATGTCGGCCAAGACAAATATCCTAAAGTGTCGGCAGGATTGGTATACCGTTGGTATACTGTAGTACACCGTCGGTATGCCGAAAAGGTTCACAAAAATATCTAGAAGTCAAAATTGGTATACCGTCGGTATACTGTAGTATACCGTCAGTATGCCGGTTTCTGACAGAAAATAGGCCAAAGACATAATCTGATTATCGGGACCCATATCAAACCCCAAAAATCACCAAAACAAAGTCTAGCTAGAAGTCAAATCAAGGGATAAGTCTCATATCATAATATGGACTAAAAATTACTGTCAAAACTCTAGCAGAATCTCCGTTACCGAGATACCAAAATAGGACGGGACATGATTCTAGCCGAAATCAAAATCGAGACGGTCAAAGGACTTGAAATCAAAAGGAGAACAATAATATAAAAGCAAGTCTAAGCTAAAAAGCAACTAATAAAGCTCCAGGAAAGAAAATGACAGAAAGTAAAAAAAGTTCACAAAATCGGCAAGATGTACTTGCCTAAAGCGAGCTCCCAGCCTAAGTATTCTAGTCTACCATCTCAAAGGATTTCAGAAACCACACTCCAGGTTTTAAGATTAAGCTACAAGCTCAAGAGAGAAAGGGGGAAGAGAAGAGGAGAGAGAGAGAGAGAGAGAGAGAGAGAGAGAGAAAGAAAAGAGAAAGAAAGTAAAAAAAGAAATGGAGTACTATATATAGGAATCTAATAAAGTAAAACAAATATCTCCAGGATCGGTATACTGTCGATATACTGAAGTATACCGTCGGTATACCGGTCAGGTAGTAAAGTTTCAATTTTTGAGAATTCTGAGCTCCTCGAGAACAAAATAAAATGCAATAAATAGCACAAAAATACGTATCCGCATGTGAGACGAGTCTCACAAAAGCTAAGGTCTTCTCCAAGATCGACCTCCAGTCAGGATATCATCAAGTAAAAGTTCGGGAGCAAGACATACCTAAGACAACATTTAGGTCACGATATGAGAATTATGAATTCTTAGTTATGCCATTCGGATTGACCAATTCTCCAGCGATATTAATAGATTTTATGAACCATATTTTTATGCCACACCTAGACCAGTTCATGGTGGTTTTCATAGATGACATTCTAGTTTATTTCAGTAGTGAAGAAGAGCACGAAGAGCATCTTCAGAAGGTCTTACAGATTTTAAGGAAACACAGGTTGTATGCAAAGCTCAACAAGTGTGAGTTTTGGTTAGATTACGTATCATTTTTGGGTCACATCAACTCCGGTATAGGAGTAGCAGTAGACCCGAAGAAGATTGAGTCCGTAGAGAGTTGGCCAGTTCCTAAGACAATAGCAGAGGTACGTAGTTTTCTATGATTGGCAGGATATTACAAGAGATTATAGCAGACTTTGCAAGGATTTTAACACCATTGACCCATTTGACGCACAAAGAGGCTAAGTTTGTGTGGTCCATAGAATGTCAGGTAGCATTTGAGAAGTTGAAGAAGAGGCTAATTTTGGCCTTGATCCTTACTTTTCCAGCAGGATCCAAAGGAATCACAGTATATTACGATGCATCTGGAAAGGGTCTTGGGAATGTACTGATGCATCACGGAAGGGTAATAGCTTATGCATCTCGACAGCTTCTAGACCATGAGAAGAACTATCCACCACACAATTTGGAGTTGGCGGTAGTGGTTTTTGCACTTAAACTATGGAGACACTACTTATATGGCGATCGAGTGGAGATATTCACAGATCATAAGAGTTTGAAGTATGTATTCATCCAGAAAGACTTGTACATGAGGTAGAGAAGATGGTTAAAATTGTTGAAGAATTATGATATGGAACTCCAGTACCATCCAAACAAGGCGAATGTGGTAGCGGATGATCTTAGCAAGAGAGGTTATGCATATATGTTAACATCACAGCGACATATTTTAGAAGATCTTCAAGAGATGGGTATCGAGATAGTACTTCCGCAGGACGCAGAGATTTTGGCCAGTTTATTTAATCAGTCTTCCTTGGTTGAGAGGATCAAGGAAGCTCAGACAGAGGATCCGAAAGTCCAGAAGCTTCGGGAAGAGTGCGAGTCTGGTCGCAGGAAGGAGTTGACAATTCATGAGGATGGAACTCTTAGGTTTGGAAATTGTCTCTGTGTACAGAGCAAAGATATCTGGCAAAAAGTTATGACCGAGGCATACAGTTCCCAATATTCAATACATCTAGGAGGTACCAAGATGTATCAAGATATCAAGCAGTATTTTTGGTGGAACGGGATGTAGAGGAAGATAGCATGGTTCGTCTCTCATTGTTTGGTATGTCAACAAGTGAAGGCCGACCAACAGAGACTGGCAGGATTATCACAGGCACTACCTATTCCATAGTGGAAGTGGGAGCATATCACTATGGTCTTTATGATCGGTTTACCTAGATCTCCGACTGGTCGTGATACAGTTTGGTGATAGTGGATTGACTCACAAAATTAGCTCATTTTCTTCTATTTTGAGTAGGACAGTCTATAGAACAGTTGACATAAATATACATACAATAATTAGTGAGGTAGTACTGTATTCCAGTGAATATCATATCAGATCGAGACACTCGGTTGATCTCTCATTTTTGGAAGAGCTTGCATCAGAGTTTAGGCACCAAGTTGAGATTCAGTACCGCTTACCATCCTCAAACAAACGAGCAATCAAAGAGAACCATCCAGATATTGGAAGACATATTATGAGCTTGCACCTTAGATTTTGGATGGTCTTGGGAAGATCAGCTTCACCTAGTTGAGTTCTCGTACAACAACAGCTAACAGGCGAGTATTCAGATTGCACCCTTTGAGGCATTATATGGAAGTAAGTGCAGGTCACTACTAGTATGGGATGATATTGGCGAGCATAAAATGTTAGGCCTAGAGATGATCACACAAAGAATATAAGTTGTCCGACAGATCAAAGAGAGACTTCGGGTTACGCAAGATAGGCATCAGCATTGGATATATCAACATCGTAGGCCTTTAGAGTTTTATGTCGACAATCATGTGTTCTTATAAATTTTGCTGACCTATGAAGTCATTAGATTTGTGGTTCACAGGAAGCTTAGTGCGGGATACGTTGGTCTGTTCGATATCCCAGAGCGGGTATATGATGTTGCTTATCGTCTTGCCCTTCTGTCTTCGCTACGTAAGGTGTACAATGTATTAAATATGTCTCTGTTGCATAGGTACGTTCCAGATCTGAGTAATATTATCGACCATTCTGAGCTAGTTATTGGTACTGACTTGTCCTACGAGGAGCAACTCGTATCCATTTTGGACCAAAGGAATAAAGTGCTTAAGAAATGGACTATTCGTCTTATCTGGGTTGCTTGGGGTCATCATCCTTTGGGAGAGTCGATGTAGGAATATGAGGATGATATTCGATCTCGGTATCCATGCATATTCGACTCGAAAGGTATATTATTTCTTATGTCTTGGTATCTCGAATCTCGTGATTCACTCACCCATATTATGTTATGTTGCTTTTCTTTATT
The DNA here is from genome assembly GCA_036927795.1 of Iris macrosiphon. Taxonomy (NCBI): domain Eukaryota; kingdom Viridiplantae; phylum Streptophyta; class Magnoliopsida; order Asparagales; family Iridaceae; genus Iris; species Iris macrosiphon. The sequence goes on along the minus strand of JAYESA010000017.1, from coordinate 6,185,942 downwards.
ATATAATTGAATTTTATTGCATGTGTGTATGTGCTTATAGTTAGCATATTGTTGTTTTTATTTCTCTAGTAAGCCGTGGGTTTGAATTCTGAGGACAAAATTTTTCTAAGGTGGGTAGAGATGTCACTCCCGATTATCGATATACATATTTGGAACGTATTATTTCTTGTTTGCATGTAATTATGTTGCAGGAGACTAGACCATTCTTTGGTACAATTTGGCTCATGACTTATTTTGTGGGTCGGTTTGGCTAGGAATTGAACCCATGGTCTAAACCTTAACCCTTCTTATATATAAACTACCTCAACCCTCTTTATATATAAACCAAACCACCCCCCTCTCTCTCTCTCTCTCTTTCTCTCTCTCTCTCTCTTTCTATCTTTTATTATTTCATTTCCTTTCTCTCTTTTTGGTTTTCTCCCTCCGTCCATAGATAATTACACGTTGCATGAGAATGGAGAAACCTCTTTATATTATTAGTCTAATATGTGTGTATTATAATTCTAAGTATGTTTAATACTTGGATCTTTTAATTTTGATGGATGGATTAGAGTAGAAATACATTTCTAACTTCGGTTTTTTATGGGTTCCATGAGTTTTTCTTGGTTCTGATCTAATAAAACTTGATATCTTTGAAAACTAGTTGTTCTATGAGATAGAGCATTCAATTTCATATGATTTTGACTTTAGTTTTACTTAATTTGGAGTTAAAATAAAGATTTTATGAAGGAAACAAGTTTGGAAACTTTATTCTCAGACATGTCATGACGGAGACGATGAGCAGTGTCGCATGCAGTACATCGTGCACAGAAATATGATAGTGCGTAGTGCATCGCATATGAATTTCTGGCCGCACATGGAAGTGCGTCGCGCGCACCACGTTATCGCGTATATTTATGAGCCGTATATGGATTTTTGGCCGCGAACAATTCGCTGCACATGGAATTCTTGCCGCAAGCAATGCGCCGTACATAGATTTTTGGTCGCGTGCATGTGATTTGCCGCACATGGAATCCTTGTCGCAAGCAATGCGCATCACAAGGATTTTTGGTTGCGCACAATATGTCACACATGTAAATTTGGTCGCGTGGTCCTGTTCAATAATCTGGTTTGATTTTGTAGTCCAAATAATTCTGCATGATGACCATGATGGATATTTTTGCCTATTTAACTAATTTTCTAGCAAGAATCTTGTAAAACTCAAAACGTGAAAGTTATAGATCTCTGTTTTGCCTTTCCAAAATTTTTTAATCACCTCATTTGTATTTTGGATGAGAAAGTTATGCCTAGTTTTCTAAAATGTATAAAATCTTGATTTTTAGAATTTTTATTGGACCTTGTGATTTCATATGTTGATCTTAGTAATTGCAAGTGTATATGGGTTATGTGTTACTATATGCTAAATTGACCATGTATTGACCCGACTATGCGCCTAACCCGACTATGTGTAAAGTTCAACCATGCGCCAAGTTACTACACCATCTATGTGCATAATTTCACTTGTGCGTTACAATATGGTAGAAATCATATGATTGACTATGACTGGTAACTTTACTTGACTACTTGTATCCGTGCTGATATACTTACTACGTGCTATGTGTTTCTACGTGCTAAGTGTTCATATGCGATCAAGTTACATATTTTACACTAAAAGTATACATATATTCTACGCGACTTGTGATATGACTCGACCTCTCCAACATGACATAAGAGTTAGTCAATAACCAAGCGTGGCTAGAAATTGGTTTATTGTTGCATCACGCTAGTCAATAACCAAGCGTGTCAAGTGACGAAGTGGATTCGTTTCTAGCATGCTCGTACTGCTATAGGACATATGAGGGGAATAACATAAGACCATACCATGTGATTCCTGATAACCTTCGGGTTAACTAGGCAACTAAAATTTGTAGAGCATTGGGAGGGACAAAATTTCGAGATCATGTTTAACTAGCCACCCTCAATCATTTACTGAGTGAAGGCCGACCCCCATTAGATATTATTTAAATTCTCATTAGTGGATTGCGATATCCGACTATTATATTATACTATGTGTTCTGTGCTATCTTAGCAAAGTAGCATTGCGAGGGACCGGTGCATAATTACTATGTGCTATGTGGTAATTCATGGCTCGGCTAGCCCTGATAGCACATGGTTCGATATAAGGATTCCTATTATATGCATAATATCTCCGGAATAACCTAGACTCCACCTAGCAAGCCATACAAGTGATAGGCCGATACTGCAATTGAACTTTTTGTGGTTGTATCTCTGTTAAGTAGTTTAGGGACATGGACTATCGTGGTGCGATAGTTTAACCATTGTCCTTATTTGGTTGTAGGGTTAGATTATTGTGTTACGGTATGCTATGGACCAAAACTATGAGATAGAACTACATATATATATATGTTTATTTCTTTCAGGTTTTGTTTCTTCATTCGTGCTTCCTTTGTGGTACTTGCTATTTGGGGTCTAACCCCACTGGTTTCGCATGGCCAGGTTTAGAGCCAGCACCCGAGTATCCAGCGTACTTTTCCCTGAACTATGGCGCACACCTGACGGATGGCCGCTGAGGGACAAGAGTGGCTTTTTTTTTATCAATGCTCGTTATTGTACATTTTTCTCTTTTGGGCGTTTAGACACCTATACTTGTTAGCCGTAAATCTGTACATTTAGTTTTCTTACATTATTGTAATTAATCAAACTAATTTCTGATCATGGTCAGGTACTTATGTTACTACACCTTTGTCACTACCACATTTTCTAGGAAATGGTATTTTAGTAATTTCCTATTTAGTTAATTATTGTGCTTGATAAATAATTATTTGTTGTATTATTTAATTGTTTTTAGGTGTTAACTAATTATGTCTCGACGGTTGTTCTGGCTTGAGGGAGTCTAATTTTACCTATTCTACCTCTCGATCTCTCCTCACCGGGCTCCTAGGTGACATGCCACATGAGCTTTCTCAGCTAGTTGTAGAGCTGTCAGTTGTACCGGGACGGACAAATCCTTCCCAGTGCATGAAAGCTTTTATTCTAATCATGGATTTTGGACTTGTATTAGTGGACCTAACTAGTTTAGTTTGGACCCATGGACCAACATAAATTAATTAGTTAAACTTAGCCCATTTAGAAAGCCCATTGTTAAGGAGATGGATTAAATTAATTAAATCATTAGACAAGAAGCTTCCTTCCTTAATTATTTCTTCATGAGAGGTCCCAAAGGATATAATAGATATTACATGATTAATTGAGAAAGAGGAATAGGGGCCGGCCTATATAAGTAGAGAGAAAAAATTCTCTCTCATCTTTTTTATTCCAAATCTAGATCTAGAATTTTCTACTACCAAATTTCCTTCATTCCTATTTCATTTTCCTACAAAATTTATTCCAATTCCTTTCCAAATAACCATTAGAGACTTCAGAAGTAAGGATCTAGAAGAAGGAAGCAAGGATCTACAAAGAAGAGCAAGGATCTACAATTTTGAGGCAATTCCATCTCAATTGGAGGTTTCATTGGGAATCCATCTCCCAATAGGTACAATTCAGTTTTTTCCCTTAAAATAGCTTCCAAATCTGAGATTTAACCATGAAAAATTAACCCATATGCATATACTACCCATAGGATTTGGTTTTGTGTTCATAGGAGTCCTATTGAGAAAGTTATGGTGCTTTTTGTGTCTATTTGGAGAAATTCTGAGAATGACATCTGTTGTGTGTCAATTGATCCTATAGATCAATTTAGCATTTGTTTATGTGTTTGGGGCTAGTGTTGTGTCCACAATTGGGTACGTGTAGGTCGTATTCCATTAATTTGGTGATACGTGTTGTTTTGGAGGTTTTTCCTCCGACACGGGACTTTGTACATTTCGTATTTTGACACGGACACGTAGATCTATATTTGATACTTCGTATTGTTCATAAATATTATATGTGACTTGTGTGTGTCCTTCGGGGTACAATTGGATGTGTGGTGGACTCGTGTCACATGCGTATCCTAGATCTAGTGGGATACAGTGTGACACTCTCTATATGATTGTGTATTTATGTGTAGATCTAATTATTGTGCTTTTAATTCTTGAGTTATAATTGTGCATCTATATATAGATATTATATATGTATTATGTATATTTATTATAGTGTTTATTGTATCATAGATCTATGTACTATATATGTACTAATAGAATATATATATATTATGTAGCTTTCTTCTACATGCATTAATATACATGTTATAATATATTGTAAGGATATACATGTAAATGTTTTTATAATTATATATTTGTGTTATTGGGTAATTATATTATTTGTATTTGTTATAGAATTTTATATATATATATATATATATATATATATATATATATATATATATATATATATATATATATATATATATATATATATATATAATTATATGTATTTACGATTGTGTGTGCATGTAGCATGTCCTAATATGTATATTATTATAGAGGGGTGTATTAATAGTTATTTGGTATTTATATATATATAGAGATATATATATTTATTATGAGTTGTTATATATATATATATATATATATATATATATATATATATATATATATATATATATATATATATATATATATATATATATATGTTTTTACGGGTTTTTAGCAACGGTAGTTAATGATAGTTGCTGTCATTAATACACAACAGGAATTAAATAGAAGTAGCCACTGTAGCAGTGGCAACATTTAATGACAGCCGCCACTGTCATTAATAAGTAGCAGCAGCAGGCAGGAAGAAGCAGCACCAACGATAGTGGAAGCGGTGACGGTTGAAAACCGTCACCAAAGCAGCGGCAGCAGTGCAGATTCCCACAGCAGCAGTGACGACAGCTTTAGTGACAGCCAAAACTGTCACTAAAAACCTGCGTATCAGTGTATCAGTGTTTTTTAATACAGTTTTCAGCGACGGTTTGGCAGATTTATATATATATGTTTATATACTTATATTTATATATATATATGTATTGATATTGATATATATATATATATATATATATATATATATATATATATATATATATATGTATTAATAACAATATATTATCTCAATATCAATATATATATATATATATATATATATATATATATATATATATATATATATATATATATATATATTGATATTGAGATAACATATTGTTATTGCTATATTCCTTATATGTATAATATTAGTATATATATATATATATATATATATATATATATATATATATATATATATATATATTATATAAGGGTAATTATTATACCAAGGTATTAGGTATTACCTTGAGGAGACCAAGGTAAATGAGGATACTCAAGATACGGGATTTGGGTATCGAGTTTATGATTATTCTTGAGATACCAAATTGGTTCAAACCACGGTACCTATTTGATGTGTAAATTGTGATTCTATATTATTATAAATATTGTTTGATATATATTTTGAGGTGTTACGTTAGATTCACGTATCCGGAGATACGGTATCCTAATATTAAGATGTGGGTTTCTTGACTTAGATTTTAGTATCTTGACCCAAGATTTTTGTGTTAGACTTGTGCAACATAGAATTAGATGGTTGACCTTGGTTTGACCATAGTTGACCATAGTTGACTTTTGACTTAGAATTGGCTTTTTGACCTAGAAGTTGACTAGTTTAACTTATTCTCTTTTCGGAGCCTTGTATTGATGTTGTAATCCATATCTAGGTCTTTGAGGCACCGAGTTAGACATCTGTGAGACTATTCATTGGACTTCAGGCGAGTACATTCTCTGATAGTTTCTTATTTATGATATCCTCTATGTTCATTGTATCTAGTATAGATATCCATGTTCTCTTGACACTATGGTTACACGGATTGGTATATCCAGATCTCGTCATGAGATGTTATTCCTTGGTATATGGTGTATCTTATGCAAGCCTTGTTTCATTGATTATCTTGTACATGTACAAACACTGATTCTCGGGAAAATTAGGTATCTTCTTGGGGAATCCTATGCCATAGTGTACCATGGTTGGATCTATTATACCAGTCGGGGGTGGGGAGTATGTAGTGTAGATATATGATCATACCCATCTTGTTATCTTAAATAGTGTTAATCATACACCGCACGTATAATTAGCCAGGCCATAAATATTGTATCTCGTATATCAAGTTCCCAAGCCGATCACATGTTAAGCTAGTACTCACACACTTATTCATTAGTATTCTTGTTTCATTGGCATATTGTTCATTATTGTATTTATTCCAGTATTTCCTTATTGTATATATATATCTCTTGTATCTATTATGCATCTTGTTTATCCACAGCTATTTACTGTTATATAGTTTTTATCATTGATTAGAACTGCTGTTAGAGATGTACTCTGCTCCTTTACTGATTGGATATATTTTTTCAGATGACACTAAGGAGTGGTACCCTACCTATTATGGATCTCAGGATATTGTGGGTTTAGATTCTGAGACCCTGGTTCAGGAGGGACTTATCCCAACTGAGACAGTTGACCCAGGAGTTGTAGCTTCGTAGTATTCTTTGTACTGGATTTGTCTCCAGATTATTTTATTACTTCTTCAGACTCATTAATGTATTATTTTAGACTCATGAGTTATATTATGATTATTCTATTATTTATCTGATTCATGCTCATTTTCATCTTAGTTCTGTAATTGAGTATATTATTATTTTGGTGGTTTATTATATTGTTAGATAGATTATCTAGACAGCATTCTACCGCCGATTCTGCGACGTAGGCTGGGCGTTGTTTCCGACTTGCACCCTTACACCGGGTACGGGTCGTGACATATTTTTGGTAGTGGCCCATGTAGGTCAGCTTCATAAAGTATGTGATGTCATGGTAGTGCGATAATTTAGTTGTACTACTGCGAGCCTGCAATAGGATATATGATATAGGCTGAGATACTCAATCACATCTAGGAAAATTCTTTTGAATCAACTATTCTCCTTTAATATTGATACTTGATCTGTTAACTTGTCCTTTCCTTGAAAGTCTTACATCTTGTGCCATATTGATTCTTTCTTTTGTTTTATCTGAGGATGCCGTCTAAGACTAGATCGCAGCAGGGGAGAGCAGTTTTTGAGAGGTCTGCGATATTCCGAGGGCCTGCACCAGTCACTTCTCTGGTGACTGGAGTGTCAGCTGCTTTCGGAGGTCCACCACCTACTCAGAGGACTGTGCCAGCTGTATCTGAGGGGCTTCCACCTTCACCTCCTGTGCCAGTAAAGGCGTCACAGATGTTTACACTGTTTCGTGAGATGCTCGAGGCACAAAGGGCTCAGTCAGAGGCACATCAGAGACAGACCGACGTTCTATGACAGGGCATCGAGAGTGCTCATCAGCTTGCTCGTGCTGAAGTTGAGAGAGGAGTTCCGGTCCAGCAGCAGATTGTTCCTCAGGTTGCTCAGCTTCGGTCAGGCAACATTCAGGACTTCAAGAAACCGGAGCCTAGGGTTTTCAAAGGGATGGAGGGCATCGTCTATGCTGATGATTGGCTCGAGGACATTGAGCATCTTATGAGGGTGTCCCTTCTTTCTGAGGATCTGAAGGTTGAGAAGGTAGGACTTCAACTGTTCAATATCGCTCGTACTTGGTTCAGGAATGAGCCGGTTCTGGTTGACGCATGACAATCTTGGGAGGTATTCAAGGACCTTTTCAAGAAGAAATTTTTTGCCCGGACAGACATGCTAGACTTGGGGAGACAGTTTGAGAGTCTCATTCAGGGAAGCATGTCTGTGGAGGAGTACGCTGCAGAGTTCGACAGGTTGAGCTGATTTACAGAGTATCTGGTGAGGGAGTCGGAGGTTCGAGCTATTCGTTTCCGTGAGGATCTAAACTGGAAAGTGAAGATTCTTATTCCGTCTTTTTATGAGACATACTCGGAGATACTTGCGGAGGCATGCAAGGTTGAGCGGGAGTTGGGTTTGAAGCCCAAGAGAGGCCGTGATTCTTTTCTGGGGGCCAACGGCAGTGCAGTATCTGCCAAACGTCCTCATTTCCAGTACAGACCTTTCCAGCAGCACCAGCAGAACCAGACTCCAGCTAGAGTTCCTTTTCACCAGGCACCTCAGCAGCAGAGACAGTTACAATAAGCTCCATGCAACTACTGTAAGAAGCCCGGCCATATCTGGAAAGTTTGTAGGAGAAGGCTAGGAGTTTGTTTGTATTGTGGTACTGAAGGGCATCAGTTAAGGGATTATCCTTGTTGTGCAGTTCAGGGAGCAGCTTCATCTCCAAGGGTACAAACGAGACCACCTGCAGCACAGCCGAGGGGACTGCTTCCGACACAGCAGCAGCATTTTGTCCAGCATCAGCAGGAGGGAGGTGCTCGGCAGGGACGAGCGTTTGCTATGACCGTCGAGGAGGATGAAACTACAGGAGATGTCATCGCAGGTTCTATTCTTCTTGATTCTATTTCAGCTTTAGCTTTGTTTGATAGTGGTGCTTCCCATAGTTTTGTATCTGGTTTTTTTGCTCTGAAGCATGGTTTAGTAGCTGAGTCTTTGATTAGGACTTGCAAGATCATGACCGGGGGAGGCATTATCCTGGTTAATGATATTTGCAAGGATCGAAGAGTTACTTTGGGAGGCCAGGAGTTGAGTGCGTGTCTACTTATAATGCCACTTCCGAGCTAAGATATTGTACTCAGGATGGATTGGTTGAGTAGGCACCATTGTAGCATAGATTATAGAGGAGGTAGAGTTTTGTTTAGTTCGCTAGGAGAACCAGAGTTCGAGTTTGCTAGAGGAGCTGCGGAGTAGGGAGAAGGCATTATTTGTGGAGCTATGGTGGAAGACAAGCAGTTGCCACATCCGTTGATAACAGAGTTCTTGGATATATTTCCTGAGGAATTGCCAGGATTGCCACCAGATCGAGATATTGAATTTTTTATAGACTTGGTGCCAGGTGCAGAACCAATTTCATAGCATGTCTATAGAGTAAACAACGGCGAGCTGGTAGAGTTGAAGAAGCAGGTGGACAAATTACAGGATAAAGGGTTTATCAGATCGAGTTATTCACCATGGGGAGCCTCGGTATTGTTTGTACCGAAGAAGGATGGATTGGTACGCATGTGCAATGATTACAGGGCTTTGAATAATCTCACTATCAAGAATAAGTATCCTTTGCCACAGATTGATGATCTGTTTGATCAGTTGAGTGTTGCGACGGTGTTTTCTAAGATAGACTTGAGATCAGGCTACCATCAGGTGAAGGTAAAGTCGGAGGACATACCGAAGACTGCTTTTAGAACTCGGTATGGTCAGTACGAGTTTATGGTGATGCCGTTTGGTTTGACTAATGTACCGACGGTATTTATGAACTTGATGAATGAAGTGTTCCACCAGTACCTTGACAAGTTCGTGGTGGTGTTCATCGACGACTTACTTATATACTCGAGGACACCGGAGGAGCATGAGGAGCATTTGAGGATTGTGTTGGATGTGCTGAGGAAGGAGAAGCTGTATGGGAAGTTGTCCAAGTGTGAGTTTTTTCTGGACAAAGTAGAATTCTTGGGGCATATTGTGACTGGTGATGGTATTTCCGTGGATCCGAAGAAGATTTCAGCAGTGGAATCTTAGAAGACTCTGAGTTCGGTAGCAGAGATCAGGAGTTTCTTAGGATTGGCAGGCTACTACAAGAAGTTTATGCAAGATTTTTTGAGGATTGCCGAGCCGATGACCAGACTCACAAGGAAGAATATGGAGTTTATTTGGACGGAGGATTGCTAGGTTGCTTTTGAGGAGTTGAAGAAGAGGTTGACGTCTGCTCCTATTTTAACGTTGCCATCAGGGTCTGGAGGTTTCACTATTTATAGTGATGCATCGGGGAAGGGTTTGGGTTGTATTTTTCAGCAGCATGAGAAAGTGATTGCCTATGCATCCAGGCAATTGCGTCCTCATGAAAAGAACTATCCTACCCATAATTTGGAGTTGGCAGCCGTCATATTCAATTTAAAGTTGTAGAAACATTATTTGTACGGAGAGCGTGTGGAGATCTTCACAGACCACAAAAGCTTGAAGTACGTTTTCATACAGAAGGAGTTGAACATGAGGCAGCGTCGGTGGTTGGAACTGATGAAGGATTTTGATATCTCTTTGTAATATCATCCTGGAAAAGCTAATATAGTTGCCGATGCTTTGTGCAGGTATCCGGTAGCTATGTTCTTGACGCTGGATCGATATTTATTGGAGGACTTGGAGAGCTTGGGCATTGAGGTGATTGTTCCTGGTGGTGTTATATAGATATATTGATTGCAGATACATTCATATTTGATAGACAGGATCAAGGCAGCACAATATGAGGATATATCCCTGAGGAGTATCAGAGCTCAGGTGAGAGCAGGATTGGAGGATGATTTCACTATTGCTGAGGATGGATCTTTGAGGCATGGAGTTAGATTGTGTGTGCCTAGTGGGGAGCTGCGTGAAGAGGTATTACAGGAAGCGCATCGCTCTCAGTATTCTCTGCATCCAGGTGCTAACAAGATGTATCAGGATATGCGAGATAGTGTGTGGTGGTATGGCATGAAGAGGGAAGTGGCACAGTTTGTATCCAGATGCTTAGTGTACTAGTAGGTAAAATCTGAGAGGCAGAGGCCAGGAGGTTTACTTCTGCCATTACCCATTCCAGAGTGGAAGTAGAAACACATTACTATAGATTTTGTGTCCGAACTTCCACGATCTCGAGGAGGGAAAGACGCAATTTGGGTCATTATTGATAGGTTGACCATGTCGGCCAACTTTTTGCCTTTCAAAGTGGGTTTGTCTACGGAGAAGCTTGCAGAGATGTATGTAAGGCAGATCGTTAGGATACATGGAGTTCCCGTCAGCATAGTCTCGGATTTGGATAGTCGTTTCACTTCTTATTTCTGGAGGAGTTTGTAGGAGAGTTTGGGCACTCATCTCAAGTTCAGTACTGCATATCATCCCCAGACAGATGGGCAGTCAGAGAGGTCTATTTAGACTTTCGAGGATATGTTGCGCACTTGTGTACTAGATTTTGGGGGTTCTTGGGAGGACCATCTCCATTTGGTAGAGTTTGCTTACAACAACAGTTACCAGGCCAGTATAGAGATGTCACCTTTTGAAGTTCTGTATGGTCGGCGGTGTCGTACTCCTTTGTCTTGGGAAGTTGTTGGAGAGAAAGAGTTTTGCTTGGGCCAGAGATGGTTGTGGATGCAGCAGAGAAGGTTCAGTTGATCAGAGACAGACTTCGAATGGCGCAGGACAGACAGCGTCATTGGGCCGATAGCCATCGGAGACCTTTGGAGTTCGAGGTATAGTTTAGATTTTGTTTTGTGCTTGTTCTTGGTTGTTGGTTATAGATTAAGTTCTTAAGGTGGTGTTTTGTTCTAGGTGGGTGGTTTGGTATTTCTGAGGATTTCTCCGATACGAGGCACGATTCGCTTCGGTGGAGGCGGAAAGCTTAGTCCGCGATTCATCGGACCTTTCACTATTCTAGAGAGGGTTGGTGCAGTTGCTTATAGACTAGACTTGCCACCTACATTGGAGGGAGTGCATAATATGTTTCACGTATCACAGTTGAGACAATACGTGGCAGATCCTAGTCAAGTATTGGATCACTCGGAGATAAAGGTAGGCCCTACACTTAGCTATCCAGAGCAGCCAGTTGAGATTTTGGATCGAAGAGAGAAGGTGCTGAGGAACCAGACTATTTCTTTGGTGCACATCGCATGGAGGCATCACTTTTCGGGGGTGTCTACCTGGGAGAGAGAGGATGAAATGCGAGAGCGTTATCCATATTTGTTTGTGTCTTGAGGTATGTTATTTCCTAGTTATGTTATGTTCTTCCATAGTTAGTTATGATTCTTTAGTTCTATTCTGTTATTTTCTGGGGGTAGTTTTCGTCTTTGAATTTTGAGGACGAAATTATTTTAAGGAGGGTAGACTTGTCACTACCACATTTTCTAAGATAGGATATTTTAGTAATTTTCTATTTAGTTAATAGTTGTTCTTGATAAATAATTATTTGTTGTATTATTTAATTATTTTTAGATGTTAACTAATTATTTTGGACTTGTATTAGTGGACCCAACTAGTTTAGTTTGGACCCATGGATCAACATGAATTAATTAGTTAAACTTAGCCCATTTAGAAAGCCCATTATTAAGGAGATGGATTAAATTAATTAAATCATTAGACTAGAAGCTTCCTTCTTTAATTATTTTTTCATGAGAGGCCCCAAGGGGTATAATGGACATTACATGATTACTTGAGGAAGAGGAATAGGGGCCGGCCTATATAAGTAGAAGGGAAAAAATTCTCTCTTCTCTTTTTTAATCCAAATCTAGATCTAGAATTTTCCACTACCAAATTTTCTTCATTCCTATTTTATTTCCCTATCAAATTTATTCCAATTCTATCCCAAATCACCATTAGAGACTTAAGAATCAAGGATCTAGAAGGAGAAAGCAAGGATCTACAAAGAAGAGCAAGGATCTATAATTTGGAGGCAATTCTATCTCAATTGGAGGTTTCAATGGGAATCCATCTCCCAATAGGTACAATTCAGTTTTTTCTCTTAAAATAGCTTCCAAATATGAGATTTAACCATAGAAAATCAACCCATATGCATATACTACCCATAAGATTTGGTTTTGTGTTCATAGGAGGCATATTGAGAAAGTTATGGTGCTTTTTGTGTCAATTTTGGGAAAATTCCGAGAATGATATTTGTTGTGTGTGTCAATTGATCCTATAGATCAATTTGGTATGTATTTTTGTGTTTGGGGCTAGTGTCGTATTCACAATTGGGTACGTGTAGGTCGTATCCCAATAATTTGGTGGTACGTATTATTTTGGGAGTTTTCCCTCCGACACAGGACTTTGTACATGTCGTATTTTAACACGGACACGTAGATCTATATTTGACACTTCGTATTATTCATAAATATTATATGTGACTTGTGTGTGTCCTTCGGGGTGTAATTGGATGTGTGGTGGACTCGTGTCACATGCGTATCCTAGATCTAGTGGGATACGGTGTGACACTCTCAATATGATTGTGTATTTATGTGTAGATCTAATTATTATGCTTTTAATTCTTGTGTTATAATTGTGCATCAATATATAGATATTATATATATATTATGTATATTTATTATAGTATTTATTGTATCATAGATCTATGTACTATATATGTACTAATAGAATATATATATATATATATATATATATTATGTAGCTTTCTTCTATATGCATTAATATACATGTTAAAATATATTGTAAGGATATACATGTATATGTTTTTATAATTATATATGTGTGTTATTGGGTAATTATATTATTTGTATTTGTTATAGAATTATATATATATATAGATGTATAATTATATGTATTTACGTTTGTGTGTGCATGTAGCATGTCCTAATATGTATATATATATATATATATATATATATATATATATATATATATATATATATATATATATATATATATATATATATATATATATATATATATGTTTTTACGGGTTTTTAGCGACGATAGTTAATGACAGTTGCTGTCATTAATATACAGCAGGAATTAAATAGCAGCAGCCGTTGTAGCAGTGGCAACATTTAATGAGAGCCGTCACTGTCATTAATAAGAAGCAGTAGCAGGTGGGAAGAAGCAGCAGCGGCGACAGTGGAAGCGGTGACGGTTGAAAACCGTAACCAAAGCAGCGGCAGCAGTGCAGATTCCCACAACAGCAGTGACGACAGCTTCAGTGAAAGCCATAACTGCCACTAAAAGCCTGCGTATCAGTGTATCAGTATTTTTCAACACAATTTTCAGCGACGGTTTGGCAAATTTATATATATATATGTTTATATATTTATATTTATATATATATATATGTATATATATATATGTATTAATATTAAGATAATATATTATTATTGCTATATTCCTTATATGTATAATATTAGTATATATATATATTATATAAGGGTAATTATTATACCAAGGTATTGGGTATTACCTTGAGGAGACCAAGGTAAATGGGGATACTCAAGATACGGGGTTTGGTTATCGAGTTTGTGATTATTGTTGAGATACTAAGTTGGTTCAAACCACGGTACCTATTTGATGTATAAATTATGATTCTATATTATTATAAATATTGTTTGATATATATTTTGAGGCGTTACCTTGGATTCACGTATCCGGAGATACGGTATCCTAATATTTAAGATGTGGGTTTCTTGACTTAGATTTTAGTATCTTGACCCAAGATTTTTGTGTTAAACTTGTGCAACCTAGAATTAGATGATTGACCTTGGTTCGACCATAGTTGACCTTATAGTTGACCATAGTTGACTTTTGACTTAGAATTGGCTTTTTGACCTAGAAGTTGACTAGTTTAACTTATTCTCTTTTCGGAGCCTTGTATTGATGTTGTATTACATATCTAGGTCTTCGAGGCACCGAGTCAGACATCTGTGAGACTATTCATTGGACTTCAGGCGAGTACATTCTCTGATAGTTTTTTATTTATGATATCCTCTATGTTCATTGTATCTAGTGTAGATATCCATGTTCTCTTGACCCTATGGTTACACGGATTGGTATATCCGGATCTCGTCATGAGATATTATTCCTTGTTATATAGTATATCTTGTACAAGCCTTGTTTCATTGATTATCTTGTACATGTACAGACACTGATTCTCGAGAAGACTAGCTATCTTCTTGGGAAATCGTGTGCCATAGCGTACCATGGTTGGATCTATTATACCAGTCGGGGGTGGGGAGTATGTAGTGTAGATATGTGATCGTACCCATCTTGTTATCTTGAATAGTATTAATCATACACCGCACGTATGATTAGCCAGGTCATAAATATTGTATCTCGTGTATCAAGTTCCCAAGCCGATCACATGTTAAGCTAGTACTCAGACACTTAGTCATTAGTATTATTGTTTTATTGGCATATTGTTCATTATTGTATTTATTCCAGTATTTCCTTATTGTATATATATCTCTTGTATCTATTATGCATCTTGTTTATCCACAGCTATTTATTGTTACATAGTTTTTATCATTGATTAGAACTGCTGTTAGAGATGTACTCTGCTCCTTTCCTGACTGGAAATATTTTTTCATATGACACTGAGGAGGTACCCTACCTTTTATGGACCTCAAGATGTTGTGGGTTTAAATTTAGAGACCCTGGCTCAGGAGGGACTTATCCCAACTGAGACAGTTGACCCAGGAGTTGTAGCTTCATAGTATTCTTTGTACTAGATTTGTCTCCAGATTATTTTATTACTTCTTCAGACTCATTGATGTATTATTTTAGACTCATGAGTTGTATTGTAATTATTCTATTCTTTATCTGATTCGTGCTCATTTCCATCTTAGTTTTGTGATTGAGTATATTATCATTTTGGTGGTTCATTATATTGTTAGATAGATTATCTAGACAGCGTTCTACCGCCAATTCTGCGGTGTAGGCTGGGCATTTTTTCTGACTTGTATCCTTATACCGGGTACGGGTCGTGACAACCTTCTTCTAATTTTGTACAGCTGATTTCCAGAATATTTTGAGACAACATTTAGGATCATTTTCAACTTTATCATATATGTTCTTTGTTTACTGCTTTTTGTTTAATTAATTGAGATAATAGATGTTCGGTGTGGCCCTAAATAACTTGATTGTAGCATCTACCCCTTGTATTTCAGAAGCCCTAAATGGCCCTAAATTTATCAAACCTATAATCATAAAGTAAATCCATATTGTTATTTCATAAAATTTCTCAAAATTTTATGAATATTATCGTATTCCTGAAAATCCTCGAAATAAAATCAAATTCCATTTTTTTCATAATTTCCTCCAAAATTTTAAGTTAAATAACTAAACAATCAAAAATTTGATATCCAATCCTCCAATTTAAATTCAATCAATGCATATTTATAAATTTTGAAATATCTTCCAAAAAATTTGAATTCAAACACTAATCCATTAATCATCTTACTCCTCAAATTTTAAGTCCAATCGGTGCGTATAATTTTTTTTAAATCCTTATCCCAAAATTGAATTCAAACACTAATCCATTAATGATCTTATTCCTCTATTTCTTTTTCCACAAAATACTCAACAATGCGATACTTATGGAATCTTCAAATGTAATATTCATAATATAAATTTTTAAATTCATATCTTGCAATCAAATAAATATAATGATAATCTCCTTAATTTCCTTGAATTTTTAATGGTAATTTCAATTATATCATAATCAATAAATCATCAATTTTTCCATATTAAATTCTTAACTCTTTATTTAAATTAATAATTATCCTCAAAATTTAAGCATCTTGTCCTTCTTGTCAAGTCATAACCTCTTCATAAATCTTCACTATGGTCAACCCCCAATAACTAAGGTCTAAGAAAAATCCTTCCTACAATCATACAACATGCAATCTAAGGAGGATATGTATGGTTATGGTGTCTTTTGTCCTGGTATTACAGTCTTTGTCAGGGTGTACTACTAACTATATTCTAACAAGAAAATTATGAATACAAGCTATGGTACTAAGGAATCAATCAATCAATCAAATAGGAAGGACATAAGGAACAGAACCTGCTAACACATCACCTGCAGTATCGGTCTCCTCGACCGTCATCGCAAATGTCCCGCCCTGCTGAGGTGGCTCCCTTCGCGGGTGTTGAGAAATCTGCGGTTCCACTAGTGGCCTAACTGGATCTCTATGATTTGGAGTTGTGCGATGGCCGGGAAGATAAGGGGCTAGAAGACAATCCCCCACTCGATGTCCCGCAGTGCCACAGTGCAAACAAAGTCCTAGCCTTATTCTACAGCTCTCCCAAAGGTGACCTGGCTTCTTACAGAAATGACAAGTCTGCTGTATCTCTCTCGGAGGCTGCTACTGATCCTGCTGAACAAGAACTGGTGCCTGGTACTGTTGTTGATGCTGAAATATCCTCGACAGTTGCTGAATATGGGGACGCTTGGCCGGTCCCACGCTACCATTCGTATCTCCAGAAATATTGCGACTCCTCTTAGGCCTGAGATCCAAATCCTCTTCTGCAATCTGGGCATCCATCAAGATATCCTCAAAGGTAGCGGTACGACGACCAGAAGTACGCGACCTAATCTCTCTCGTCAGTCCCTTCCTAAACTTTCGGGCTCGATCTCCTGGGTCCCAAATCATAGATGATGCAAAATGGCTCAATCGACAGAATTCTACAGCGTACTTGTCGACCGACATGTTTCCTTGAACCAAGTCATGAAACTGACTCTCCAAGGTTCCCAAGGCCACGTCGGGAAATAACTTCTCCTTGAAAAGATCCTTGAAGGTCTCCGAAGTAGGTCCTTATGCAGTAAGTCTTGGCTCTGTGCGATACCACGTGAGTGCGATATCGAACATCTGACTACCGACCGCCTCTATCCGCAAGCTCTCCGGAATCTGGGCCAATCGCAGGCTCCTCTCTATATCCTCTAGCCAGTCGTCAACGTAGAGTATCCCTTCGATACCCTTGAACTCTCGAGGCATCATCCTCTTGAAGTCCATTATAGTGCCTGATCTCTGCTGTTCCTGCTGGCTAGGAAACTGCTAGTATTGTGCTACTCTCTCCACAGCTTGGAGAGCCACCTGGTGAGCATTCTCCATGCTCTCTCTCATCAGCTTGGTTTGTGTCTGGTACTTTTCTGCTTGCACCCTCTGAGCCACAGTTTGAACTCGCTGAGCGTCTGTCATCACTCTCTGGGCGTCTACCATGCCCTGGATCAAAGTAAACATCTGTGTCCCGTAAATGGGCACACCTCCGAAAAACAGAGTCGGTAGAGGTGGAAGGTTGTCCGTCACAGCTGCGACAATCCTCTGAACAGGTGGGGGAGGAGGACCCCCGAAAAGTGCAGATACTTCCATATGCACCGGAGATGTAGGAGGAACTACGGATGTCTGTCCATCAGGTGGAGAGGTGGCAGACCCCTCTAAAGCTGATGCTCCCACTCTCATAGATCTTGTCTTCGGCGGCATCCTGAAGACAGACCCAAAGAATTAATTAAGGCAATAAATACGATATCATCAAGGAAGGACAGTAAAGTTCTAAGGAAGCAACATTCAGAAGGAAATAAGGATAACAAGATAAATGAATTGGAGATATTCCTAGTTGTGATTGAGTATTCGCTCTCATCCTAGTATCCTATGTCCTATATCCTATCGCAGGGACGCAGTAGTGTAACTAAGATGTCACACTACCACGATATCGCACAACTTACGAAGTCTGACCTACATGGACTGCCACTAAAAATGTGTTACGAACCGCACCCAGAATTGGGACACGAGTACGTGGGTACGTCCAGCCTACGCCGCAACATCGACGGTAGAACACTGTCTAGGTCATGATACTATCTAAACAATCTCACACGAGCATCCAACTCCATAAGGAGGCACAGATGACACAATATAATATGAACAACATACTCAATCACATAGCTACAACACGATAAGATATCGAAAAAAATAAATAAAATGCAACACAAGTCTAAATAGAAATAATCTAACTCAACAATAAATTCAAGTCTCAATAAAGTATGCCAGAGACAAATCTGGTACCAAATAATATGCTAAAAGAACTAACTAGATAACTAGTGATTCCGGCTAGACCTTCCAGAATCACTACTGAACTACCAGATCCAAGTCTACAGCTACTCTCCCTGTGGTCCATAAAATATCGGATATCAGTTCTCTAAGACATAGTCTGGAAAAATATTTTCAGTCAGGAAGGAGCAAAGTACATCTCAAATAACAGTTCCATTTAATTGATAAGGACTATGAGATAATAAACATATAATGCTCCATTTAATCTTAAATCACCTTGTAAAAGGTTTACACACACTCCTGCAGTGGGACAGTGTACTATTGCCTCTGTATTCTTTATAGCCAATTATGATAAGTGAGGTACTACCCTTTCTCTAAGCAAAATATCTAAATCAGGAGACCAGGGATCGAGACCACCCATGATAAACTCTTCGGCAAGGAGAGTCGCAGCCTTCCGTATCCTCTACAGGAGAAAAGGGGAAAGGAAGCATGGGGATAAAGTTATCTCTCTCCTAGCCTCTTATTTATAGGCTTCAATAATGTGTGGAAAGATCGAGGGAATGAACCCAACGGTTAATGAGGATGGACCTGGCCTCTCGAATCTCGCTATCCACCATAATCTCCTTGAAAATTGACTGCCCTAATGTGTGGAAAGATCGAGGGAATGAACCCAACGGTTAATGAGGATGGACCTGGCCTCTCGAATCTCGCTATCCACCATAATCTCCTTGAAAATTGACTGCCCGAGCCCTGTGCCAAGGGATAGCTCAGAATTCGGAGAGATCTGGTTAAAAGATTGAGCAAATCCACTCATTTAATGATCAAACAGTCTGACAGGATCAATTATGAGGCATGTCGCTCATATGCGGCCAAAACTCAACCATGCTTCTTATTCAAAATATTCCAAACTGGCCAAATTTTGGAAACTTTGAAGGGGGTCTTGTAGAAGCATAAAAAATTATGCAGGCCACATAAGAGCTCATACACCCCAAAATAAAAGCAAGACATATAGAGCTGCATAGGACCTATGCGATTAGAACAATCGACTGCAGAGGCGGCCCTCATGCGGCCTGATCATCCTCAGAATACGGGGGCCGCATAAAAGAAATATTTTATTTTGCAAAAGGGGGGTTATAACATGTATCCATTAAGGCCCATACAAAATAAAAAACAAAGAGAGGAAGACGCGATCAATCAAAAGTGCCGCAAGCCTTACGAAGCACATCCGTAACATCCGAGAGCAAACATATACCCGCACGATAAAACTGGCGGCGTACTCCTTCCCTCCATTCCAATGTCTCCCTCTCCTCTGGAGTTACGGGCAACAAGGCGAAGCTCGGAGTGGACTCTAGAGGCAAAGCTAGATCCTCTATAGACAACCCCAACAAGGACATAAATCTTTCAACCGTAGAAAACTCACCATCATCCTGTGCCCTCCGTCCATGCAAAAATGCCATGACAACCGGTGGAGAACCGAAAGTTCGTCCCTCACGAGACCCTCCAAGTCCGGACCCTCCGATACCCGAGCACTGAGACGTAGCAGGGAGGAGACGACGGCAAGGCGGGTGGCCAGGTTCCCAACTAGAATCTCTCTTGGACGACATTTTTTACGAACTGGAATACGGTGGACCACGGTAGTGGTATTTATAAATGAAAGTGATGGTTCATGTGACGGCAATATTTTTAATTATTAACCTAGAAAGGACGAATTCGACGGTTTGGCTTCCAAAAAGTCTGCATGCAACCAACGGTTAAGTTCCCAAGAAGCCGCGTTCATGCGTCTGAGATCCATGCGTCTCCAAAAGGAGGCTCAAATCAGGCCCTAGAGTTACCCTACGACCAATAACCCAGCAGCCATGCACCCCCAAAAGGTGGCTTAAATCAGGTCACAGAGTCACCCTGCGACCCAAAAAAAGGTAACATACATGCGACCCCAATCAGCCAAAATAACTTAGCCATAGAAGGACCTAATGTGGCATCCCGTCAACAGGATCATCTCTGACACAAAATCCTGACAAAAATAATTTTTTGATTTCCTCAAAAGACGTGAACACGCTAAAACGACAGAAGTCTTAAGTCAGCACAGAACTTCACTCTTGATGGATGTGCAGTACCACGTGTACAGTATAACAGGCTCTACGCGTCCCAAACTCCTTGCGTCCCATGCATCTCTGGCCACATGGGTTTTAGACTCAATAAAGACCAAATCATGCTATTACGACAAGAGTGATTCTCTCTAACCAAGTACGGACTATGTGTCAAGCTGACCAAGTCACGCCTAAAAAGGACGAGAACTACCCAAATCTTCAGCAACAAAAAATCCTAACAAGCGTCCGCGTGTGTGGTGGCCCATGCAGGTCGAGAGCATATTGCCTCAGTTACGTTACTGTACCGAACAAGCCTGCACCTAGGACTAGAGTATAGGATCTCATCTACTTTGACTATGATTCATCTTCCTCCTATCTGTTCTATTTAAACAATTGCATCATGCTTGATTCATGTGCTTCCCTAATAGTTCTTTAAGTATAGCCTTCTCCTAGAATATAGAAGTTCCTGTTGTTAGATGATAAGTAGAGTAACCTTCCTATTCATAGTACAACTAGAGTGTTGACACATCACTGAGTAGAATACTTAATGAACCATAGCACCCTTACCTGTAGATGGATTGACCACTACCCCTTGATGTATTATGAAGACTTAAGAGTAGTATAGATACTACTAGAGTTAGTTAGAAGTTTACCATAATGTTTGACCCTAGTATGGAGGAACCAATAGAAAACCAAAAGTAAATATTAGGACTGAACCTAACCCTCATAGTTAGATAGTATTGGAGAACTATAAACTTATATCATTATCTTGTTATTAGTAGACAACATCCTAGGAAGCCTAGAGGAATGTAATCAACACTTCTCCCTTGATCATACCTCGAACATAGCAACTAGCATACCACTCCCCCTTGGAAAACCATGATGTTATCTAGAGCCCCTCTATTTCATATATTGTTCCTCTACGATCTTAACGTTCGCTAATTGTGAGACGACCAAAATTACGTTCTTCTTTTCTTTATCTTTCAACTCGTGCCACCTGACACTTCTGATAGTAGGCCAAGTAATTTATTTCTTTGTTAAGGACACATAGTTTGCTAGGATTATAGTTGTAATATTGAATTTGAATATTATGTGCTTGGTAGTTAAAACTAGACAGTTTAAGTTATTCTTGTAGATTGCAACCTGATGATTATCCCTTAGTTTTTAAATTGTATAACATGTACCCTCACCTCGATACGAGTTAGGTCCCTTTCCCCTTAACGGCTAGTAACTCTTCTATTCTTACTATTGACACTTGCTCTATAAGCGCTATGACTAAGACTTAGGATGACCATTACCTATATAAATAGGATACCCTAATCAGTACCAAGATCTTTCCCCATATACCCTAATAAGATTTTCTGTTTTATTTACATGTGCAAGGTTATTTGGTAGGATCCTCTTAAGACCATTACAGCATTATTTTATTATTATAAGTTGGGTAGTATACCTCACACCCTAGTATCACATAGTATTTTGACCCATTATTGTAGTGTGATTGAATGACATTAATTGTATACTAGCATAAGACGACAGTATTTATTCAGACAATAGAAGTTAGAGGTCCTTGCCCATATTTGGTCGACTAGCGACATAGACAAGGAGGTTGTATGATAACTGTAGAGATTGTAGAGTCTTTATTATTAGTGCTTATTTTATTTTTGTTTTTGTGAACTTAAATTATTATATACCTTCTTTCATCATAATCCAGCGTATTTATATTTGTTGTACTACCTTGACTTATGCTGCTATTATAGCCTAGTTTTTTGCAAGCTTATTCTTTATCGAGCTTGTTCATGACATATGTATTATTGGAGAGGCCCACACTAATACATTTCAGAACCAGTGTATTAAGGCCTAGCTAACCTTAGTGCACTTGGTTCGCCCTTCTCATAACTACTTTACGTGGATTGAGATATATAGTGATTAGTAGACGAATGTACTTGCCCTCTAGACATGTCTGAGCGTATCGTATCGGCTACATAACTGTACTAATATGAGCATGTGAATAGGAATTACCAAAATAGGACTTTAATCTACAACTGCTTTGACAATTCCTATTTGAATTCTTTAAACGCCTTGATCCCGATACTTCTATTCTATTACCTTGCCCTTGAACTCTTTATTATTGATCTCCATCTTCCCTTATTTCGGAAAGACAAAATCTCATGCTTGGTATAAGTTTAATACACAGAGAGTACTAGATATACCCCATAGGCCGATCACATACTTGAGGATTATTCTTTCGTAATTAAGGACATATCATATATGATATAATCGGCGTTGAAGTTTTGAGGATTGAATGACATGAGTAAATAAATTAAGGAATATTTTTCTTAAAGTATATAGCCTTCTGTGATAGATGGATAAATTCTAAGTTGGGTAGCAGTGCATTGGCAGCTCGAGAGGAATTATTTTAGATTGTGATCGAGTAAGATTAGATTGGGAGAGGTTCAAGCCATTTTAATTTTAAGAATTTTAGAAGAATGACTAAGATGATGAGGATTAATGAATTTTAAAAATCTTGATATTGAGGACCCAATATTTATACCTTAAGTACATAATTTAAAATTTTGAGTATTGAAGGTAAAATCATCAATTTGAATTTGAAGGATAAATATATAATTTCAGACTTGAACATTGGTGGACTGCATTTAAATTATTTTTCATTTTGATGATTTAAATTAAGAATTAAAATTTGATGGTTGGACTACCTATTTGAAATATTGAGGATGTGAATGGAATTTAAAAAGTTGAAGAATACAAAAATTTATAAGTGAAAATAGGAATAATATTGGACTCGAATTACTTCTAGAGGAGATTATGATAGTTGGAGATCGTGAGGTATAATTTGATATGGGTTATTTAAATCTTGAAGATATTATATGGATTCAATTTAAATTTGGATATTGATGATTTGGAAAAGTGAGAAGAGATTACAATAGGTTGAATTTGATTTGAACAATGATTATCTTAATTTTGAAGTGATCGCGATAGATTTGAATAGATTTTGTTATTTAAATTTTTGGAAGAGATTGCGATTGACGTACCTTATGTACGAATGTAAAGGATTTAACAAATTATGTCTTATTTTAATTTCGAGAACAAAATTATTTTAAGTTGGGTAGATAGTAAACTCCCTCACCCAAAATAGGTATTTTGTGTATATTTTATATTATTATATTTATTATAGATGTTGAATTTATTTAGATTATTCTCTTAGTTAATTAGAAAATAAATTTTTTTAGTATATTTAATTATATAAATATTTATTTAGAATTATTTTTAGGCTATTTTAGATTATTGGGATTTTTTCATAATTTTTAGTTAATTAAAACTAGTAACACTAATTTTCTAGGACTTTAAAGAATTTATTTTATGTTCAAACTTAATTAAAAATATCCCAAACTTTTATTTTAGATTCTAAATAATAAAATATATTTTTTAGAATTTTTGGAAATTTTCTGATTATATTTAGCATTTATTTTGAGTTAATTATGAAAAAACTGAATTAAAAACTAATTTCTGAAAAAGAAAACCAAAAAAATAATTATTTCTGCCCAGTCAGCAAACTATGGCCCACCTGTCAGCCTCCTGCAGTGAACAGGGCCGGGCCTGCCTGTCAGCGACCGCGTGTGAAGCCGAGTCGACCTCGAGCCGAGCCGAGTCAGAGTTTGACTCGAACTCAGCTGAGCCAAGCCGCGTGGATCCACGACCGTTAGATCTGAGCGGGCAGCCGCGGATGGCTGCCACATGGCGCTCTTCGAGCCATGGCTGCTTTCTCTCTCCTCTATATATATATTAGTTTAGTTATTTTTTTTAGGGTTTTTCTTCAGCCGAATTTTGGAGAAATGCCATCTAGGGTTCCTTCATCTTCCAGAAGCCATTGCGCATATCTCCGGACTCCAAACGTGGCCTAGTTTTTTGTGTTAGAACGATATTGAGGTTAGCTTTCTGAATATATTTTTTTTTTATGAAATTATGAGTATTAAATTCTAGAAAATTCGTAGAGCACAGCATATCCAAAAATAGACGTGTTTCGATATTTTCGCGATTTCGGGAGAACCAGGAATCAAAATCATGAACCGTTTGAAGTTTCGGAAAGCTAATGTCTAGATAATTGACATATGTTTTTTCCCAGAATTTAATTTAAAGTATTTATATACTGTTAATTCTGTAGAACTTCTAGGTTAGAATTTAACCATCGGTGCACAATACAAAATTTGTATGTACCATAATTCCCAAACGAATTTGAATTCGGATGAGCCATAAATTCCAGCATGTTTTTGACGCTAAAATATACAGGAAATCATGCATGAAAGTTGAGTTTGTGTCGGTTGACTTTTCGGTCAACAGATTGCCTCGATTTGCGTGCCATGAGTCTCGAGTTGATAAAATTCAGTTTCTTTGAACGAAATTTAGGAATTAACATAAAAATCAGAATAATAAGATTAAAATAAGATTTTAGAGTAATTATTCCAGAATTAAATAAATTAAAATAAATTATCTTTTGACGTAATAAATTTGTAATATATAGGCTATTTGGACTGTGACTTGGACTCTGATTCATACCAGCAGTAGGACCCCAGGCGAGTATATTCTCTGACAGTGTTCCAGTAAGATGTTAGTATTTAGCTACCATGGTTAGTTTACATCAGACCCTGAGTCGGAGAACCAAACGCGCGTTCGTACATTTACATGTACGCAAATATTATTCAGTTTGGTATATATATTTATGTACGTAATTACTATATGTATTCCAATAATTATGTAAATAAATTTATGGTTATATTATTATATAGTTATATGAATATATATGTAAGTAAATGTTAATTGATAATTATGACTAAATATTCAGACTGTACGACCCTAGGACACTGTGGACTATCCCATACTTACCTTGACCATGTTGACCCTAAGAACTTGTGAATTTGTCCGCCTTGCGTACATTAACGTAATGGCATAGACACCTGTCAGTTGACTGACTAATTTCGTACAGTACTTGAAGACGCGACACCCGCATAATTCAACGCGTAATTGACCGTGTTAGATGACTAGTGTTACCCCTAGTATACCCCCTGAGTCTAGTGTAAATGTGGTTGTGTATATGCTAGTGTAAAGACTAATACTTCTATTGTATTATATTTATGTGTACATAGGATATTGGATTTGTTCTGCACAATTTCTGGAGCAGATTATTGGTACATTGCAGCTTCCTTGCCAGGCAAGTATACCTTGCCATTGTACTGTCATTTATATTCCATATGTTGCATGCATCTTTATTTTATGTCTTTAGTTCATATATTTTAACTGTTATATAAAATGCACGTGGCGGTGTCGTCGCGATATATTTTATTTATGTAATTGCATTGACCTTGTTTATGAGACTACCCCATTATCATGTAGCATCATCAGGTTCATTTGACTGTGACACATATTTTTATACGAGTTGTGAGTCTTATATAGATCACGGACGTACGTATTGACTGATCATCGGTACGTGTAGGCCGTGCGTTAGGAATAACTGCTGTTAGAAACTTTGTATGCTAGTAGACTTGGCAGTTATTAGAGGTCCAGGGACATAACTTATTGTAGTACGGTGGCCCCATCCTTGTCCTTGTTTGGTTGCAGGATTTGGGCTAGGGTACTAAGAATAGGCTATGAACCAAATTGTGTCATGGATGTGACATGCTTAGAGCATGGGGTGGGGAGAACAACAAGTACCACATTTGAGCTCCTTTGTACTTTTTCTATTATGCGCCCGGATTCTCCGCTGGAGATACGGGTGGTGAACACCACTATATATTATATTATTATCAGGCGGGCCTCCGGCGTTCGAAAGTCGTCATGCCTTTTTAGGCCCCTGGATCTCCTATAGAGAACCATGCCAAATCCCAGGTTTTCAGCCAGATAGCTCACTTGTAGGGAAAGTTGTTCTTAACTGCATTCACTTTAGACGGTTAGGCGACCAATTGGATATTTATTTCAGTACTTTATTGGCATGTGTTTAAGTATCTTGTTATGTCCCTCTGAGGACCTGGTCCTCTGCCAGGTATATCTGTTCTTGAGTATTCGCAGGAGCGCAGATTCGGATGGTTACATGGGATTCGAGGATATCTTCTCTTCAAGTCGTGATTGATAGCTGGTATCTTATATTGTGTTTGTTGTGCTGTACTTATATTGTATTTACTTTTCCATTCGAGTTGGTAGTGGATTTGTTTCCACCCAACTATCATCCTTAGATACTTATATTGAGATCTAGTTTTATAGATACTGGTTATTTATTTATATTTGATTTTGTGGATGAGATTTAGATTGTACCCTATGACTTGTGACATATGTTTATACCACTTGTGGATTGATATTCATATTACAGCATACGTATGGATTTTGGTTTCCATATATTGGAGTTGCCATATCCATGTGGCTGGCATGTACGTGTCCTAGTCCTACGTATTTTGGGACTGGGGCGCGACAGCGTGGCAGCTTGGCCTGCTCACGGTTACAGCTGCACGTTGTTAAAAAGGAATTCATGGAACCCTCCCGTATCCATGCGGCCCAACATATGTGATCCCAGGGATGACTATAAATAGCAGGGTACCACACCCATACAGGAGGGTGATCGGTGAATCTATACTCGAGTAAGAGAGAAGAGCTTCCCCACCGGTTCGTCCACGGAGTAAAGAGAGTTGCTACACTCCTAACCCTTTATCGTCACCCCCCAGAACACAAAATTTGTACCTAGACTGTCTGTTTAGGACTCCTCTCTATACTCTCTTTTTGTTAGTTTATTAAATCAAGTTCTTTCTTAAAGACTTTCGAATTTAATGGCGAACAGTAGCATTGACTATTTCGCTATATTGGATGGAATGTGCCATATCATGATTATTGACTACAATAAAAATATAGTCGTGCTTCCTAGATATGTGCAACAAACCTAAGTTGAGTAGTATTGCGTCTTTATCAATCATATATTTATGGAAACATAAACAACACCTAACAAAGACACGAAATATAGACCTTCTATTAGGCCAAGCAAAGATATCACACACAATTTATGGTTGCTAGGGCCACCTAGAAAACTCCCAACCTTTATTTATTAAATACCGAAATTACGATCAGTTTGTCAACACCCTTAGAGTTACCCTTACACTACAAGAAAAAATTATAACCTCTTACAAGGAAACTCTTACCTACTAATGATAGCCTATTGACACAACGATGCTGATCTAATGATAGCCTATTGACAAAATCGATGGAGTAAACGATGATACTTCAGAACCTCTCCCTATCTTGAAGTGAAAGAACCCCAAGATCGGCCAGACTCTTAGATAGTAGTGGAATTCCTTGAACTATAATGGACAAAAAATATTGAAAGCCCTATTAACTTTCTATTATAGAAGTTAAAAAAACCCTAATTTTTAGGTATCCTAAATTAAGCCTTAAGTTATCCTATAACCCAAAAATATAATCAACATTAAACACTTATCTTGAACTGACATCCACCAAGACTCCAAAATTTATCATATTTTTGGTCCAAAATTTCTTAAAAAAATACACGTATTAACTGGATATTCTACCATATAAACAAGTTGTCAAGTTTGCCAATTTTTTGTTGAAATACAGTCAGATATCCGATTATCTTCGATCAACGAGTCCAGATTGCTCCTACATCTTATCAATTGTACTCTAAAAAAAATCTCTAATAATTGGGTGTTCACTACCAAAATAACTCAAATTAGCAACGTTATTAATGATTCTAACACAAGACATTGCTAAAATTTTAGAAATTTAGCGAATTCAATTAAATTGATTGCTAGTTGTAATGAATTATGATGAATAGTAACTACTGTTAAGTAACATAGAAATAGAAGTCACTAAGAGTCGATGCACATCGTTAAATATTTAATAATAGCGATGTGTAGCAACATATTGGACTACATGTCGCTAAAATTTTATAACGTTTAGCGATGTCTTCTTTGAGACGTTGCTAAATATTTAATATTAGCTGATTATCAATCACTTCCCTACATTCTCTTAAAATTTTCATCTCCCCCTATATTAAAAAATATCACGACCTGCACCCGGTATAGGGACGCGTGTAGTTAGCAACGTCCAGCCTACGCCACAGCATCGACGGTAGAACGCTGTTTGGGTAAACGATCTATCCAGAAATAATGATCATCAAGATATATAATGCCACTAAAGAAGTATGAATGCTCAATCACAGATTTATAAGATGGAATAATCACACGAATATGATATAAAGAACTGAAGAGTCAAATACAACTTATGAGACAAAGTAATAACCAACGAGTCATCAGAAATAAGAAATGCTAATATCAAATGCTGGAGACAAATCCAGTACAACAACCTATCAACTGAGCTACAAGTACTGGGTTGTCAGTCTCAACTGGGAATAGCCTTCCTGAGCCAAAGTCTCTGGCTCTAAGCCAACTACGTCCTGAGGTCCGTAGTGAGTTAGATACCACTCCTCAGTGTCATCTGGGAAAATATATCCAGTCAGAAAAGGAACAAAGTACACCTCTAACAGCTGTTTCAATAAATGATAAAAACTATATAAAAGTAAATAGAGTGAATATACAAGATGCAAGATACAAGTACAAGAGATATACAAAATAGAAATACGAGAATAAAATACAAGAAATGAGCATCACGAAAATGCGCAAGAAATACTACTACTATATGAGTGAGTACCAGCTTTAACATATGATCGGCTTAAAAACTTACACAAGGATTAGGGTTTGGTTAATCATACATACGGTGTATGATCAACACTCACAATGACATGCACAAGGAGGGTATGATCACATATCTATAATAACACTCCCCGCCCTGACTGGTATAGTGGATCCAACCATGGTACGTTGACACGGGATTCACTGGGTAGGTAGCTAGTATCACGCCCCGATCTTTTGCAGGCTAATCGACCGTCCCTACTAGGCGAGAATCTCCGTGCCAGCGCTCCCACGGTACGATCGCTTTGCCCCATCTCAGCGTGATGCAGCACGAGCATGAGCCGCGCTAGTGCAAGGCCATGGTTCATTGGCTGGCGGTGAGAGATCTAAGCCTCAGAGTCGTATAGATTATCCGAGTGCAGCGGAATTAGAAACGCATAGGCTATTTGGTAACAAGTTCACTGAGTCAAAAATAACAGAAGCATTGAATAACACAAGTTGAAGTAAAAAAACTCTTTATTGATATTGTGCAATGTTACAGGCGGCGTATAGCCGAGATTACAAGTCGCTTAAGCCTCTCTCTTTGGAACAGTAAAAGCATGCCAAGTGGCTACATTTGTGGAATGATACATAGGCGATGTTTAGGCGATGTTCCAATATTAGGTCTTGTATATGTGCTTCAGTTCCGGATACAGTGCTCCAAGGCTCCAGAGTGAACTCCATGCCTTAGCACGCACGAAGGAGGCATCCGCACTGAACGAGGTTCTTCCACACCCTGCAAACAACCTGGCGGATTATCAGTACACGAATGCACTGGTGGGGAGGCTACTCGCCCGCTCGACAAATTCGAACAAGTAATATAGGTTCCATGCACGAACTATTACGTTGTCTTTCTAGTTGCCTTATGATAAGTTTTATGGCATATATGAAAGGCCTAACTCGTGTGGCAGTACACCGTACGATATAAGAGGAAACACGTCGAGACTTACCAACTTACCATTTGTCCTTCACTGTCCAAGGCAAACAAAGTTAATTTCAAACACGAGCATGTATGAACATTCAGAGCAATAACATATGTAGATACTGTGTTATGAACGAGACTATATTTCGAATGCACGAGTTACTCTGATTATCAGGTGTGTTGCATAAGATGATCAAGTGCTCTTTATGCACAAGTGTTGTTATACCATGATCATTTAGGTATTTCAGATTTATCTTGGTGCAATATAATGCAGTGACTCGTACGCGAATTGCCTCTAAGCGAGGATGACTTATCTATATAAATAATTATCGCTGACATAGCCATAAAGGACGGTTTTGTAGTCTCAAGGTCGAGGATAAAGTGCAAGCAATAAAAACAATGGGCATTGCACTCATTCTACCGAAACAGATGACTACCAGAAGTTCTGTCTAGACTGGATTGGCCCCAGTAACCCAATGACCATCCGCGGGACGAGATCCGAAGATCATCCTTGATTCCAAGTTTATTCGCGACACGCAGTCTTGGCTCTTCCAAATCCATAACTTGATATGATAATCTATGATTTTTTTTCTGAACCGAGCATTTGCTCCACGAGCTGTGATTCTTTCTTTACTTGACCTAATTCTCATTCAGATGTAAACTGGATATGATTATCATTTAATGTAACTTGATATGCTTTCTATTCAGATATAAACTTGCCTTGATCTATTACCCTGGTGCAGGGACTGCCTTTGGCGATCAAACGGTCCCAGATACTATAGGTTCATATTGCACAAAAGGACTATTTAATAGTCTTCTGACTAAGTTGAATGCATGCACGATATATGATAGTGTTCTTGATTGTGGCATGATTTTGTGCTGCAAACATTTGAGGCAAGACAAATTTAAATAGGCAAGCGTTACATTCTTAAGGAACTTAAGCATTCACTTTGGCTCGGGCCGAAGGTTAGCCGAGGAGTGAAATCGTAAAGGGACTTACTGAGTGACATAGTCTGGGGTCATGCAGTATAGCAGTGCACAACGAAGTGTATAATGTTCATATCATTCAACTCGAGGCATAGCCGGGTCCCGTTGCATAAGGCAAGGGTAGCACGCGAGGGTCTGAATATAAGTAATATTTTATTTTTATGTTCTAGTACAAGCAATACAAGTTAGAATTATTCCCTTAGCTAGGTGCATTGTATTCTTATTAGCATGTAGAGGGTGATTCACCTAGCGACTAGCATGTATCGTTCCATATTTTATGTGTGCTGGCTAAGCAAAGAGAAGTTCACCGTAGCCACCCACCTTAGCGATGATTCGCCTCGGTTGAGCGATACGTCGAGCGAGCCTCTGAAAGCTTAAGCCAAATTCCTGTAGGTGCAAGTCTCGATATCCTTTGCCTCAAATGAGTACTCTCGCAAGAGCAAAGCGGGTCGGATTATGGTATAAAACCCCTAATCCTAAAGACCGTGTTTACCCTTTTTAATTAATTAATAATTTAATTATAGTAATTAGTGGCTAATTAGGAGAAATATATTTTATTGAATTTTTATTTTAGATGTTTGTGAACTTAGGGGATTTATGGGACCATTAGGAATTTTTCCTAATTTATTTCCTGTAGGAGACCCGTTGGACAGTTGCTAGCTTAATGGTATGCATTAATATAATTCTAGACTTTTTCTATGGGTATATATATATATATATATATATATATATTTACTTATTTATTTAAAAGAAAAAGAAAGAAAAAAAATGGAAAGAAAAGAAAACATTAATATACTTATTATTGGATCCAAATCCTATTGGACCTACCCAAACCCAATAACCAACACTACCCAAACCCATCATATGCATAACTACCCAAGACCCGCTAGTTGAACCCAGCCACCCGCTTGCAACTAGCACACAGCACCCACCTCCTTAGTAAAAGCAAGCAGCAGCAATTGGAAATCCCCACGACCGCGCGGCCCATACACCCCCCCCACGAACACATAACCTTTCTCCCTTTGCTATATATAAGCTTCTTTTAAACCAAAACCCTAACCCTAGATCATCCTTTCTCTTTCTTTTCCCATCTAGACCTAGAGAGCGCCGCCACCGCAGCCTGACCGCCATCAAGCCGCCAGGAACCGGACCCCGATGACCGCGACCCCGCGCACCCTGTGCGCTGCAGTTTCAAACAGCAGGGTACCTGTGTTCCATCGTTGTTTTTCGTCACCTCGCTGAACCAAACGTCACCCGTCTTCACCGGTATGATCATCACTTAACCCTCTTCAATACCTGTATGATAGTTAACCTCGAACAACTTGTAATTCCAGGCAAAAATAGCGTAAAAGTTGGCAGAAAATGACACTTTTTGGGTATCGTAGAAAACTTCGGTGACCACCTATGTTCACGGATTCGTATCTCCCACCACAGAGATCCGAATTCGATTTTTCTTTTTGGTATGCGGAGACCACTTAACCTAGTTTAATTTTTGTTAATTAACATTAGATTATTAACTACTGTAGGTAGAATTAAATTTGTTGGAAAACCCCAAAAATACACTTTTTTAGATTTTTAAAAATTGTGAAATAGAGCATGTCCCGCCAAACGGGACTGCCCCGCCGTGTACCAAGTGTACTAAACGGTGTGCACAGTGTACCCGAACACGTGAGAGTTCCCAGAAATTGATTCGGACGCGTCTGCGTGTCGGAATCAGCCCGTATCCACGGACAAATCTCGTGTCGCAACTTTTGTGAAAGCTGTGCGCATTTTGTGCACGCTCGTCAGATTACAAAAAAACTTATGCCACTGAACTCGTGGTAATGCGCTGGTCCTGTGACCCAATTTTCACGTAATTATGAGACAGTTGACCAAGTCGCCTATTGGCGGGCACTACGGTTGACTTTTTGGAAGAATTTGTGTTCGGCACACCAGAATCCACATCTGGATATACCGTTGAGTTCGTATGGACATTTAGAGTTTGATTGACCTGTAATTTGTCCCATTTAGATACTGTTACCCTTGACACATTTTTTGGTGCAAAGTGGCCCACATGTGGAGCCCCCTTTGACCCAAAATTACCGTTTTGCCCCTGTGTTCAAATTGGATGAAAGGGGAGTGCTTTCTAGCTATTTTGCTTATTTTGGAAACTTTGGTGATATTTATTTCAGCATCCGGAGACATTTATTCTGAGACCGTAGTTTCTGACTCTTGGTGTTTGACATCTTGATATTACTCTCTACAGCTCTCTTGCTAGGCAAGTATACCTTGTCTTGTTGTACTGTTTAAATTCTGTATTATTATTTGCATATTTATATTATAAAACTATGCATGTCCGAGAGAGACTCGGGTGTAGTCAATGGAGGCGTTGACCTTAGGACTTGTGTCTGACCTTGTGTCTAGTAGACCCACTTAAAGTTGTGGAGTTATCGGTATGACTTCCCAGGCCTTGACACGTATCATTACACGTCACAGAGTATGTTCATGTAGGTATAGAAGCATAAAAAATACGCTGGATAGCTATACACAGCATATTTATGTAGAGCAGCGTAAACTGATAACCTCAGAGCCCCCAACGTCCAACAGAGCTCTTTCGCTGAGCATAGCGGAAAATATAAGCTCAAAGGACCATCCGCGTAATGCAGTATGTCCAGGCCGCTTTGGCATAAAGAAGGTGCTACATCGTCTCTATGGCGTAAAACACATCCGCTTTCAATGCAATATTAAAGCGTACGAGGAACGCTTCGTATCCCCCGAAATGAACCTGTCAAATCACATAGTGAACCAGACGTCTGACTCCTGACAAAGAGTACTGTACGGCTAACCAGACGACGGCTGGAATAATGACAGACCACTCGGGACACGCCTCTGCAATTAATGCCCAGGATGATGGCGGATCTCTGTATTTAATGCAGGGGATTTGATTAATATCACCGAACCGACGTTTACTGATGTCTCCTCGCCGTAAGCTTCATTTACGCATACAAGGGGATATGCTGCCTTATTTTACACAGGCAGACATGAACTATTTATGCTTTGCGAAAGATAAACGGACTGCCAAGTCAAAAGCTGCTATTTGTACAGGGCTAGAGGCTCGTCTCTGCACCTAATGCTCAAAACGGTGGCAGGTCTTCGAGACACACCTCTGCAATTAATCCGCAGGATGATGGCAGATCTCTACATTTAGCGAGAGATTTGATTATATCTCCAAGAGCCGTAATTCCGGCTAAGACGTCCACATCATCTCGGCTTCTACGCCTTCTCGGCCTCTATGACCACTCTGGCACGTTACGCAGCGGCTTCTACGCCCATTCAGCTTCTATGCTCACTCGGCTTCTACGCCCATTCAGCTTCTATGCTCACTCGACTTCTATGCCCATTCGGCCTTCTATGCCTACTCGGCTTCTATGCCATCAGGTTTCTACGCCTACCTGGCTTCTATGCCTACTTGGCTTCTACGCCATGGTGACAAACATTGGCTTCTACGCCAACCTCTTCTACACGAGGGATACCTACCTACGTGGCTTCTACACCGTGATCTCCGTAGCAATTATACGCATTTTGTCCCTTAGTTGGACCCGCGTCACACGCTCATTCAAAAGATCATCTATACGCAGGTATTGGTTATTTTAACCGTTGTGTAAAAGGGTGCTATACTTTCCACTACTCGATTTTTACACCGACTGAGTGGTCACTGTCACTAAAAACTCTATAAATAGAGACCTCTATCAACAGAGGACAAGGTTGAATTTTAGAAAGGTGGAAGAGATTGGGGAGAAAGAGTCTTGGAGAGAGAAAAATCCGGAGCTCAGGCAAGGAGTAGCGATCAACGACTTTGGCATCGTGCATCCATCCTCCTTAGCAACCTCCGAAGCTGCTCTCCGTCTTCTACGGCACCTCTTCATCATCATATGGTCCAAGGGCTAAAGTGATCGACTGCAGATCAAACACCTATAACAATATTTATCCAGATTTAAAAATTGTACTCGACATCCTCGTATAGGATTAATTGTACAAGCTTGTTTGTAAACCAAAGAAAACGGGTTTCGTATAAACCTCGTCTTATATACATTTCTTCTTTCGTTTATCACCATAAACAAGATGGCGACTCTGCTGGGGACATCTTTCTCTTCTGATGAGGAAGCAATTGCTCAACACGATACGGTGTTCGTGGGATCCGTGAAGAAGACACTGGTCGTCCAGTTCGACCAGTCTGCTAACGAAGACATGCTTCGGACAGGGGGTAGCTCTCACTCTCTTTCTGTACAAGACAACAGGAAGCTGCGCAGGGTCTGGATGCCCAAGACATCCACTACCATTCCTGACG
Source organism: Iris macrosiphon (assembly GCA_036927795.1). Lineage (NCBI taxonomy): Eukaryota > Viridiplantae > Streptophyta > Magnoliopsida > Asparagales > Iridaceae > Iris > Iris macrosiphon. The sequence goes on along the minus strand of JAYESA010000017.1, from coordinate 6,150,289 downwards.
ACTCTCCGATCTCTCCGATCTCTTCGACCAACGAGGTTGTAGCATTGCTCCCTCTGTGCCTTGTACGTAAAATTTAGTCTCCCGTCTCTGGCGGAATAGACAAAACTTCTGGCAATGCCTTAGTGCCAACCCAGAAGTACATCCCGCGCCTTGCACATAAAATTCAGTCTCCCGTCTCTGGAGGAATAGACAAAACTTCTGGCAATGCCTCAGTGCCGACCCAGAAGTACACCCCGCGCCCAGCACGTGAAATTCAGTCTCCCGTCTCTGGCGGAATAGACAAAACTTCTAGCAATGCCTTTGGGCTAGCCCGGAAGTCCACTTTACGCCCTGCGCGTAAGACTACATCTGCCTTACACGAAAAAGCAGATGATCCCTGCAAACTATGCAAGGGAAAGCAAGTAGCGGACTCCTCAACTTCTCGGCCTCTACGCCAGCAAGGGAAGAATCTGTCCGCCCTCCGGATTATGCGAGGAACTGATGGTCGACTGAGGGCCTCCTCGGCTCTACGCCAACCAGAGCAGAGCTTCAAACTACGCCAGGTGGAATCCCTCAGTGTACAGAAGGCTCGATTGACGAAAAGATACCCTCCTCGGGGATTATCCGCCACCCAGACGGCCAACCTGTTGTATACAGGTGGCACAAGGAAGATAAGGAACAAGCCATCATCTTCTTCTTCTGTAACTTCTCCTGACCTGCATAAATATCTAATCTAGAAACGCAAGAAGAGGGGATCTTCCAGCATGGCTATTACGCCGCCTAATGAGCACTGTTGTAATAGTCACAGGATTTTAATTAATTGTTGCTGTTCTAAGAAAAAACGGTCAGATTTTGACCGGCTAAGCTACTCTCCATCTTTCCTAGAAGAAGAGCCCAAGCATGCATCTGTGAACATGGCTTCACATATACCTGGAGGGAGCTCAGGCTCAAGACGTCCGTCCTCTAGAACTCCGAGCCGAAGGAGATTCAACTTGCTCCTTAGGGACACCGAAGCTGGGGTATTCCAGAACACTCGTTCGAGGTCATGACAACTGACTTCGTGCTCTTCTGATTCCTATGCTGGGGGTTGCCAGTCTCCCGAATCAGATACTGAGAGTATAGAGTCAACTTCTGTAGCAACCTATACTCATCCTTCAATGACGCCCAGGGAGATGGGAGTTTATGCCATTGAAGATGAACACGAGGAAGCCACGCCATCAGGGAACGCTGAGCAACGCATTACTACACTAGAGATATCTCTGAAACAAATGCAATCCATGATGGAGAACATACACTAAATGATGCTAACTCAACAGGCAGCTGCTATGGCTCAAATATCGGTCCCGCCTACTCAGATACGCGTGGGAGTGGACTTACCACCATCCAACACAATCCAAGAGCCTGCTCTAGATCAAGAGTCAGCTGGTCCTCCACTTCCTCACTCGGAGAATGTATTACCTCCTGCGGGAGTCGCGATACAACCAACTCCGCACCATTCCGTGGTCTCGCTACCGGCTAAAAGTTCGATACAAGCAGTACGGGAGTTGAAAACCCAATTTGATGTCTTGAAGCACAAAGATCAGCTCAAAAAATTAGAAATTAACCAGCCTTACCCAGCTATCTTGGAAGAGGCCCCTTTCCCTCCAAGGTACAAACCTCAGACTATGGCTCTGTTCGAGGGAAAAATATCACCAAGTCAGTACATGAACTATTTCAGTATGATAACGGTGTTGCTACAAGGGAATGATGCCTTCCTCACCCGGGTGTTCAAAGGCTGTCTCTCAGGAGTCGCTTACCAGTGGTACCGCAGCCTGGTGGACAACTGCATTGCGTCCTTCGAAGACTTCAAAGCTTTATTCTTTACACGATTCTACGAGGAAGGAATGGACATGTCTATGTCCTCTCTCATCGAAGTCAAGCAGAGAGAAAAAGAGGACGTTTTCACCTTCGTCGAACGTTTTCGTCAAGCCACTCTACAGATGCCTCCAGGGGTTCCAGACTCTGCATTGGTGAACATCTGCAGGAAGAACCTTCTTTCCGTAATCTCGGTGTTCATAGGACCATATCAGTTCCATGATTGTCCCTCATTCATCATCTCAGCGATAGCCGTCGAAGACAACAGTCAGAAAGTGCGTGACAATGGCATCATGATCTCTGCCTCCGACAGAGGCAAGAGGTCATCTCCCAACAATGACCATCCCCGTGGTTCCAAAGGAAAGGAAGCCCTGACAATCAATACGTCCAGGCAAAAGACTGCAGCTACCACGCAGACAAGACCAGAGACTTCCAGGCCTGTTGAAGTATACTCCTTCGACGACGACGATAACTCGAGCATATTCGAGTGTCTCATCAAGAGCGACAAGATTACCCTCCCTGAGCAGAGGCGGCTCAGTGAAGTCAGCAGTACTAACAACCCCAAGTACTGCATCTTCTACAGATACATACACCACCCGACAAAGGTGTGTTACATAGTGAAAAGGAAGATCCAGGAGCTGATCGATGCTAAGGCTATCACTCTACACAATAACGAGAAGACGGTTACGACCAACATGATCTATCTGTAATTTGGCAATCTGTCTCCCCAAGAAGTCCCGAACGGTGTTACACCTATTTTCCAGACAACGATGAACATCGTCAATCTTCCTCCAGCTAGAGGTAAAAAATATGACCTGATACACCTAACCATCCGGCGGGGCAAGATTATGTGGGTTCATCCCGATTTGGTGTCAGAGCTCGAAAAAAAGACTAAAGCTACTAAGGCTAAGTCTAGAAAAAGCTCCAGATGTAAACCATGCCATATGGTTGCGACTTCTTTAACATCAGACGAAGACGAGGTATTGGCTGTAACCCGTTCAGGGAAAGCTTACCTCAAGGACTACGGAGCAAGTCAGGAAGATACACCGGCAGATGCTTCAGCCGCCAAGCCTTCAGAACCAGAGCCCGTCGTACTAGAGACCGGTCCTTCGAGACCAACTTCGACGGACAAGGGGAAGTAGAAAGAAGTACGCTTCGACAAACCTTTGAAAAATATTCAGAACAAAGGTTTAGAGAAGCCGTACAACTTCGACATCCTGGCCCAACTGGCTAATACACCAGCCAGGTTGTCCCAAGGATGAGTTTGCATCGATTACCGAGATCTGAATACAGCCTGCCCCAAGGACGAGTTTCCTCTTCCCATCACAGACATCAAGATTGACAATACATACGGTTTCGAACGTATATCTTTCATGGACGGATTCTCAGGATACAATCAGATCAAGATGCATCCTGAAAACGAGAAACATACTGCCTTCCAGACACCATTGGGGGCATATTGCTATACGGTCGTGCCCTTCAGATTGAAGAATGCCGGGGCTACATACCAACGGGCTATGAGTAACATATTCCATGAGCATTTACGCAAGACAGTAGAATATTACGTGGACGATATAGCTGTCAAAAGCCGCCTCAAGGATAATTACATCCAAGACTTGAAGACAGTATTTGAGTTTATGCGCCAACATCAGCTCAAAATGAATCCTACAAAGTCCTTTCTGGGTGTATCTAGTGGAAAATTCCTGGGATTTATCATTACCGCCAAAGACATTCAAGTGGGCCACGATAAAGTCAAGGCTATCTTAGAGATACGACTACCCCATAATCTGAGGGAACTCAGGGGATTTCAAGGTCGTCTGGCTTATATCTGGAGATTCATATCCAACCTCTCTGGCAGATGTCAGCCTTCTTCTTGTCTCATAAAGAAAGGTGTATCCTTCGTATGGGACGAAGCCTGTCAGCAAGCGTTTAACGATATCAAACGCTACCTCACTCAGCCTCCAGTTCTGGTGCCTCCCGTCATAGAAAAACCATTCTTCCTATATGTTCGAGCGATGGACCACTCTTTGGGAGCTCTGCTCGCGCAGAAGAACGAAGTGGGACATGAACAGGCTATTTACTATCTAAGTAGAATGATGATCGGAGCTGAGCACCGGTACAATCCAGTGGAAAAGGAATGTTTGGCTCTGATGTTCGCTATTCAGAAGACGCGGCACTATGTCACCGGCCAGACTATTCATATCATCTCCAGGATCAATCCTCTTCGGGTACTGATAAATAAGCCGAGTGTTCTTAACTCTCGACTCGCGACCTGGGCGATGTTATTAATACCGTATGACATGGTGTACGTCCCTCAGAATTCCATCAAAGGCCAAGCATTGGCTGACTTCCTGGCTGCTCATCCGATCCCGCAGGCCTCCAAATTATAATAAGACATTCCCGACGAGGTTGCAGAATATAATTTCGTAATGGAAAGCGACGCATGGCAACTATTCTTCGATGGCGCTTCCAGGATTGGTCCCAGGGGAAACGTAGTTTCAGGAGTAGGAATCGTCCTGGTTACTCCTAACAAACTCGTCGTCTACCGAGCATACTCTCTTAGCGAGCCCTGCTCCAACAACGTCGTGGAGTACAACGCTCTACTAATCGGGTTCCAAGTCACTAAAGAGCTGGGGGTCGAATCTCTGGAAGCTTTTGGTGATTCTCTACTTATCGTCAATCAAGTCAGAGGAGTATATGAAATCCGTAATCCAGACCTCATCCCCTATCATCAAGCAACGGTCGAGATAGCCATGACATTCAAAGGGTTCTTCCTAGAGCTTGTACCTCGATCTCAGAATCTGAAAGCTGATGCCCTAGTCAGTCTAGCTGCAGATTTAGCTACTCCTATAAGAAGGCAGAATTCGGTAATCCTTCTTAACAGAGATTTATTCTGTATGAAGAACAACTTTCACATAGAACGCAGCTACGCTGTGAACATCGATCCTCCTACGAGAGATTGGAAGAGTCCCTTTTATAGATTTTGTGGCATACGAAATCTTGCCGGAGGACCCTAAAGAAGCAGTATCCGTCAAAAGACGATCATTGCGCTTCTACTTCGATGCATCTTCACAGTGCCTATATCGCCAGACCTACGACGGACTACTATTGAGATGTCTCTCCGATGACAAAGCACAGCAGATTATCCGTGAAGCTCATGACGGCATATGCGGGGCGCATCAACCCGGTCCTAAGCTACAGGATCGTATTAGGAGAATGGGCTATTACTGGCCTACTATGATCGCAGACGCAATCAAGTATGCCAGACAATGCAGAACCTGTCAGGTTCATACAGACTTCATACATCAACCGTCTGAACGTCTATATCCTACGGTCACATCATGGCCTTTCGAAGCATGGGGTATGGATATCATTGGCCCTATTCACCCGTCTTCTTCTAGAGGTCACCGGTTCATACAGGCCATCACAGACTATTTCTTCAAATGGGCAGAGGCGATCCTTCTTGCTGAGGTAAAGGCGTCTAATATGATCAGCTTCATCAAGCATCACGTCATTTATTGCTTTTGGATTCCCCGAAGGATAATCCATGACAATGGGCCTCAGTTCATCAGCCAAGCATTTCATCGATTTTGCGATAAAAGTTGGATACAAAATATCGCCTCTACGGCATATTATCCAGCTGCCAATGGTTTGGTGAAAGCCTTCAACAAAACTATTATCAAACTCTTGAAGAAGTTTATCTCTTCGAACAAGAGAGATTGAAACGAGAAGCTGGAAGAATGTCTCTGGGCATACCGTACAACGGTCCGAGCACCGATAGGTTGCACCCCATTCTCATTGGTCTACGGGAGTGAAGCAGTTGTTCCTATCAAAATTTAAATTCCATCACTCAGGATAGCAGTCGCTAATGAGTTAACTCAGGAAAAGAATGACCTATTAAGGCTTCAAGAGCTAGAAGGATTAGACGAGAAACGCCTTCAAGCTCAACAGAGCATCGCATTCTACCAGGCACGTATTTCCAGAGCTTTCAATCATAAAATAAAAGAAAGGGTGTTCAAAGTCGGCGAGCTAGTCTTAGCCGTCAGAAGGCCGATGATTCTTACTCACAGGAGGAAGGGCAAATTCTAGCCCAAATGGGAAGGCCCTTACGTGATCGAGACAACGTTCTCAAATGGTGCTTACAGGTTAGCCCAGCCTAATGGAGACCTCATAATGGCTCATATCAATGGCAAATTCTTGAAAAGGTACTATGCTTAACCTACTTTGCTCAAGTAAAATATGGCAAAGATCTAATTCTGACAAAATTACTTCCAAGACAAAACTAGTTGGGACATATTCTATCATGTCCGTATGACCTCTGAATAGATATGTCCTGCTAAAAGTTTATCGAGAGTATATCACGTCCATACTACCTCTGATATAACTTTCACCCAAACCTGTTATTTATATTCCAAAATGATGGGTCCACAAAGTAGATGAAAAGCCTCTTTATTATTCCCAAAAAAAGAGCAAAATTATATTTGCAAAGCAAAAAAAGTACATCATTAGGGGAAAGTGGTCAAATCACGAATCTGCTGCGCCAGTGCAGCCATTCTCGCCTTCCTGGAGTCCAAAACGGTAGCTCAAGCTCGCTCCAACCTTGTCTCCTCATTATTCAAGCCAGATAGATCAGACGGGGCATGTGCAAGAGCGGCGTGTATGGCACTCGCATGTGCCAAGTTCTGTTGAGCCGCTTCCATTTGGCTCTGTAACACATGTACACCTGCGGCTAAAGCGCGAGACTACTCCTTCGCTAAAGCAAGCTTAGCCTCCAACTTGCGGACCCTCGCTTTATTTCCTTCATGTTCAGCTTTGCTCTTGGCCAACTGGGGAACGAAACACTCTAAGATGGTATGCTCATCATTTATCTCCTTCTGCCGCATCTCGACAGACTTCCTCAGAGCTTCCAACTCCCCCAGCCTTGCAGTCAAGGAGTCGTATTCAGCCTGGACCAGATCGTCAACACTGTCTTGAGATAGCTGTAGGTATTCGTTAATGGGTTGCTCCAAACCATTAACCACCTCCTCTAGGGCGTCAGCTATCCCAGTGTCGCCGAATTCCCTGACCGGCACTATCGCCATCTGAGAGGACCTGTTCAAAGCCTTAAAGCTCAAGTTCTTCTCTAATACCCTGGATATGAGCATCTTCAGGGTGGTATGGAAAATGCCGATGTACTGCTCAGTCACCAGGGCTAGGTCTGAATGGATGCTGGGAGTGGCTGCGATATTGGCAAACCCCGCTCCAGGCACGACCGCAAAGGACGTTGCCACGGCCGTCGCCTCCATAGGTGGTGAGACGAAAGATGAAGCGCCAACACCAGACGAAGTAACCAACGTACTCGAAGGAGGCATTGTCGCAATGACAGGCTCGTCCTCTTGAGGCATCGAAACCTCGTCGGCAGGTGAGCCGGCACCCGAAGATGCTTCCTCTTCAAAATCAGGCACCTCAATATCGCCGCCAGGACCTGACACAGAGCCAAAGGGCGCGTCTACATCGCCCTCTCCGAAGAGGTCTTCCCCTGAAAAGAAGACAAAAGGAAGTTAATATCAGCATAATATTAATTTTCCTAGAGAAGAGGCATAAAAGAGGATATTTACCCATGGCCAATGCCATATATGTCGCATCTGCAGCCTGTACAGCTAAATCATTTCTTAATGATGCAAGGCAAGCTGTCATACCTGGAGAAAGGGGTCTGCGAACTGATACTGGCAAGTAGTCTTCCAGGTCCTCCTCAAATTTCAACCGAGGCTCATCGGCTGGAATCTCGCTAAGTGCGCTCACAGGCGCGGCAGGAGTCCCTCCCGATGCCGATCTGGCTAGAGGTATACGGAATCCTATTATACTCAGCCCCGGAGGCGACTTCGTTCCACTACCTGAAGCAGTAGCAGCGACGGCAGCCTCCAGCTGAGATTCTCTGGTACCGTCGGCAGAAACTGTAAAAGGGGCCTCTCTAAAAGGCGAGGAACCTCCAATCAAAGAATCATCCCCAACATGGGGAGAAGCACGCTCACTTCCAGGAGCCTCAATACCAGGAATCCGGAGAGGACGAGTAACCGTCTTCTTCTTCCTCTTACGAGGGGAAGTCTTCTTCGGAGCAGGAGCACTTCGCTTCCTAGGGATTACCAAAGCCCCTGCAGGCGGAGGTACTTCACCCCTCGGTACCGATACAAGAGGCCCATCCGAAATAACGGACTCCTCACCCTCGTCAAAAGAAACCAAGGGGACTTTGACTCTTCCACCAGGCTTGGAAGAGGGCACTCTAAAACTTCCACGCATATCAAAATTACAATGGAAGGTGTTGTGGCCACATAAAACTGGGCATACGAGTGGAGGATGCACAACTCCGTGGAGAGTGTGGTGACGGGGACAGTAAAAATTTCCCCAGTGCAGCCCATGATGAAGTATCGCCATCCCCTCGCTCCATCGATGAGTCCACCTCTGGACCTGAAGCTGGTGACGGTGTTGTCCACGTGCAACTGATCATACCCAAACTGCCTGGCAAATCGACTAGGCAGGTAGGGTTCAAAGAAGCACTGGTCTTCACTTCTGTACAACAAGTGGGAAGGTCTAATGCAGACCAACCAATTAAAAGCCTCAGGAGAGAGAATGGTCTTCTCTCTACCTGAATCCTCAAGCCTAATCCCCGATTGATTGCGATGTACAGAAGGACAATGCATAAGAGCTTCCAACTATGGCCGCAATTCAGCACCCGCCGACAGTTTAAAACTGTGAGCACATTCCAGGAGTATTTCTTGTAATTCAGCAGGAAACAATCTCCCAAGCTACTACCGAAACCTAGAGACATCACCCGGGGGTTATGGAGAATTAACCATCCCATCAAATACAGGTATGGTAATTCCACCTAGGGAAAGCTTTCACACTGATCTTCATCGGCGAGCAACGCCTCAGTCATCGCCCTCAGGCCAGCTTGTATGCGGCACACTATGGCAGGGAGCAAGCCCAGTCTCGGCCCAAACACCAGGCGTACTGCAGGCCATAAGGTATTGCGGTGAATACGATCCGCAGATGCGATGCCAGGTACCACCAGTCAACGTAGCCATATAGAGAGGAAGCCAGCCAGTTGAGCTTCCTTGGACAGAGACTTGCGACAATGCCTCAGATAACTGTAGGCCTAAGTAACTACAGTATATCTTCCTATCCCTTCGTCGAGGATCTAATCTGGAGCCCCAGCGTCTTCCATAAGATCGTCGACTACCTGATTAGTAAGCGCGCTCAGACAATTCACAGGCTGATCCTTGCCCTCCAAAACTTTCTCCAGCTGAGCAGTCCTTGTCCGGTGAAAAAAGAGGTAGGACGTCCATTTGCTAGTGTGAGCCAAATCTGAAGGCTCACTGTAGAAGGCGGTACAAGCAAGGTAGTGGCACATCAGCTCCTGGTACACTTCCGTTACCCGAGGATCTGAATCTCCCAGCTCCCGGTTCGTGGGAACATACTCTTCATACGGAGTATCCCCCATCGGCAGTCTCGAGATCTCTGCCATCTCTTGGAGGGCCAATCCCAGCTCCCCCAGTGGAGTGGCGAAAGTTTCGGTGAGCGAAATATATCGCTCCATCAGTGCCAGAAACATGTTGGGATTAGGAGGTAACCCAACGCTAGTGCCAATCCCAGCTCCAACTCGATCTGAAAATGCTTCAGGGCCCAATCAACTAAGCGAGCACATCAAAGATTTGTTGGGATCATCCACCCATTGTACCGAGGATTCACCTTAGGGTATACTCCTCCGCGCCCTATGAAATTATTGCAGAAGGTAGGCAATTGCACCGGCTGGAGCACCAAGCTGTCTTCACTCGGGATACTGCCCGGGTACAATCCCCTGAACAACGTTACAGGACCGGAAGGGCGGCTGACAAATAGGCTAGATCCTTTCTGATAGAAGATCTTCCACAGCTTGCCGTGAAGATCGGGAGTCAGCGTCCACGAAATCCTCCTAGGATGTGTAGCATGGAAGAATGCCGAGATGGGATAATCTCTCGGCATCTTGGGCAGATTCAAGACCAAACCCCCGGCAGGGAAAACCCAGAGTTCTTTCTTGGGCTTTATCTGGGACTGCTTATCAATCATGTCCCCGAAGAGGAAAGCCGGCTTTATATAATGTTCCCCGTCTACGTACGTCAGGGGCTCTCCATTAATCAAGTTCAGCAGCGTTCGCTCGCCCTGGACCAATATCAGAATTTCCCTTCCTTCGGGATACTAGGGCCCGAAGATAGGAAATATCACGTGCGACAGATCCTCCAGATAGTTGGAGTGCAGCATCCCGGCAGCAGAATCCATCACCTTGGCTAGCAGAGACTCATGCAAGTTAACTGCAAAGGTGCAAGAAAAATATGTCAGTTTCTATACTGGATATTACAGTATTACAGCATATGCCAAGAGGCAACAGTCTATGCTCTACGCCAAGACTGTACAAACTTGATCGTTTACGCCGAAATTTTCATCCAGAAGCGTAAAATTCAAGTCGGCAGTATACAGTCTGTGCTTTATGATAGACTGCCAAAATTTGAAATGTTACGTCAGAATTTTCATCCACAGGCGTAAAGCTCAAATTTTACTGTATACACCAAATTTTTGGCAGTCAAAGCTCTTACGCTCAACTGCAAAAAATTTGGAGTTTTTACGCTGACACATTAGAAATGTGGGCATAAAAGATAAAACGTCTCCGTGCATCATCTTCCTCAAAGAGGCTTTCAGCACAGAAGACGACCTAGCGCGGTCACGTTCAACGTGTGCGAAGAATTTTTCGTCGGTCTCTTTTCGTCCCAAGAACTCTACCTTTCAGGCCGGGTGCACTGATCGTCGGCGGGATACTTCGCTCAGAATGGAGTTCGCCTTGCCCGACCGGAGATACTCCCGCTCGAGCGAAAGAACGAGAAGAAGAAGAATCGACCTTCTTTCCCTTAGAGGAGGAGGTTGGCTTCAAGGCCATTATTGGAAACTTTGAAGACTCGGGGAAGAAACGAAGAAGAACTCGAATATTTGAAGGCTTTCTTTCGCAGAAGACGGATGGAAAGTTTTTCTCTCAGAGACTTGGGATATATATAGAGTTCGGATGGACTCCTCGGACCCCAAACCAAATCTCCTAATTAATGTTCGGTTATGATTGAGTCCTACGTCAGCCTATTATTCAGATAAGGCGGACAGTCAGCAAATTTGAAAAGTTTTTCGCGCAAAGCAGGTTCGTGGTTTCTACGCTAAGGAGCTTTCTACGCTCGACAGCTACAAATCTACGATTTTACGATCATAAGCTATAAGTCTATGGTTTTATGCCCGGATGCCTTTGTGCTCGGTAGCTTTTATGCTCGAGAGGCTACAAACCTACGACTTCATGCTCAGCAGATATCAAATCGATGATCTTACGCTCGGTGGCGTTTAGTTTACGCTCAGAGGCAACAGATCCACGACTTCACACTCGAAAGATTTCCTTTTTCACAGGCTACAGATCTACAGTTCTACGCCAAGGAGCTTTCTACGCTCGACAGCTACGAATCTATGGCTTTACGTTCGACAGCTACAAGTCGGGTTTTACGACCAGATGCCTTTGTGCTCGGTAGCTTTTATGCTCAAGAGGCTACAAACCTACGACTTCATGCTCAGGAACTACAAGTCTATAATTTCACGCTCGGTGGTGTTTAGTTTACGCTCAGAGGCTGGAAACTTATGATTTCACGCTCCATGACTTCCCGCACATCTGAAAGATACGCAGGCCAGAGTACGCGTACATCCGAACGATTCTCAAAGCGGTCAATTACAAGAGTTCACACAGAAGATACTCCTTCTTGACCTCAAGATATCCCAAGTAGCCGAAGCATACAGAGTTCAACATTAAAAAATTACTCTTCTTCATGGGTCGATTTGAAGTTCATCCAGACTCTAGTCTGAATATTTCATCTATCAAGATGGCAACTCAGTTTGACAGCCATTTCTCGCCCCGTTCCGAGGGATTTTTGAGAAATCATCCTTGATGATGATGTCGGAACAAGAATGCGGTTCATCAGAAGCAACAGTTCAAAATTCTACGCGGTTTCTCACTCCTAAACAGCAGGACAGTTCGAACACTCGAATGCTAAAGCGACTTTCTATGCACCTCTAGTTATGCATAAAAGACAGGACAGGACCTAGCACTCTTTCTAAACAGAGTTGGCGTAAAGAATCAGACGTGTCAAAGCTACACATATTCAGACTTTACAGCAAAAAAGTATGGCAAGATGATCATATGCACGAAAGAAAGACAATTTTATTAAGATTAAAGTCATAATTACATATGAGGGAAATCCAATCTACAAGGGTTTTTCTTCATTTTCATGATTACATATGAGGGAAATCCCGTCTACAAAGGATTTCCCCATCGTTGTCAGAAGGCCACCCCCCCACCCCAGAATCTGTTCTGCCAGGTTCTTGCATGGGCGCCAATTCTTCATCCTTCCTCCAACAGTTGGTCGATTTCTATAACCGACTAAAATGATAAATAGAGGGAGAATACGAAACTGGGCCTGCCTAAATTATGCAGATCCCATGCTCCGTGCACCGTGACAGTTTGAGTTGAGGTATTTCACCCAACTCAATATTCGAGGATGACAGAGCTAGTCTAGCTGCTCTCGTCCCCGGAGGTAACGGGAGAAGGTGCCACTTGCAAGCAACGAGGTAAAATATGATTCTTTCTCTCTCCCGAAGAGCCACCATACAAAGTTGCTGATTATTTCGAGCAAAGGAGGCTATGGTATCCTTCCATGATCCATCGTTGCAGATGACACTTGCTCGAAGATGCCATCTTTTTTGGCCCCTTACAGGCGGGAAGAACATAATCTCCTTCTTCCTCAGATCGACCCGACAAACTCCGGCGATCATCTCTGTGTGGCGAAAGAAATACGGGAAAAACAGGTTAACTCCTCAGCCTTTTTATAGGCGAGAGAGGTCACACCAATCCCCAATGAATCCGCCATAAAGTCAGCCTCGACCGTTTTAAAGCTTCATTCAGAAATGTTTCAAGTTACGAGGAGCGGTTCATGCTTCATTCAAAGCGTTTCAAATTACGAGGAATTTGAAAGCTTTGAAGGGGGTCTTGTAGAAGAATAAAAAATACGCTGGATAGCTATACGCAGCATATTTATGAAGAGCAGCGTAAACTGATGACCTCAGAGCCCCCAGCGTCCAACAGAGCTATTTCGCTGAGCACAACAAAAAATATAAGCTCAAAGGACCATCCGCGTAATACAGTACGTCCAAGCCGCTTCGGCGTAAAGAAGGTGTTACATCGCCTCTATGGCGTAAAATACATCCGCTTTCAATGCAACATTAAAGCGTACGAGGAACGCTTCGTATCCCATAAAATGAACCTGTCAAATCACGCAGTGAACCTGACGTCTGACTCCTGACAAAGAGTACTGCACGGCTACCCAGACGACGGCTGGAATAATGACAGACCACTCGGTACACGCCTCTGCAATTAATGTGCAGGATGATGGCTGATCTCTGCATTTAATGCAGGGGATTTAATTAATATCATCGAACCATCGTTTACTGACGTCTCCTCGGCGTAAGCTTCTTTTACGCATACAAGGGGATACGCTGCCTTATTTTACACAGGCAGACATGAACTATTTACACTTCACGGAAGACAAACGGACTGCCACGTCAAAAGCTGCTCTTCGTACAGGGCTCGAGGCACGTCTCTGCACCTAATGCTCAGAATGGTGGCAGGCCTTCGAGATACGCCTTTATAATTAATGCGCAGGATGATGTCAGATCTCTGCATTTAATGCGAGAGATTTGATTATATCTCCAAGAGCCATAATTCTGGCTAAGATATCCACATCATCTCGGCTTCTACGCCTTCTCGGCCTCTATGACCACTCTGGCACGTTACACAGCGGCTTCTACGCCCGTTCAGCTTCTATGCTCACTCGGCTTCTACGCCCGTTCAGCTTCTATGCTCACTTGGCCTCTACGCCCATTCAGCTTCTATGCTCACTCGACTTCTATACCCATTCGGCCTTCTGTGCCTACTCGGCTTCTATGCCTACTTGGCTTCTACGCCATGGTGACAGACATTGGCTTCTACGCCAACCTCTTCTACACGAGGGATACCTACCTACGTGGCTTCTACGCCGTGATCTCCGTAGCGATTATATGCATTTTGTCCCTTAGTTGGACCCGCATCACATGCTCATTCAAATGATCATCTATACACAGGTATTGGTTATTTTAACCGTTGTATAAAAGGGTGCTGTACTTTCCACTACTCGGTTTTATACCGACTGAGTGGTCACTGTCACTAAAAACTCTATAAATAGAGACCTCTATCAACAGAGGGCAAGGTCGAATTTAAGAAAGGTGGAAGAGATTGGGGAGAAAGAGTCTTGGAGAGAGAAGAATCCGAAGCTCAGGCAAGGAGTAGCAATCAACGACTTTGGCATCGTGCATCCATCCTCCTTAGCAACCTCCGAAGCTGCTCTCCGTCTTCTACGGTACCTCTTCATCATCGTGTGGTCCAAAGACTAAAGTGATCGACTGCAGATCAGACACCTATAGCAATATTTACCCAGATTTAAAAATTGTACTCGACATCCTCGTATAGGATTAATTGTACAAGCTTGTTTGTAAACCAAAAAAATAGGTTTCGTATAAACCTCGTGTTATATACATTTCTTCTTTCGTTTATCACCATAAACAGTAGGGACGCGTGCCTCATACTCGAATGGAAATCAGTATGAGCAACACGTGTAACGGTATTTAGCTTAGTGTTTATTTCTGTAGAGACTTGTATTATAGTACGAGATGTCCACGTCGTGTTCATGACTTGTATATCTACATTGGGTGGGGAGGATGACTTGTAGGCGTATGGGACACCCACTTTCTCTATGCAGATTCCACACTCGACAGAGTGATATGGATATTATATTCTATGTAGATTTTACGTTCTTCGGAGCGATATGGACGTTATATACTATACAGATTCCCCGTTCTTCAGAGCGATAGGATGTTATTACATTACATTGTGCCCTTGTATTGGGGGCACATGTGGCATATACTAGCCAGTCATGCCGATTGGTGAATTACGTCAGCATATGTCTAGCCTACACTTTCCCATACACTCAAGTTGTCCTCAAGTTGTATTTCACTTTGATGGTTAGGTCACCCTTGAGTTTTTACAGTATTTACTTTATGACATGCTTCTATGTATCTTGTTATGTCCCTCTGAGGACCTGGTCCCATTCCAGGTGTATTGTTCATGAGTATTTGTAGGAGCGCAGATCCAGACTGGCTACTTATATTGCAAGAGGTCTTCTCGTCGAGCCTCGTGATTACTAGAGGTTGTATTTATATTGTATTCGTCTTGTTTATTCTTCATTTTAGTTCGACAGTGGATTTGTTTCCATCCAACTGTCATCTTTAGATACTTTATTTTGAGATCTGGTTATAGATATTGGTTATTCATTATAATTGATTTTCTGTGGATGGAATTAGATTATATCCTATGATTTATGATGGTTTATACCACTGGTGAATTGTTATTCATATTACAGCGTACATGTGTTATAGTTTCCATATATTAAAGTGCCATATTCATACGACTGACATACTTACGTGTCCTAGTCTTGCGTATTTTGGGACTGGGACGTAACATATTTTTAGTGGTGGCTCATGCAGGTCAAGAGCATATTGTCTTGGTTATGTTACTGTACCGAGCAAGCCTGCAGATATGATTATAGTATAGGATCTCATCCACAATTGACTATGACTTATCTTCCTTCCAGTCTGTTCTATTTGAATAATTGTATCCTGCTTGATTCCTGTACTTTCCTGATAATTCCTTGAGTATAGTCCCCTCCTAGAATATACTCCTAGAATATATAAGTCCCTGTTGTTAGATGATAAGTAGGGTAATCTTCCTATTAAGAGTTCAACTAGAGTGTTGAATATCTATTGAATCCTAGTATTCCTTATTTATAGATTGGTTTACCATTACCCCTTGATATATTATGAAGACTTGAGAGTAGTATAGACACTACTAGAGTTAGTTAGAAGTTTTATCATGATATTTGACCCTAGTATTGAAGAACCCATAGAAAACCAAAATTTAATATTAGGACTGAACCTAACCTTCATAGTTAGATAGTATTGGAGAACTATAAACTTAGATCATTATCTTGATATTAGCAGGTAGCACCTAAGGAAAACTAGAGGAATGGATTTAACTTTTTCCTTGATCATACCTCAAAAACACATATTAGCATACCACCTCACCTTAGGAAAACCATGATCTTATCTAGAGTCTGCCTAATTTTAATTTTATATCTCGTTCTCTACAACCTTAGCACTCGCTATTTGTGCGACTACTGATTATGCTTTTCCCTTCTTTTCTTTTGACTCGTGCCACTTGATACCTCTAATTATAGACCAAGTAATTTTATCCTATGTTAGATATATAGTTACTAAGATTATAGTTGTAGTCTTGAATTTTGAATTTTTGTGCTTGGTAGTTAGAATTTGATAGTTTTGAGTTATTCTGGTAGATTATAACTTGATGATTATCCTTAGTTTTAAATTGCGTAATTCGTATCCATAACCTAATATAGGTATATCCTCTTTTTTACTTAAGAACCAGTAGCTCTTCCATTCCTACTATTGCCACTTGTTCTATGAGCACTATGATTAAAATTTAAGGTGACCATTACCAATATAATGTAATAGGATACCCTAGTGAGTACCAAGCTCTTTACCGCATATACCCCAATAAGAGTTCATACTTTATTTATAAGAACAAGGTTATTTTTTAGATTTTCTTAAGACTGTCACAGTATTAGTTTATTATCGGGATAGTATGCCTCACAACCTAGTGACACATAGTCCTCTTGACTCATTAATGTAGTATAACTGATTGACATTAACTGTATGCTAGCATAAGAAGTTATTGTTTATCCAAATTGTAAGAACTTAGAGGCCCATACCCTTACTTTGTCGACTATCGACTTAGACAAGGAATTAATATAACAACTGTAGAGATTATAGAGTCTTATCTTTTTATAAACTTAAATTGTTATGTACCTTCTTTCATCATAATCCAGCGTATTTATATTTGTTGTACTACCTTGACTTATGCTGCTATTATAGCCTAGTTTTTGTAAGCTTATTCTTTATCGAGCTTATTCATGACATATGTATTATTGAGGGGCCCATAATAATATATTTTAGAATCAGTGTATTACGGTCTGATCAACCATAGTGTGCTTTATTCGCCCTTCGCTATACTACCTTACATGGATCGAGATATATAGTTAACTAGTAGACACATGTACTTGCTCTCTAGATATGTCTGAGCAGATTATATCAGTTACATAACTATACTGATACGAGCATGCGAATAAGGATTTACCGAATAGGATTTTAATCCACAACTGTTTTGGCAATTCCTATTAAATTCTCTAAACGCCTTGATCCCCATACTTCTATTCTATTACCTTTCCCTTGAAATCTTTATCATTATTTTTTGTCTCCCTTATTTTTGAAGGACGAAATCTCGTGCTTGGTATAAGTTTGATATACAGATAGTACTAGATATACCCATAGGCCAATCGTATTATTTGGTGACTATCTTTTATAATTGATTAAGGGCATATCACATACGATATAATTGGTGTTTAAGTTTTGAGGATTGAATGACATGAGAAAATAAATTAAGGAATATTTTTCTTAAATGTAAGAGCCTTATGTGATAGATGTATAAATTCTAAGTTGGGTAGAAGTCGCATTATTAATTTGAGATTAAATTCTTTTAGATTGTGATCAAACAAAAATTAGATTGGGAGATTAAGTGATTTTAAATGTGGAGAATTTTTTTTTAAGAAGGAGTTAGATGATGAGTATTTAATGAATTTGGAAATCTTGATATATCGGACCAAATATTATACCTCAAGTACATGATTTAAATTTTGATTATTGAAGGTAAATCAGCAATTTAAATTTTGAGAATAAATATATAATTTCAGACTTGAACATTGGTGGATTGAATTTAAATTTTTTACAATTTGATGATTTGAATTAAGGGTTAAAATTTGATTGTTGGATTACCTATTTGAAATATTGAGGATATAAATTAAATTTAAAAATTTGAAGGAAACAAATATTTCATAAGTTGAAGATAGGAATAATACTTTATTAGAGATATTTTCTAAAAGAGATTATGATAGTTAGAGCTCGTGATATGGACTTGATATGTGTTATTTAATTCTTGAAGATGTTATATGGATTAAATTTAAATTTGGATGTTGATGATTTTAAAATCGAAAAGAGGTTACAAGATTTTGATTAAACAGAGGTTATCTTAATTTTGAAAGTGATTGAGATGGATTTGAATAGATTTTAAATTTTGGAAGAGGTTGTGATTGACTTGCCTTATGTACATGAAGGATTAACAAATTATGCCTTATTTTAATTTTGAGGACGAGATTATTTTAAGTTGGGCAGATTGTAAACTCCCTCACCAAAAATTAGACCTACTTGGCTTAGATAGTAAGACTGAGGCTAGCTCGAATCCAATTAGAAATAGAACACGGTATTTTTATTCCAACATTGTATCACTTGGCGTACCTTACCGTGCTTCGATAATTGGAGCACTACACTAGCCACTGCTTCCACAAATTCTACACCCTTGTCCTAGACATGACCGCCTTCTATTCTGACCTTTGTATAACTTATAATTATGATCTCTTGTGCTACATTTTAGCCACACAATATTCGTCACAGACGATTGTATTTAATTCTAAAATAGTTCCAACTTTGTATCCTTGTGCGTTCCAATCAAAATTTGGAGACACAATTTTGACCCGTTTCGTACAACCCAATCTATGACAATATTCTATCCTGAGCCCTCTACGTCCATGGCCCTTGCGTCCCACCTAATGTTATCCCATGTACTTCTAATTAACTCAAGAACACCATGCGCACTAATTTTGATTATTTAATCCAATTTCCATCTTTGTATAATTTTTTAATTGTTGGGTGCTTTTATGCAAAAGTGTATTAAGGTGTCCTCACCAAAGGATATGACACATGAAGAAACCTATTTTACGTTCATATAGATTTTCTCCATGATCTTTGGAATGTGCAACGCGGAACATCGCCCACCTTTTTAAACCTAGCATTGTATTTTAAATAATGCAAATCTTTTACCATCCTTGACTTTCTACCATAGCCTAGTTTTAATTTCGAGGACAAATTTTTTATAAGTTGGGTAGAATGTAAAACCCCTAATCCTAAAGACTGTATTTACCATTTTTAATTAATTAATAATTTAATTATAGTAATTAATGGCTAATTAGGAGAAATAGATTTTATTGATTTTTTATTAGGTGTTTGTGAACTCAGGGGATTTATGTGGCCGTTAGGAATTTTTTCGAATTTATTTCCTGTAGGAGATCCGTTGGACAGTTGCTAGCTTAATGGTATACATTAATATAATTCTAGACTTTTTTTATGGGTATATATATATATATATATATATATATATATATATATATATATATATAAGAAAAAGAAAGAAAAGAAATGGAAAGAAAAGAAAACATTAATATACTTACTATTGGATCCAAATCCTATTGGACCTAACCAAACCCAATAACCAACACTACCAAAACCCATCCTATACATAACTACCCAAGACCCGCTAGTTGAACCCAGCCACCTGCTGGCAATTAGTACACAGCACCAGCCCCCTTAGTAAAAGCCAGCAGCAACAATTGGAACCCCCTACGACCACGCGGCCCATACACCCCCCCCCCCGCGAACACATAACCTCTCTCTCTTTGCTATATATAAGCTTCTTTTCAACCAGAACCCTAACCCTAGATCATCCTTTCTCTTCCTTTTTCCATCTAGACCTAGAGAGCGCCGCCACCGCAGCCTGACCGCCGTCCAGCCGCCCGGAACCCCACCCCGACGACCGCGACCCCGCGCACCCCGCGCGCTGCAGTTTCAAACAGCAGGGTACCTGTGTTCCATCGTCGTTTTCCATCATCTCGCTGAACCAAACGCTACCCCATCTTCATCGGTACGATCCTCATTTAACCCTCTTCAATACCTGTATGATAGTTGACCTCGAACAACGCGTAACCCTAGGCGAAAATAGCAGAAAAGTTGGCAGAAAATGATACTTTTTGGGTATCGCAGAAAATTGCGGTGACCACCTATATTTTCGGATTCGTATCTGTCACCACAGAGATCCGAATACAATTTTTCTTTTTGGTATGCGAGACCACTTGATTTAGTTTAATTTTTGTTAATTAATATTAGATTATTAACTGCTGTAGGTAGAATTAAATTTGTTAGAAAACCCCAAAAATACGCTTTTTCCAAATTTCTAAAAGTTATAAAATGGAGCACGTTCCGCCAAACGGGACCGCCCTGCCGTGTACCAAGTGTACCAAACGGTGTGCACAGTGTACCCGGACACATGAGAGTTCACGAAAATTGATTCGGACACGTGTGCACGTCGAAATAAGCCCGTATCCACGGACAAATCCCATGTCGTAACTTTTGCGAAAGCTGTGCACATTTTGTGCACGCTCGTAAGATTGTAATGAAACTTATGCCACAGCACTCGTGGAACGTGCTGGTCCTGTGACCCAATTTTCATACAATTCTGAGACAGTTGACCAAGTCGCCAATTGGCGGGCCCTACCGTTGACTTTTTGGGCAAATTTGTGTTCGGCTCATCGGAATCCACATCTGGACATACCGTTGAGTTCGTATAGACATTTAGAGTTTATTTGACCTATAATTTGTCCCATTTAGAGACTGTTACTCTTGATACATTTTTTGGTGCAAAGTAGCCCACATGTGGAGCCCGCTTTGACCCAAAATTACCGTTTTGCCCCTGTGTTCAAATTGGACGAAAGGGAAGTACTTTCTAGCTATTTTGCTTATTCTGGGAACGTTGGTGATATTTATTTCAGCATCCGGAGACGTTCATTCTGAGGCCGTAGTTTCTGACTTTTGGTGTTTGACATCTGGATATTACTCTATGCAGCTCTCTTGGCAAGCAAGTATACCTTACCTTGTTGTACTTGCCTTGTTGTAGTGTTTAAATTCTGTATTATTATTTGCATGTTTATATTATAAAACTGTGTGCGTCCGAGAGAGACTCGGGTGCAGTCAACAAAGGCGTTGACGTTAGGACTTGTGTCTGACCTAGTGTCTAGTAGACCCACCTAAAGTTATAGAGTTATCGGTATGACTTTTCAGGCCTTGACACGTATCATTATACGTCACATAGTGAGTTCATGTAGAGACGTGTGCCTCATACTCGACTGGCCATCAGTGTGAGCAATACGTGTAACGGTATTTAGCTTAGTGTTTATTTCTGTAGAGATTTGCATTATAGTACGAGATGTCCACGTCGTGTTCACGACTTGTATATCTACATTGGGTGTGGAGGATGACTTGTAGGCGTATGGGACACCCACTTCCTCTATGCAGATTACACACTCAACGGAGTGATATGGACGTTAAATTCTATATAGATTCCACGTTCTTCGGAGCGATATGGACGTTATATACTATGCAGATTCCCCGTTCTTCAGAGCGGTAGGACGTTATTATATTACATAGCACCCTTATATTGGGGGCATATGTGGCATATACTTGCCAGTCATGCCGATTGGTGAATTACGTCAGCATATGTCTAGCCTACACTTTTCCATACACTCAAGTTGTCCTCAAGTTGTATTTCACTTAGATGGTTAGGTCACCCTTGAGTTTTTACAGTATTTACTTTATGGCATGCTTCTATGTATCTTGTTATGTCCCTCTGAGGACCTGGTCCCTTTCCAGGTGTATTGTTTATGAGTATTTGCAGGAGCACAAATCTGGACTGGCTACTTATATTGTGAGAGGTCTTCTCGACGAGCCTCGTGATTGCTAGAGGTTGTATTTATATTGTATTCGTCTTGTTTATTCTTCATTCTAGTTCGGCAGTAGATTTGTTTCCATCCGACTGTCATCTTTAGATACTTCATTTTGAGATCTGGTTATAGACATTGGTTATTCATTATAATTAATTTTCTGTGGATGGGATTAGATTATACCCTATGATTTATGATAGTTTATACCACTGGTAAATTGTTATTCATATTACAGCATACGTGTGTTATGGTTTCCATATATTGGAGTGCCATATTCATACGGTTGGCATACTTACGTGTCCTAGTCCTACGTATTTTGGGACTAGGGCATGACACATGGCACTTTTGCCGTTTGAGTCGGCAGTCCGCTAAAGCGGAATGGGGTATTACATCATACACCACTCAAAAAAAGTCTCCTCCTAGAGACTTTCTGAGGGCAGGCCGTACTATCGCATTATGGAATCTATCCCAAGCGTTGCAATCGGTACCACTAGATCCAAATTATGAACATAATCTTCTACTCGATTCTTACACTATGTCATGTATATGCCGAGTCAATCTCATTTGTGCCTTAGCATGGGACATATTGCTTAACGCGGAGTACATTTCAATCGATCTTGTTTAACTATCTAGGGCTGAGGCAAACCAATACAAGTCGTTATACTTGTTCATATGGATATTTACTTGTACTAGCATTTGAGATCAGCATATCGTGAGTCTGGATCGTGCACATATTCAAAGCGCTTCAAGCATATGCATGTCAACCAACCAACGATAGCGAAGTCTTAGCACTCGAGTTTCATATCTCATTTAGTCTTGGATCGTGCACATGTTCAAGGCATCCATTAAACATATGCATCCAACCAAACTTAGAGATCGTAAAATCGGATAAGCTATTTGCAAAAATCTCAAGGGTTCTCGTCTTAATGAATCACGAGGATACCTTCGACAGGGTCAATCCAATTCCATATTATTTCCTTTCCAACTCAATCCAGTATTGTCGTTAAGCACAATCTATTCGATTTACTGACTAACGTTCATCTGTTTGGGTCAAACACAATACACGTTATCATTCCCAAGTCAGATCCTAACTCTTATTGTCCCAGTTCTATAGCTTTATTCAAACAATATAGTAAAGTCGGTAACACAGGTTCTGCCTAATTGCTAGGTCAGCTTATAAGGTCATAGGTACAGGTTCAAGCACACGATACATCATACAAATTCATCGCATGATGCTTGCCCCAATTCCTAGGGTCAAACCATTATTCATTTGCACAGGGTATTCTACCCAAGCTCGTTTCACTCAGATTTCTAAACTTCGAGCACAGATTTTCCTACTCTCAAACACACATTCGTTTGTACGGGGGACGAGTCCGTTCAGTAAAATCTATAATATTCATGATGCAAGACAAGTCTAGTGATTTGTATAGTCTATCCCTCCAAACATGTTTTGATAGAATCCTTATCCATTCCAAGCCTAAACCACCAAGTCAAGATTCGATTCCAAGCCCTTTCTAATTATATCTCCAAGTCATCCAACCTGATTCATGTATTCGTTCACGAAATCATCAAGCATGATTTTATTCCAGGTTCTAGGCTAACTTATCCATTGAAGCATATTTGATCACTTGTATTTTAATTTTGTCTCATCGTGTCGAACCAAAAGTCAAGACGGTCCATAAGTTGTCATGCCTCGGTCTCTCGCAAGTTCGATCACCCTCGTTGAACGTGAGTTCCCCACGCCAACGCTTTCGCTGGATAATCGTCCTAATCCCGGTGAGACACATGTACGGGATAGAGTTATGCTCGCACAAGACAAGAACGTTTGAATGTTATGGTTATCTTCGACACAATTCTAGACACCTTAATATTTCACCTTTACTCCTTCCAAGTTAGATATCCATCGAGTCAAGTCCATTCTTGCAGTAATTATTTTTTGTCTAGTAAAATAATCCAAATTCAATGTTATCAAGTCTATTCTATTTTGATACATTCCATTAATTGAGTTCATTTGGAATAATCATCGAACATGTTCTCGTGAGTTCGATTATCCCCGTCGTACGTGAAATTACCATGCCGACGCTCTCGCAGGATAACCTTTCTCGTTTGGACTAATTTCGAGAGTTATTATTTTGAACTTGATTTCAAGATCGTTCTTTCGAACTCCAAGTCAAATCCATTATCGTTCATTTCTTTCATCCATACACAATATTTCTTTTCGGCTAACTTCTTATTCGAGCGATATTGTATTCAAGTTCAGTCCGGTTGTTTCAATCTAAAATTGCTCGTACGATCCTTTAAGTTTCCATCAAGTTTACTTAACCAAGATGTTGATTTCCAATTCCACAATCCCAATTTGATATAAGCCTTATTATTTATTCAAGACAATCTCAAATTGTTCAATCCGATTATCGCACGAGACTTATGAATCCGTTTGGACATTTCTAAGTGATCCATACACCACTCGGAATTGAGTCATCCAATTAAATCCACAATCGATTTGTATCATCCAACACAAAGTACCGTTTTAAGCTATTTTCCAAAAATTCAAGCATGATTCTCTATATTCGCCTAAGCGATAAATTCGAGAATATTTCTATCGGTTGGCATTCTAAGTCTGACTTGCCTTATTCCTGAACAATAGCCCAATCTCGTTGCAACTAACTTGCACCAAAGGTCTTGGCGCGCGATACTCTACACAACTTAGCCGAAAAGCTGTGTGCAAAGCTAACCGTTCAGGCAATATTCGATTGCGTACTAACCAGTTGGGCAAACATGTATAGACATTTCGGGTTTGCACATAACATGCAAGTTCTAGCACAAGTCTAATCCCGAAAGGACTAGCACAGGTTGGCGCAAAGGCCAATCGTATTACGATTCCATACAAGCAATCATATCATTCACATATACTTTTCGAAAGTATTTAGACTCATTGTTGGAACATTCCGTTGGGACATAGAGAGAGAGTGTGCACATAACCCACGAATGAGCTTTCAAAACTGAGAAAATTAAAACGAAGTCCAAAGGCGTATAGCCAAGCTCTGATAATAATCTGTCATGCCCCGATCTTCCGCAGGCTAATCGGCCGTCCCTGCTAGGCAAGAATCTTCGTGCCAGCGCTCTTGCGGGACGATCGCTTTGCCCCATCTGGGCGTGATGCTGCACGAGCGTGAGCCATGCCCGTGCAAGGCCGTAGTTTATTGGTTGGCGGTGAGAGGTCTAAGCCACAGAGTCGCACAGATTGTCCGAGTGCAGCAGAATTAGAAACGCATAGGCGATAGGGTAACAAGTTCACTAATTCGACAATAACGGATGCATTGAATAACACAAGTTAAAGTAAAACAAACTCTTTATTGATATTGTGCAATATTACAGGCGGCGTATAGCCGAGATTACAAGTCGCTCAAGCCTCTCTCTCTGAAATAATAAAAGCATGTCAAGTGGCTATATTTGTGGATTGATACATAGGCGATGTTCAGGCGATGTTCCAACATTATGTCTTGTATATGTACTTCAGTTCCGGATGCAGCGCTCCAAGGCTCCAAAGTGAAGAACACGCCTTAGCATGCACGAAGGAGGCATCCGCACCGAACGAGGTTCTCCCACACCCTGCAAATAACCTGGTAGATTATAAGTACACGAATGCACTGGTGGGGAGGCTACTCGCCCACTCAACAAATCTGAACATGTAATATAGGTTATGTGCACCAACTATTATGTTGTCTTTCTAGTTGCCTTAGGATCAGTTTTATGGCATATATGAAAGGCCTAACTCGTGTAGTAGTGCGCTGTACGATATAAGGAAAATACGGCAAGACTTACCAACTTACCATTTGTCCTTCCCTGTCCAAGGCAAACCAAGTTAATTTCAAACATGAGCATGTATGAACATTCAGAGCAATAACATATACAAATACTGTGTTGTGAACGAGACTATGTTTCGGATGCACGAGTTTCTCTGATTATCAGGTGTGATGTATAAGATGATCAAGTGCTCTTTATGCACAAGTATTTTTATACCATGATCGTTTAGGTGTTTCAGATTTATCTCGATGTGATGCAATGTAATAACTCGTATGCGGATTGCTGCTAAGCGAGGATGACTTATCTATATGAACAATTATCGCTGGCATAGCCATAAAGGACAGTTTTTTAGTCTCAAGGTCGAGGATAGAGTGCAAGCAATAAAAATGATGGGCATTGCACTCATCCCGTCGAAACAGACGACTACCAGAAGTTCCGTCTAGACCGGATCGGCCCCAGTGCCCCGGTGACCGTCCATGGAACAAGATCCGAAGATCCCCCTTGATTCCAAGTTTATCCGTGACACGCAGTCTTGGCTCTTCCAAATCCATAACTTGATATGATAATCCATGATTTTTATTTTGAACCGAGCATTTGCTCCACGAGCTCTGATTCTTTCTTTACTTGACCTGATTCTCGTTCAGATATAAACTGGATCTGATTATCATTCAATGTAAATTTATATGCTTTCCATTCAGATATAAACTTGCCTTGATGCATTCCCCTGGTGCGGGGACTGCCTTTGGCGACCAAACGATCCCGGATACTTGCAGGTTCATATTGCACAAAAGGACTATTTAATAGTCTTCTGGCTAACTCGAATGCATTCATAATATTCGATAGTGTTCTTTATTGTGGCATGATTTCGTGTGTCAAACATTTGAGGCAAGACAAATTTAAACAGGCAAGCATTACATTCATAAGAAACTTAAGCATTCACTTTGGCTCGGGCCGACGGTAAGCCGAGGAGTAAAATCGTAAAGGGACTTACTGAGTGACATAGTCTGGGGTCGTACAGTGTAGCAATGCACAACGAAGTGTATAATGTTTATATCATTCTACTCATGGCATAACCGGGTCCCGTTGCACAGGGCAAGGGTAGCACGCGAGGGTATGAATATAAGCAATATTTTATTTCTATGTTCTAGTACAAGCAATACAAGTTGGGATTATTCCCTTAGCTAGGTCCGTTGTATTCTTATGAGCATGCAGGGGGTGATTCACCTAGTGACTATCATATATTGTTCCATATTTTACGTGTGCTGGCTAAGCAAAGACAAGTTTACCGTAGCCACCCACCTTAGCGATGATTCACCTTGGTCGAGCGATACGTCGAGCGAGCCTCTGAAATCCTAAGCCGAACTCTTGTAGGTACAAGTTTGGATATCCTTTGCCTAAAATGAGTACTTTTGACTGAGCAAAGCGGGTCAGGACATTACACTTTTGTTATTTGAGTCGGCAGTCCGCTAGAGCAGAACGGGATATTATAACTAGTCTCTCCAAGAATCGATATCTGTACATGTACAAAAAAATGAGAAACAAGGTTGCACAAGATACACCATAAATACTAAGGAATAACATCTTATGACGAGATCTAGATATACCAATCCGTGTAACCTTCGTGTCAAAAAATTAAGGATATCTACACTAAATACAAGAGACATAGGGGATATCATAAATGAAAAACTATCAGAGAATGTATTTGCTTAAAATCCGGTAAACAGTACCAAAGATGTCCGAAACGGTGCCTCGGAGACCTAAATATGAAATATTATATCAATACAAGATTTTGGAATAAAAATAAGTTAAACTAGTCTAATTCTAGGTCATTAAGCCATTTATAGGTCAAAATAGTCAAACTAGGTCAACTCTGGGTCAAACTTGGTCAAACTAGCTATTTCTAGATTTTATGAGTCTACCTCTAGGTTATTGGATCCATACACTATGTAACTAGGTTATACTAGCTATAGGATACTAGTTACGATACGTAATATCTAATATATGAAAATACTAGATAGATACACAAATAATATATACTAGTTTTCCTAGCTAAACTAGTTCTATGGATACCTTGGCTTGGAGCCAAACTTGGTATCACACTACCCATCTTGACCCAATACCTTAAGTCAACTCCATTACCTTACCTTACCTTACCTTACCTTACCTTACCTTACCTTGGTAACACAAGGTAATACCTATTAACAAGTTAATCTTACTAGCTAACTCATATATGTATACCAATATATATACTATCATATATAACTATCAATCATAAGTAATAATGTCTATTAAATAAGTATATCATCCCACATCAATATACAACTTAACATAAAGCACCAAATAACTAACATATACTAACATCTAATATAATCTAACTCACAACTACTAACTAACTGACATTAGTAGTTAACTATAAACTAATATAAATATATATATATATATATATATATATATATATATATATATATATATATATATATATATATATATATATATATATAACTAACACTAACTTATAACTAACAATCACTTAACTTCAACTCAAAATGTCACAAACATATCTAACCAAACACCATACAACTCAACACTCAAAACCCGAAGTCCCTTTATCCTTATTGTTGTTGCTCCAAGAAGTCTTACTACTGCTGCTGCTGTTCATCATGTTGCTGATGCTCTCAGCATGTTTCTGCTACTGATGTTCTCACTATCTGTTCACCAAGTGCACAGGCCCGAGTTCCCCTCCTCTGCCAAACGGTCTGCTGTGCATACTTGTGTTAAGAGCCCCGATCTCCCACAGGCTAAATCGGCCATCCCCGCTAGGCGAGAATCACCGCGTCAGTGCTCCCGCAGGACGATCGCTTCGACCCATCTGGGCGTAATGCCGTACGAGCGTAAGCCGCGCCCGTGCAAGGCCGTAGTTTATTGGCTGGAGGTAAGAAGTCTAAGCCACAGAGTCGCACAAATTGTCCGAGTGTAGCAAAATTATAGACGCATAGGCGATTTGGTAACAAGTTCACTGAGTCGACAATAGCGAAAGCATTGAATAACACAAGTTGAAGTAAAATAATCTCTTTATTTGATATAAATAAGTGTTACAGGCGGCGCATAGCTAAGATTATAAGTCGCTAAAGCCTCTCTCTCTGAAACAGTAAAAGTGTGCCAAGTGGCTACAATTATGGAATGATGTGCAGGCGATATTCCAATATTATGTCTTGTATATGTGCTTCATTTCTGGATCATAACGCTCCAAGGCTCCAGAGTGAACTCCACGCCTTAACACGCACGAAGGAGGCATCCGCATCGAACGAGGTTCCCCCGCACCCTGTAAACGATCTGGTAGATTATCAGTAAATTGAATGCACTGGTGCGGAGGCTACTCGTCCGCTCGACAAATCCAAATACGTAATATAGGTTCCGTGCACCAACTATTATGTTTTCTTTCTAGTTGCCTTAGGATCAGTTTTATGGCTATGTTGAATAGCCTAACTCGTGTGGCTGTGCGACGTACGATATAAGAAGAAACACGACAAGACTTACCAACTTACTATTACCTTCCCTGTCCAAGGCAAACCAAGTTAATCCAAGCACGAGCAGATATAAACATTCAGGGACAATAACATATGTAAACACTGTGTTATGAACGAGACTATATTTCGGGTGCTCAGTTATTCTCGATGCAATACAATGACTCGCACGCGGATAGTCGTTAAGCGAGGATGACTTATCTATATGCACAATAGGTCGCTGGCATAGCCATAAAGGACACTAGTCAGTGGCGAGAATGGTATGCACTAAAAATAATATTGGGCGCTACAAGCCATCTCGTCCACTATAATAAACTATACAATAGAGTTCCATCCGGGTTGGATGGTCCCAGTGCCCCGGCGACCGTCCGTGGAACAGCGAACCGAAGATCACCTTTTTTAAGTTGTCTGCGACATGCAGGTCTCTAGGGTTATCCAATTTCACATCTTTAACAAGACAATCCATAACAAGAGTACAATCTTGATCCTCTTTCTGAATGAGTGTTGCTCCACAAGCTGTGATACTTGATTTACTTGACATATTTCTCGTTCAGATGCAAACTTGACATGATTTCCATTCATTGATTCAACTTACCTTGATGCATACCCCTGGTGTGGGGTCTGCCTTAGCGACCTAATGGTCCCTGATACTTGCAGGTTCACTTGCACAGAAGAGCTATTTGATAGTCTCCTGGCTAACTAGAATGCATGCACGATACGGATAACGTTAGAAATTTATGGCATGAGTTCATAAATCGAGAAAATATTACAAGTTAACATGTCTAAGCAGGCAAGCATGCGTTTGTAAGGAACTCAAGCAATCACGTTGGCTCGGGCCCGAAGGTAAGCCGAGGGGTGAAACCGTAAGGGACTTCCCGAGTAACATGATCTAGGGTAGCATGTGAGGGTCTGAATATAAGTAATATTTTAATTCCATGTTCTAACACAAGCAATACAAGTTAGGATTATTCCCTTAGCTAGGTGCGTTGTATTCTTATTAGTATGCAGGGGGTGATTCATCTAATGACTAGAATGTATCGTTCCATATTTTAAGTGTGCTGGCTAAGCAAAAGACAAGTTCACCGTAGCCACCCACCTTAGCGATGATTCATCTCGGTTGAGTGATACGTCGAGCGATCCTCTGAAAGCCTAAGCCGAACTCCTGATGAGCCAAGTCTGGATATCCTTTGCCTCGAAAGAATATTCTCGCCTGAGCAAAGCGGATCGGGACATTGCACTTTTGCCGTTTGAATCGGTAGTCCGCTTAAGCGGAACCGGGGGTTACAGGCGTCTCTGTACTGACGAGGGATAATATCTATAAAAAGATAATTATTTTTAACAAAAAAGTGAATATATGATGAATAAAGAAATATACGATATATATGATGCTAAACCAACTAATTGACTTACTTTGTACCGTTGGCCAAAATCTTCGTCCTTGTCTCGTCCGAAGGTTCGCATGGAGGATCTCGAAGATGCTGGGACAACGTCGGCTCAACCTCCGCCATATGCTCATATGTCTCCATGATTACGTCAGCAGGAGAAATACTGGACGTTGGAGTAGTCTCAGGCCTGGAATGACTCTTCCCATGAGTGCTGCCACGTAACAGTGTCGCAGTCAGAGGTGTGACTGGTTGATATACTGGAGTACTTGACGCCGAGGATCCAAAACCAATAGTAGGCAGTACCGGAGAAGCACTTCGTCTACCTCGGGACCTGTCGAACGCTCTGCATCATCCTATCATACCTGGTAACAACATATGGTGATAGAACAAATAAACAAATATATAGTACATTCTACAGTCAAAATATTATACATATCTCATAACATTAATAAAATTGCACAGTAAATAATAAGTAGTGCCACAAGTCTAAATTTGTAGTATATTCTACAGTCAAAATATAATACATGTCACAAGTCCAAATAGATTTATTTTATTTTCAATCATCTTCAAAAATTCATCTTGTTCGCCTTCTTTTTCCTCCTCTTCCTCTTCCTCCTCATCTTCACTTTTATCTACTTTGTCTTCGTCTTCGTCTTCATCTTCCTCTTCAGATAATTCTATCTCTTCTCCATCGGATAGGTGATCCAATACTCCTTTAATCTATTCCCACCTGTGCCAACTCATCTTTTCTGTAGTCTCCTTCACCATAAACAACCTCTGCAACTGTGGCGTCAAAGGCAAGTAGTGCATCGAATAGGTAGGCTTCCTTGCTCTGACAGATTTCCTCTACCAGTGGCCTTGTAGAAATTAGCACCACAGAATCTGCACACATCTTCATCCTTGTCGTATTTGTAGTACAACATGCACCAGTTATGACATGCATCAATTTTGTCATATCCTATCCAGAGCGATCTCACCATCCTCTTAGATCGGTAGAAGTCTTTAGGGAACTTTGCACCCTCTGGCAAGATCTCTATAATCAAATCCATCAGTCAGTTATAGCATTCTTGTGACATATTAAAATCGGATTTGATACTCAACAATCTTGTAACCACCTCCAACGGTAAATAATCCTCACAACCAGGATATAATGGATTCCTTGCATTCTCCAGCAACTCCATGAACTTTGTAGCATCGACATTCGGTGCAACCTTAGCTGCATCATGATTTTCTAGATCAAAACTAGACCCCGCTGCATCAAAAACCATGTTCACCCACCCGTCGTTATAAGCAGCGTGATGGTGGACATCCATATACTACTACACATAAGGCTCCGGCTCCTATGTTAAAGACATAAGTTCTCCGTGCGCGATATACTGATAGTAATTCTGCGTGAAAGCCTTTTAGTACAAATGATATGTGACTTCCACTTCTAAATAATATTTTAAGTTACAACATCTCACACATGGACACTTAATTTTGATACCGTCCATGTACTAAGGGAACGCCTTGGCGAACTACAGAAACTGCTGTACACCCTCTATGAATTTATTTTACACACCGCACATGTCATGAGGAGGACGGTTGTACATCTCCGAACGATGACACAAATAGTAATTCATATCTATTTCTAGATACTTCTGTAAAGATGAATAGACATTGTTCAAGTATATACTCATTTGAATATTTGGTAGTGTATATTATCCAAATAATACTCACTCTAGATATGCAAAGATGAATAGACATCATTCAAAAAAATAGTTAAATTACAGTACATGTCATAAGTCTACTCGTCTACACACACATAAGAATAATCAGGAATATAGTACATGCACTGATACGCCTAGTCCTAGCACTGATACTTCTTCGTTCAACTCTATATCCTGGATATTCACATTGCAGTGTATCAATGAGTGTCAATTCTGTATCGTGGATATCTACACTTGAAATTTGTTTAGGCCATGACTTTCTAATTGAAAAGTCAAGTCATGGATATCCAGTGTCAATTTATTTTGGTCCAGAATACATAGTTGACACTCACTGATACACTACTAGATATCCACACATGACATGTATGTGTGTGTTCGTGTCCGATAAAATACTTACAACCTTATCCTCGATATTATTTCCTAACCTTTTATATCCATGTGTCCTATAATTCACCATAGGTATCATGAGATAACAAGATACAAACATGTATGTGTGTCCGTGTCCGTGTTAGGGTTGGTGTATGCATGTTAGTGTGTCCGTGTGTCCAAGTTTGGGTTAGTGTTAGTATCCACGTGTGTGTGTGTGTCCGAGTTAGGATTATGATAGGGTTAGTGTCCGCAGCACCGAGATATCCATACACACACACACCCTGACTTCACTGAGCATAAGTGTGCACTGCACAATACCTCACTTGATACCCAAGAATGCATCTAATTAACTCAAATAGGGTTAGGGTCTGTGTCATATATTGACTTTAGGTCAGGGTCTGTGTCATGTTCTGTGTCGTGTCATAACCAAATTGCCACTCTCCCATACTACCTGCAGTACTTCTCATATAATCCAATATCTCGACCACATCCTATATATATAATATCAAAGGAACCCCCCAAATCAATGGCTATGAAGTATAAAGGTATAATCCAACCTTCCGTCACTAATCCAATATCCTGTGTGCACTGCACTTCTCATATAATCCAACATCCCGTTGCTAATTGGATAAAATTTAGTTGTGACTTTACACGCACACGTACACGTACGCACACACACACACACACACACACATGAACACACACGCACATAATTCTATAATCATAAGACAATTATATGATACTCAAAAATATATGATACTAAATTCATAATAAAATCCTATCAAACAACTATATAACATTTTTGTGGGTGTTGTATTATGTGTGTCTATGTGTGTGATACACTAGTGCAACCAAATTTCCTAATTATGCAACCAAACTTCCATACTAACTAGGGTGTGTCTCCATGTATGTCCGAATGTGTCTCCATGTGTGACCATATGTGCCTGTATGTGTCCGTGTCCATGCGTGTCTACATGTGTGTTCGTATTAATACAAATTATGTCATGTAGGGTTGTGTCCTATGTGTGTCCATGTGTTTGGGTCCATGTGTCAAGGTTAGGATTATGTCATGTGTGTGTCCATGTATCCTGATTGTGTCTAGTATATGTGTGTGTGTCCTAGTTGTGCTCGGGTCTGGGTTAGGGTTTACCGAGCCAGGAGAAAGAAAGGAGGAGCACCTGAGAGAGGGGTTGACGAAGGAGGACCATGCCAGAGGGGAGGAGCCGCACTGGAGGGAAAGGAGCCGCGTTTGTGGTCTCCTGTGTCGGGGTTGGGGGGCGAACAGGGCTGCGTCAGGATGGGCGGCAAGGGAGGCGGTCGAGGGGGTGTGTGGGTTGTCGGAGCCACGGAGGGTCATCGGGGGAGGGTGGATCGTCGGTGGGGGCACGTGGGAAACAAAAAGTTGGAGAAAGTTGGGGGAAAAAAAAATAAAAAATCGAATAGATGAGGGAGCCCTATATTCAGTAATTTAGAGACGTCAACTCGAGACGTCGCTAAATATCGCTATATTTTAAAATCATGCAACATATAATTGTTGGAGTCGCTAAACGTCATTGTTTTCAAAAATATAGCAACGTTTAGCAACTTGTATGTGACGTAATCTTTCATAATACTAAAAAATTTAGCTAACCGTCGTATACAGTCGCTGATAGAGACGTATTATGACGTTTTTAAAGAACGTCTCAAGAACGTCGCTAATTTCAATAGTATTAGCGACGTGGTTGTCCAGAGTCGCTAAATTTGTCGCCGATTTGAATTATTTTGGTAGTGTGTGCACTCCCTCCAATGCAGACGGCAAGTCTAGTCTGTAAGAAACTATACCGACCCTCTCGAGAATACTGAAGGGTCCGATGAATCATGGACTAAGCTGTCACCCTCACTTTTCTAGCTAGGGATAGTTTAGTAATTTGGCATGGATATTATTTTTAGGTATATAATATTTAATATTAATGTGATGGTTGTATTAATTATGTAATTATGTTGAGCTATAATTATTGTGATTAGTATTAGTTATTTCATTATAGACTTGTGTCATTTGTTAGTTAGAGAGAGAGTAGCCAAATGTTTAGATTTGACACATATGGACCATTTAGACTTGTCATTACAAATAGTAAAACCAACTTGGACCCAAGCCCATTAGTCATTCCACTAATTAAATTAAGGACAATTACTTTAATTATAATTAGTTAGAGACTTCCAAAAATATCCACACTTAATTATTCCTCATAATACATCATGTAGGGGTATTTGGGACCTTAGCATGTAGCTTGGAAAAGGAGTAAGGGTCCGGCCACTTGAAGAGGGGCTCTTCTTCTCTCCCCCCCCCCTCATTTGTATTTCATTTTGATCCAAATTCTAGATCCCTAATTTTCTAATTTTCTCTCCATTGATTTTCTACATAATTCACCATAAATTTCTTCTCAAATTTATCACTCTTGGAGCCTTGGAGCCTGGAGAAGAAAGGAGCACAAGAAAAAGGAGCTTTGGAGCTAGAGATCGTGTTCGGATCATGTCCAATTATATTTTCATTGAGAATCCATCTCCCAATTGGTAATTCCTGAATATTTCTCTCATTATGGCTTTTTAATCATGCATTTAACCATTAGGAATGACCCCATGGCATTGGACTACCTATAGGAACAAGTTCTAGGCTATTTGCCTATGTATGGTGAGTTCTATGTGATATTTTGTGTGCATGTTAGAGGAATTACGAATTTGGCACATAAATTATGTGTCATGAGACCAATTAGATCTAATTAGACTTAGATTGGGATTATAGGACTAGGTATATGTCCATAATTGGATACGTGTAGGCCGTATCAAGGTATTTTATGATACGGTGCGACACGGGGCCCAATTTTGGGAGTTTTGAACAATTCTCTTCAATTCCTCTTTGTAGCAATTTGTATTAACTATTATTAGATGTAATTGATTGGTAGGAATGATCATGGTAGTGGGATTAGGATTTTAGCACTTTGGTTTGAGGTGTATCATAAGTATTTCATAGTTCACTCTATAAGTGTTTATCTAAATATCTATAATACATCATATATATATATATATATATATATATATAATAGTGCATAGATATAACTATGCTATATTCATATCTATATGTCTATTGGAGTGAAAGGGGGGTTACCTGTGTTGGTATGAGCCATGGAATGTTGATGTCAGTATCTCCTAGAGTATCAATTTTTGTACTGATGGGGCTCGGGCTTAGGGGTTCAGCAGAAGGGAACTCACTGTGAGAGTGCAAGTTGATGAGGTACAAGTTTGAGTAGTGTACTATTTTTATATGGGCTCGAGCACTGTTGTACTTGAGCATCCAGGCGTAGGAAGGAGTTCAGTTGAGTGTGTAGAGTGTTAGGGGTATCATGTATTGGTTGTGAGCTGAGTGTGGAGAGATTGGTCTTCAGGTCTGCTGTATTGAAGTTGGAGTATGGGTGTAGGTCTGTTTGTGTTAGAGTTGGAGTGTTGGTGCCTTAGTTGCAACCTTGCTGTAGGCATGGAAGGCAGTTAGGGGTCAGGCTAGAGAAATGTCATGCAGTGCCAGTATTAGTTGAGATTGTAGTTAGAGTAAGGTAAGTGTCAGGATACAGATATTGGGGTGCTCGAGCAAATCTATAAATGAATGTGTTATTGTGTGTGTGTGGTGCTCGGGTTGGAGAGATACAAAGAGCAATAACATCATTTAAGTAACTGCAACAGCAGAGGTAAGGGAAGAAAGTGCAGGCACTACACAGGTAGTTGGAGGCACTGCATTAATATGAGGCTTGTGCAAGTCGAGTGGTTGCAGCAAATAGTTGTAACCCAAGTGGCCAAAGAATGAGATTAGTAGCAGCAGTGGTGTAGATGTTGGTATTAGATATTGATGTTGGTGTGAGTTAGTGTTGGTATTAATTGATTTTGTGTTGGTTGTTGGTGCAGATATTGGTACTGGATGTTAGTGATGATAGTGGTTGATATCCAGGTGGTTTATAGGGGGTACCAAGTTAAGGAATGACTATAGGCTAAATAATAGGTATTAGATAGATATTGGATGATGGCTAGGAATTAAGATACCAGGTATAAATACTTAGGAAATAGGTGAGTATGAAGGTATTTGGTACCAGGTATGATTCATAGTCAAGACTTTGGGTTAATGGCTAAGGTAAGTTAGGTACTAGTGTAAGGTATCTAAGATACTAAGTTACTGGCTAGATACTATAATATACTAATTATATAGGAGGATGTATATATATATAATATCTAGTGCTTAATGTATGATATAGCTAGCTACCTAAGGTATTAACCTAGAAACCCAAGTAAAACCTAATATCATCTAGTATGAACTAGTTTAGACTTGCCATCACCCCTAGAGGCTAGGTAAGAACCAAAATCATACTTTAGTGCATTTAGCATATTTATCATTTTATTACACCCAAGTGACATGATATTCATCTATAGGTCTGTGTGACACCAACTCGGATACCGAGTTGTACCCATTGCTCAGGATCACAAGCGAGTACATTTCTCTGTTAGTTTTTATTTTATGATAGTGTATATACCACATGTTTTAGAACTGTATACTTAATTCTGACAAAGTGGTTTCACAGACTGGTACTATATGGATCATGTCAGGAGATGTTATCCCTTACTATATTCAGCGGATAATCTTTTATATGTATTTCATCGTGTGTATCAGATATTAATTTTAGTGTACTTCATGTTCACGTACTACTTGTGTTCAGTGTGCCCATATTCGTGTTTGTAACATGTCATGATTGGATCCATTGGTATTGGTTGGGGATAGGAGAATAGGAGTTGATTATGTGATCAAGCCTAAGTGTATTCTTATAAATATGGATTATATATCACACGTGTAATCGAGTTACCATATTGTATTCATATTCAACCTAAACTGATCACATAATAAACTTGTATTCCATGGCACATTAGCTAGTTTCATTTATTTTTATTATATTGCAGTTATTCTATTGTATGTTCTTCATTCCAGTACATTACCTGTTCACACTATTTCATTTTATTATGATGTTTAGTTATCTTGTATTCTTTTCTATTATATATGCTCGATTATGTATTTGAAACTGCTTTCAGGGGTACATACTTTGCTCCAATCCTAACTGGATATATTTTTCAGATATTTTGCTTGTAGACCAGTGTCCCACCTACTACGGGATGTAGGACGGAATACCATTAGAGGATAATCCTTTAGAGTAGGAGGACCTAGTACCAGAGGCTGATGAGGCTTAGACTTATTGTTTAGACTTGTTTTAGACTTTATTGAGGTTATTGGCATATATATATATATTTTAAACCTGTGGGTGATTGTGACTCTTTTTCTTCGTTATTCTATCTCATGCTTATCTTTCTTAGTTTGTATTGTGATTGAGTATAGTGTATATTTATCAGATACCATATTGTTCCTCCATTTGGAGTTGAGATGATTGATAGGTACCATATATATATATATATATATATATATATATATATATTGTATGAGATGTTTAGATAGTATAGTTGACCAAGACATCGTTCTACCATCGATATTGCAACGTAGGCTTGGCATTGCTCACTACTCGTGCCCTCATTCCCGGTATGGGTCATGACATAAGCTTTTTGCCTCCACCAAAATAAATCGTGCCTCATGTCAGAGAAATCCTTAGAAATACCAGACCACCAACCTAGAATAAAATACAACATTAAAAACATAATCTATAACAAAAAACCAATATCAAGCACAAAACAAAAAAAAAAATCTAAAACTATACCTCAAACTCCAAAGTTCTCCGGTGGCTATCGATCCAATTCCGTCATCTGTCCTGCGCCACTCGATGTCTATCTCTGATCATCTTAACCTTCTCCGTTGCATCCACAACCATCACTGGCCCTAGCAAAGCTCTCTCTCCAACATCGTACTATGACAAGGGAGTACGACATCTCCGACCTTACAGAGCCTCAAATGGTGATATTTCTATACTAGCCTGGTAGTTGTTGTTGTAAGCAAACTCTACCAAAAGGAGATGGTCCTCCCAAGATCCCCCAAAATCTAGTACATAGGTGCGCAGTATATCCTCAAGAGTTTAAATGGTCCTCTCTAACTGCCCATCCGTCTGGGGGTGATATGTAGTACTGAACTTGAGCTAGGTGCCCAAATTTGCTTATAAACTCCTCCAGAAATAAGATATGAAACGACTATCCCGATCCGAGACTATGCTGATGGGAACCCCATGTATTCTGATGATCTGCCTCACATACATCTCTGCCAGCTTCTCCGTAGACAAACCCACCTTGAAAGAAAAAAAGTGAGCCCACTTGGTCAACCTGTCAACGATTACCAATATCGCGTCTTTCCTTCCTAGAGATCGTGAAAGTCCGGATACAAAATCCATAGTAATGTGCTCCCACTTCTACTCTGGAATAGGTAATGGCTGAAGTAATCCACCTGGCCTCTGTCTCACAACTTTCACCTGCTGGCACACTAAGCATCTGGATACAAACTTTGCCACCTTCCTCTTCATGCCATACCACCACACACTTTCTCGTATATCCCGATACATCTTGTTGGCACCTGGATGGATGGAATAC
Source organism: Iris macrosiphon (assembly GCA_036927795.1). NCBI lineage: Eukaryota > Viridiplantae > Streptophyta > Magnoliopsida > Asparagales > Iridaceae > Iris > Iris macrosiphon. The sequence continues at coordinate 6,111,158 of JAYESA010000017.1, read as the reverse complement.
CGAGAGCGATGTGCTTCCTGTAATACCTCCTCACGCAGCTTCCCACTAGGCACACATAATCTAGAGCCATGCCACAAAGAAACATCCTCCGCAATATTAAAATCATCCGCCAATTCGTCTCTCACCTGAGATCTGAAGCTCCTCAGAGATACATCCTCATACTAGGCTGCCTTGATCCTGTCCAACAAATCTGAGTGTATTTGCAACACCCATATTTGTATGGTAAAACTAGGGACTAACACATCAATGCCCAAGCTTTGCAGATCCTCCAAAAAATATCGATCCTTTGTCAAAAATATAGCTACCGGATATCTGCTCAAGGCATCGGAAACTACATTGGCCTCCCTGGATGATACTATAAAGATATATAAAAATTCTTCATCAGTTCTAGCTACTAACGCTGCCTCATTTTCAACTCTTTCTGAGTGAAAATATACTTCAAGCTCTTGTGGTCTGTGAAGATCTCCATACGCTCTCCACACAAATAGTATTTCCATAAAGGCAAAGATGACTGCTGTCAACTCCAAATCATGGGTAGGATAGTTCTTCTCATGAGGATGCAACTGCCAGGATGCATATGCAATCACTTTCCCATTCTGCTGAAGAACACAACCCAGCCCTTTCCCCGATGCACCACTATAAATAGTAAAACTTCTTGACCCTGATGGTAACGTCAAAATAGGAGCAGACGTCAATCTTATCTCAATTCTTCGAAAGCAACTTGGCACTCCTCTGTCTAAACAAACTTTGCGTCCTTCCTGGTGAGTCTACTCATTGGCTCGACAATCCTTGAAAAATCTTGCACAAACTTCCTGTAGTAGCCTGCTAGACCCAAGAAACTTATGATATCTGCCACTTAACTTGGGGTCTTATAAGATTCTACTGCTGCGATCTTCTTCGGATATACTAAAATTCTATCACCAGTCACAACATGTCCTAAGAACTTTACCTTATTCAGGAAGAACTCACACTTGGACAGCTTCCGATACAACTTTTCCTTCCTCAGTACATCTAACACAATTTACAAATTCTCCTCGTGCTCCCCTTGTGACTTCGAGTATATGAGTATGTCATCGATGAACACCACCACGAACTTGTCAAGGTACTAGTGGAACACCTTGTTCATCAAATTCATAAATACCGCCAGGGCATTCGTCAACCCAAACGACATCATCATGAACTCATACTAGCCATACCGAGTCCTAAAAGCAGTTTTCAAAATATCCTCCGACTTCACTTTCACTTGGTAGTAGCCTGATCTCAAGTCTATTTTGGAAAATACCTTGGCGCCACTCAACTGATCGAACATGTCATCAATCCGTGGCAATGGGTATTTATTATTGATAGAGAGATTATTCATTGCATTATAATCGATGCACATACGCACCGATCCATCCTTCTTCGGTATAAACAATACCGGGGCTCCCCACAGTAAAGAAGTGGATCTGATAAATCTCTTATCTTATAATTCATCCACTTGATTCTTCAGCTCAACCAGCTCGCTGTTGTTCACTTTATAGATATGATGTGAAATTGTCTCCATACTTGGCACCAAGTCTATAGAGAATTTAACATCTCGATCTGGCAAAAATCCTAGAAATTCCTCAGAAAACACATCCAAGAATTATGCTATCAAAGGATGCGGCAACTCCTTGTCTTTCACTATAGCTCCACAAATAATGCTTTCTCTCAGCTCTGTAGCTCCTCTAGCAAACTCACACTCTTGCTCTCCTGGCGGGCTAAACAATACTCTACCTCCTCTGCAATCTATACTAGCATGGTGTCTACAAAACTAATCCATCCCAAGTACAATGTCGAAGCTCGAAAGTGGTAATACAGGTAGACACGCACTCAGCTCCCGACTTCCCTGAGTAACTTTTTGATCCTTGCAAATATAACTAACCAGGATAATGCCTCCCCCGATCATGATCTTGTAAGTCCTAAGCAAAGACACAGCTACCAAATGATACTTCAAAGTAAAAGAAACAGATACAAAACTATGAAAAGCACTACTATCAAACAATGCTAAAGGAGGAAAAGAACCAAGAAGAACAGAACCTGCGATGACATCTCCGATGGGCTCAGTCTCTTAAACTGTCATAGAAAATGCTCGTCCTTGAGGTGCACCCCCTGATGCTAGTGCAGGGCATAACGTTGCTGCTGGGTCAGAAGTAGTGGTTCCCTTGGCTGTGCTGCAAGTGGCCTCGTCTATGTTCTCAGAGCTGGAGCTACTCCCTGAACTGCACGACGAGGGTTGGAAGGACAATCCCTTAGCTGATGCCCCTCGGCACCATAATACAGACAAACTCCCAACCTCTTCCTGTAAACTTCCCAGATATGGCTGAACTTCTTACAGAAGTGGCAAGAAGCTTGTCGTGACTCTTTTTGCAGCTGCTGTGGTGCCTGGTGAACCGGCGTCCTAGCTAGAGCTTGGTGCTGTTGTGGCTGCTGAAAAGGCCTAGACTGGAAATGAGGAAGCTTAGCAGGACCTGCGCTGCTACTAGCCCCTAGAAAAGAATTACGATCTCTCTTGTGTTTCAAGCTCAACTCCCGCTCAACCTTGTGTGTATCCGCAAGTATCTCGGAATAAGTCTTATAGAAAGAAGGAATGAAGATCTTTACTTCCTAGTTCAGACCCTCGCAGAAGCAAATAGCCCGAACCTATGGCCCCCTTACCAAATACTCAGTAAATTGGCTCAGCCTACCGAACTTTGTGGCGTACTCCTCTACGGACATGCTCCCCTGAGTAAGGCCATCAAACTGCCTCCCCAAGTCCAATTTGTCCGCCCAAGCAAAGAACTTCCTCTTGAAGAGGTCCTTGAACTCCTCCCAAGACTGCCCCGCTTCAGCAATAAGTGGCTCATTCCTGAACCAAGTGAGGGCGATGTCGAACAGCTAAAGTCTTACTGCCTCAACCACCATATCTTTAGCAAGACAGGACACCCTCATAAGATGCTCGATGTCCTCGAGCCAATCTTCAGCGTAGACGATGCCCTCAGTCCCCTTGAAGACTCGAGGTTCCAGCTTCTGGAAGTCCTGGATATTATTCGGCCGAAGCTGGGCAACCTGTGGAGCAACCTGCTGCTAGACCAGAGCTCCTCTCTCTACTACAGCAAGGGTAAGATAATGAGCACTCTTAATACCCTACCATAACATGTCGGTCTGCCTTGGGTGAGCCTCTAATTGGGCCCTCTGGGCCTCCAACATCTCGCAAAATAATGTGAACACCTGAGCCGCATCTGTCGGTACGGAAGGTGGAGGTGGAAGTGCCTCAGACACAGTTGGAATAGTCCTCTGAACTGGAGGTGGACCCCCAAACGCAGCTGATACGCTAATCACCAGAGAAGTGACTGGTGTAGGCCCTCAAAAAGTTGCAGATCTCTCAGAAACTGCTCATCTTTATTGTGATCGAGTCTTAGGCGGCATCCTAAGGCAAAGCGAAAGGAAAGAATCAATATGGCACATGATATAATATACTCAAAGAAGAACAGTTAAAGATCAAATATTAATATCAAGGAAGAATAGTGAAAATAAACAATAATTTTTTTCTAGATGTGATTGAGTATTCTCAGCCTATAGCCTATATCCTATATCCTGAAACAGGATCGTAATAACACTCAAATCAGAGCACCACTACGAATCGTACTATTTGTGACCTCAAAGACCTGCGTGGGCTACCAGTAAAAATATGTCACAACCCGCACCCGGTATAGGAAAGCGAGTAGTGAACAACATCCAGCCTACGCCACAGCATCAGCGATAGAACGCTGTTTGGGCAAATTATCTATCTAGCAATAGATATATAATGCTACCAAAGAAGTATGAATACTCAATCACATATCTATAAGATGGAACAATCGAATGAATATGATATAAAGAACTGAAGAGTCAAATACAACTCACGAGACAAAGTAATAACTAATGAGTCATCAGAAATAAGAAATGCTAATATCAAATGCTGGAGACAAATCCAGTACAACAACCTATCTACTGAGCTACAGGTACTGGGTCGTCTGTTCAACTGGGATGAGACCCTCCTGAGCCAAAGTCTCTGGCTCTAATCCAACTACGTTATGAGGCCCGTAGTGAGTGGGATACCACACCTCAGTGTCATCTGGGAAAAATATATATAGTCATGATAGGAGCAAAGTATACATCTAACAGCAGTTCCAATGAATGATAAAAACTATATAACAGTAAATAGTGTGAATATACAAGATGCAAGATACAAGTACAAGAGATATACAAAATAGGAATACTGAAATTAAATACAAGAAATGAGCATCATGGAAATGAGTAAGAAATACTACTACTATGTGAGTGAATACCAACTTCAACATTTGATCGGCTTGGGAACTTGCACAAGAATTAGGGCTTGGTTAATCATATGTGTGGTATATGATCAATACTCATAATAATATGCACAAGGAGGGTATGATCACATATCTACACTAACACTCTCCGTCCCGACTAGTATAGTGGATCCAACTATGGTACATTATGACACAGGATTCACTGGGTAGGTAGCTAGTCTCCCCAAGAATCGATGTCTGTACATGTACAAGAAGAACGAGGAACAAGGGTTGCACAAGATACACCATAAATACCAAGAAATAATATCTCATAACGAGATTTGGATATACTAATCCGTGTAACCATTGTCTCAAGAAATCAAGAATATCTACACTAAATACAAGAAACATAGGGGATATCATAAATAAAAAACTATCAGAGAATGTTCTAGCCTGGAATCCGGTGAACAGTATAAAATATGTTCGGAACGGTGCCTCGGAAACCTAAATATGGAATATTACATCAATACAAAGTTTTAAAATAAAAATAAGTTAAAATAGTATAATTCTAGGTCATTAAGCTATTTCTAGGTCAAAACAGTCAAACTAGGTTAACTCTGGTTCAAACTTGGTCAAACTAGCTATTTCTAGGTTGTATGAGTCCACCTCTAGGTTATTGGGTCCATACACTATGTAACTAAGCTATACTAGCTATATGATACTAGTACTATACCGTATCGTAAGATACGTAATATCTAATATATGAAAATACTAGATAGATACACAAATAATATATACTAGTATTCCTAGCTAACCTAGTACTATGGATACCTTGGCTTGGAGCCAAACTTGGAATCATACTACCCATTTTGACCCAATACCTTGAGTCAACTCCATTACTTGACCTTACCTTACCTTAGCTTGGTAACAAAAGGTAATACCTATTAACCAGTTAATTAACTAGCTAACTTATATATGTATATCAATATATATACTTTCATATATAACTATCAATCATGAGTAATAATATCTGTTAAATAAGTATATCATCCCATATCAATATACAACTTAATATAAACTACCAAATAACTAACCTATACTAACATCTAATATAATCTAACTCACAACTACTAACTAACTGACATTAGTAGTTAACTATAAACTAACATAAAAATATATATATAACTAACACTAACTTATAACTAACAATCACTTAACTTCAACTCAAAACCTCACTAACATATAAAACCAAACACCAGACAACTCAACACTCAAAACCCAACCCCCCTTATCCTTATTGTTGTTGCTCCTATCATTCTTGCTGTTGCTGCTGCTCTCAGCATGTTGCTCCTACTGACCTTTATCATGTTGTTGCTGCTGCTGTTCATCATATTGTTGCTGCTCTCAGTATGTTGCTGCTACTGCTGTTCTCACTACCTGTGCACCAAGTGTACAGGCCCGAGTTCCCCTTCTCTGTCTAACGGTCTACTATGCTCACTTGTGTGCACAGTCCCTAGCCATTCGACTGCTCTGAGACCACTGTGCACACTTGTGTGCACGACCCCCAAATGACAGTCCAAATGAATCTAAACATGACAGCGAATCAAATACTAATCAGTGCACCTTCAACAACAGTCCAAATGAATCTAATTAATCCCCACATTCCTTGTTAGTCCCTATTAATGCAATATGTCAGTCCATATACATCACTAACAGTGCACATGAACTTCCATACTTTCCATATGACAACCAACACACTCAATGCAATAGAAACATAGCTATATATATATATATATATATATATATTGTATAACAACTACAACTACAATACTTTAATAGCTATAACCAAGGTAAATTAAATTAGAATGCAAAGTATGAAACATGTGGAGTGCACCGCATCTATATCACACTCAATCTAAGATATACTTGCGATACGGCTCTACCACACCACTAAATGTATCTCGAAGGACACGAGCAAGTCTAGAGTCACAATTAGAAGTACTACAAAGAGCTAGCTACTCAACTATGTGCCCGTGTCAATATATGACATGCTCAAACTCCCGTGTCCGAAGAAAACCCCCAAATCAATACATATTGCCAAATTATCGTGATACGGCCTACAAGTATCCAATTGTGGATACGACACTAGTCTTATACAATCAAACACATGTCAATTTGGTCTAATTAACCTATTGACAAATACATGATGTGCCAATCTCAGAATTCTCCCCAAATTGACACAAAATATCACATAACTTCCTCCATATGCCTCCTATGAACCTAATTCCACTTCCTATGGGTAGCCTTAGTACATGGAAGGGTTTTTTATGATTAAACTATAGATTTAGAGTCTAATTAGAGAGAGAAAATTAAATTATACTTATTAAAAGATGGATTCCCAAAGCAAGTCTCCAAATGAGTGTTAAGAGCCATCAACTTGTGCCCCTTCCTCCTCCTTGTAGATCCTTGTCTCCTTCTTGTTTCAATAGCCTCCCATAGTGAGAAGAGAAGGAATTGGAAAAGAATTTGGGTAAGAATTATTGTAGGGATAAAGAAATTTGGATAAAAAAATTTAGATCTAGAAATGAGATGAATAGATGAAGATAGAGAGAGAGTCTCTCTCTTCCCCCTACTATGGCCGGCCTTGCCCCAACGCTAAGTTAATATAAAAAGTACACAATATCTGTCACGCCCCGATCTCCCGCAGGCTAATCGGCCATCCCCGCTAGGCGAGAATCACCGCGCCAACGCTCCCGCGAGATGATTGCCTGACCCATCTAGGCGTGATGCCGCACGAGCGTAAGCTGTGTCATGCCCCGGCCCCGAGGGCCGCCCGGACCACCGCCTCACCCCCGTAGTCGGATGACTCGGACGTGAACCACTGTGCCTCGGCGCACCAGACGTGCATCACCGCACCTCGGTGCCTGTCCAGCGGGTGCGAGGAAGGGATGGCCCGTTTGATACCTGGACATGATGCCATACGAGCCTGGGGTTGCGCCCGCATAAGGCCATATCATTTGAGTTTTTTTGGCTATCATCGTATCGTTCGAGTAAGTGGCGAAGGGACATTGTTGTAATGAAATTTATTTAGCCAACTGAGTTTTCGGGACAAATCGAGGGACTTGGGTTCCTTTAGCAAAGGCATCGTTCCATACATTATCCCTTTTATACGATAGCATTCAAGAGGCAACAATCGAAACCAGGATTCTGGGTCATAGGGACTGAGGCAAGCCTATCGCTCCCTCGGACGATCCAGTACCTGCAAGCAAGTAAACTGTTGGTGGTCAGCACTTTTATAAGTACTGGTGAGATAAAATAACTGAATAGAAGAAAGCATTCACTAAAACCAACACTAAGTAATCATGTTATAAAATATTACATTACTAGTGATCTTTCTAGTTTTATCTACATTCGTTAGATGTAGTAGAAGAACGAAGTCATACTACATTGTTTTGGAAACATCTTTTAGAATAGAGTTTCATATGCGATATAAGCAAGCAAGCCATTCATTCTGTTTCAGGGTATGCGCAGTGTATCTCGTGAGAATCTAGGAATAAATTCATAGCTAGACAGACATGCACATCTTAGGGGCAGTCCTCTATCTAAGCCAACACAATGAACTAGCTATATACAGGGCAGTCCCCGAGTATCTCAGGATCGACAGTTGTTGGACGAGCATACCAATGACTCTTTATCTGATGCTAATGGCAACTGTGACTCATGGTTGCTTTTCAATATCATGGTAGCAGCCGTGACACATGCAGTTCAGCTCTCCACCAATAGCCATTGTCCGATTAATGCGAATGCATGGAAACACTATCAAATAAACTTTAGGATACAAACGAGATGAACCATCAAACTATATTCTTGTTGTGGGGCAAGCCGCCTTATCATTGAACACTTTCAGGCACACGATATGGTTCTCTCAGAGCATAGGCGATAGTGAACATGTTCATACAAACACATACTTAGACAAGCATTTTAGGACCTCTTAGTTATACAGATATTTCATTTTAAAGACAAGCTAGGTAAGTTCTGTAGAAGCATAAAAAATATGCTGGATAGCTATACGCAGCATATTAATGCGGAGCAGCGTAAACAGAGGACCTCAGAGCCATCAAACATGCAACAGAGCTTTTTCGCTGAGCACAGCATGAAATATAGGCTCAAGGACCATCCGCGTAATGCAGTATATCCAGGCTGCTTCAGCGTAAATAGGGTGCTTCATCGCCTTTATGGCGTAAAACTTATCCGCTTTCGATGCAGCATTAAAGCGTACGAGGAACGCTTCGTATTCTTTAAAAATAAACCTGTCAGATCCTGTAATGAACCTGATGTCTGGACTTCTGACAAAGGAATACTGCTCGACTACCCAGGCGACGGCTATAATGATGGCGCGATACTGCAACCCAGGCTATCATTTACTGCCATTTTCTTTGCGTAAACCACTTTTACGTGTACAGAGTAATACGGAGCCTAGTTTTACACAAGCAGATGTGAGCTGTTTACGCTCCGCAGAAGATAAACCGCCTGCCATGTCAAAAGCTGTACTCCGTACGGGGCTCGAGGCATGTCTCTGCATTTAATACGCAGGACGGTGACAGGCTCTCGAGACACGTCTCTGCATTTAATGCACCGAATACTGACAGATGCCCGAGGTATGTCTCTGCGTTTGATGCACAGAAGGGTGGCAGACCTTCAAAATATGCCTCTGTATTTAATGCGCAGGATGATGGCGGATCTCCGCATTTAATGCAGAAGATTTGATTAAATGTCACCAAACCGTCGTTTAGTGACATCCCCTTTGCGTGAACTACTCCTACGCATACAAGGGAATACGTTGCCTAGTTTTACATAGGCAGACGTGAGCTCCTTACGCTCTGCAGAAGACAAACAAACTGCCACGTCAACAGTTACTCTTCGTACAGGATTTGAGGCACATATCTGCATTTAATACGCAGAATGATCGTAAATCTTAAAGATAAGCATCTGCATTTAATGCACAGGATGGGGGCAGATCTTTACATTTAATGCAAGAGATTTGATTATATCTCCAAGAGCCGTAATTCCGGCTAAGACGTCCACATCATCTCGGCTTCTATGCCCACTCTGCTTCTACGCCTACTCGGCCTCTACGACCACTTGGCTTCTACGCCTATTCGGCTTCTATGCCGATTTGATAACTATTTGGCTTCTACGCCATGGTGACAGACATTGGCTTCTATGCCGACCTCTTCTACACGAGAGATACCTACCTACGTGGCTTCTACGCCGTGATCTTCGTAGCAGTTATACGCGTTTGTCCCTTAGTTGGGCATGCGTCACACGCTCATTCAAAAGATTATCTATACGCAGGCATTGGTTATTTTAACCATCGTGTAAAAGGGTGCTGTACTTTCCACTACTTAATTTCTACACCGACTGAGTGGTCACTGTCACTAAAACTCTATAAATAGATACCTCTATTAATAGAGGACAGGGGCGGAACTTAAAAAAGAAGATCAAATGGTCAAAAAATTGGAGATTGAAGAGAGGTCGCAGAATCTTTGAGAGAGAAGAATCTGGAGCTCATGCAAAGAGTAGTGATCAACGGCTTTGGCATCGTGCATCCATCCTCTTTCGTAACCTTTGAAGCTGTTCTCCGTATTCTTCGGCACTTCTTCATCATCGTGTGGTCCAAGGGCTAAAGTGATCGACTGCAGATCAGACACCCATAGCAATATTTACCCAGATTAAATAAATTGTACTCCCACATCCTCGTATAGGATTAATATTGTACAAGCTTGTTTGTAAACCAAAGAAGAAAAGGGTTTTCTTTCGTAATAAATAACCCATCATTTTCTTTTACGACCCTTTCGTTTATTTTATCCGAAACAAGTTCGTTCATTAACATGCAAGGCAGGTTCTATCATTTTCTTACGAAAATAATGCAAGAAAAAACTCAAATTATTATTAAGGCGTACAAGAATCAGAGAACGAAGTTCTGCCCACTCACCTGATACATAATGCCGATGCGGAGCGGGGCATTACATACTTACCAACCAACAAAAAGTTTTGTCGAAACTTCAAGGATAAACTTTCTTGATATTCCGAGCAGCGATAGTCCTCATCCCTCGCCGTACTCAATCAAAACAATCAAGCAAATCAAGTTCAGAAAATATTTGCACTTTGAGAATATCTATGGACTTATTGTATGGAACGCTCTATTGCAATACCATATCGATAATATCTCATAGTCATAGCAACAGATTGGGCCAAGAAATTAATTCCGCTTTGATACGATTCTATCATGCCCCGGCCCCGAGGGCCGCCCGAACCATAGCCCCCCCCCCGTAGTCGGATGACCCGGACGTGAACCACCGTACCTCGGTGCACTTGACGAGCATCACCTCGCCTCGGCGCCTGTCCCGCGGGTGCAAGGAAGGGATGGCCCGTTTGATACTAGGACGTGATATCGTGCGAGCCTGGGGTTGCGCCTATACAAGGCCATATCGTTTGAGTTTGTTTGGATATCATCGCTTCGTTCGAGTAAGCAGCGGAGGGACATTGTTGCAATACAATGCATTTAGCCAACTGAGTATTCGGGACAAATCGAGGGACTTGGGTTCCTTTAGCAAAGGCATCGTTCCATACATTATGCCCCTTTATACGATAGCATTCAAGAGAAAACAATCGAAACCAGGATTCCGGGTCTTAGGGACTAAGGTACGCCTTTCGCCCCCTCGGACGATCCAGTACCTGCAAACAAGTAAACTGTTGGTGGGGCAGCACTTTTATAAGTACTGGGGAGATAAAACAACTGAACAGAAGTAAGCATTTACTAAAATCAACACTAAGTAATCATGTTGTAAAATATTATATTACTAGTGATCTTTCTAGTTTTACCTATGTTCGTTACATGCAACAGAAGAACGGAGTCATATTACATTATTTTGGAAACATCTTTTAAAACAGAGTTTCATATGCGATATAAGCAAGGAAGTCGTTCGTTCTATTTCAGGGTGTGCGCAGCGTATCTCGTGAGACTCTAGGGACAAATGCATAGCTAGACACACATGCACATCTTAGGGGTAGTCCTCTATCCAAGCCAACACAATGAACGAGCTATATGCAGGACGGTCCCCGAGTATCTCAGGATCGGCAGCTGTTGGACCAGCATACCAATGACTCTTTATCTGATGCTAATGGCAGCTGTGAATCATGGTTGCTTTTCACTATCATGGTAGCAGCCATGACACATGCAGTTCAGCTCTCCACCAATATAAATTGTTCGACCGATACGAATGCATGGAAACACTATCAAATAAACTTTAGGATGCAGACGAGACGAACCATCAGACTATATTCTTGTTGCAGGGCAAGCTGCCTTATCATTGAACACATTCAGGTACACGATATGGTTCTCTCGGAGCATAGATGATAGTGAACATGTTCATGCAAACACATACTTAGACGAGCATTTCAGGACCTCTTAGTTAAGCAAATATTTTGTTTCACAGACAAGCTAGGTGATTTCGTTCATTAACATGCAAGAAAAGTTCTATCATTCTCTTACGAAAATATTGCAAGCAAAAACTCAAATTATTATTAAGGCGTGCAAGAATCAGAGAACGAAGTTCTGCCCACTCACCTGATACATAATGCCGACGCGGAGCGGGACATTACAAGCCGCGCCCGTGCAAGTCCATGGTTCATGTTGGCGGTAAGAGGTCTAAGCCATAGAGTCGCATAGATTATCCAAGTCAAGCAGAATAATAAATTCATAAACGATTGGTAACAAGTTCACAGAGTCGTCAATAGCGGAAGCATTGAATAACACAAGTATTAAAGTAAAGAAAACTCTTTATTGATATTGAAATAAGTGTTACAAGCGGCATGTAGCCGAGATTACAAGTCTCTCAAGCCTCTCTCTGAAACAGTAAAAGCGTGCCAAATGGCTATATTTGTGAAATAATGTATAGGCGATGTTCCAATATTATATCTTGTATATGTGCTTCAGTTCAGTACGCAATGCTCCAAGGCTCCAGAGTGAACTCCATGCCTTAGCACGCATGAAGGAGGCATCCGCACCGAACGAGGTTCTCCCGTACCCTGCAAGCATTCTGGTGGGTTATTAGTACATGAATACACTGGTGGAGAGGCTACTCGCCCGCTCGACAAATTCAAACACGTTCAATAGGTTTCGTGCACTATCTATTAAGTTATCTTTCTAATCTTGCCTTAGGATCAGTTTTATGGCAAAGATGAATAGCCTAACTCGTATGGTAGTACGCCGTACGATATAAGTTGAAACACGACGAGACTTACCAACTTACCATTTGTCCTTTCTTGTCCAAGGCAAACTAAGTTAATTTAAGCACGAGAATTTATTATAAAATCCAGGGGCAATCACATAAGCAAGCAAAGTGTTGTGAACGAGATTATGTTTGGGTGCACGAGTGACACGAATTATCGGGTGTGATGCAGAAGATTATTGAAGTGTTCCATATATACAAGTATCTTATATCCATGATCGTTCTGGTGTTTCAGGTATTCTTAATGCGATGCAATAACTCGCACATGGATTGACGCTAAGCGAGGATGACATATCTATATGAACAATTATCGCTGGCATAGCCATAAAGGACGGTGTAGTCTCAAGGTCGAGAATCGAGTTCAAGCAAATATAATACGATAGGAATTGCACTCATCCCGCCGAAACGAATGACTACCTGAAGTTCCGTCTAGATCAGATCGACCCCAGTGCCCCGGCGACCGTCCGTGAAATGAGATCCGAAGATCCTCCTTGATTCCAAGTTGTCCGCGACACGCAGTCTTGGTTCTTCCAATTTCACACAACTTGACATAATAATCCATGATTCTTGTTCTAAATCGAGCATTTGTTCCACTAGCTGTGATTCTGATTTGCTTGACATGCTTCTCGTTCAGAGTAAACTTGATATGATTATCATTCAAATATAAATTTTTACCTGATTCTTGTTCAGTGTTAAACTTGCCTTGATGCATTCCCCTGGTGCGGGAACTGCCTTGGCAACCTAACGGTCCCGAATATTTGCAGGTTCATTTTGCACAGAAGAACTATTTGATAGTCTTCTGGTTAACTCGAATGCATGCACAATACAGATAGCGTTTACTTGGTTATGGCATAATTTCGTGTGGGAAATATTGAAACGAGGCAACATTACAAGTTAACATATAAACAGGCAAGCATTTCGTTCATATGGACTTGAACATTTACTTTAGCTCGGGTCTAAGGGTGAACCGAGGAGTGAAACCGTACGAGACATACCGATCGACACAATCTAGGGTCGTGCAGTATGGCAAGCGAAGCGTTGCACTCCGAAGAGTATATGTATATCGTTCTACTCGAGGCATAGCGGGATTTAGTTGCGCAAGGCAAAGGTAGCATGCGAGGTTCTGATTATAAGCAATATTTTATTTTCATGTTCTAACACAAGCATTACAAGTTGGGATTATTCCCTTAGCTAGGTGTGTTGTATTCTTATTAGCATGCAGGGGGTGATTTACCTTGCGACTTGCATAAAATGTCCATATTTTAAGTATGCTGGCTAAGCAAAGACAAGTTCATCATAGTCACCCACCTTAGCGATGATTTGCCTAAGTCGAGTGATACTCCGAGCGAGCCTTTGAAAGCCTAAGCCGAAACTCCTGAAGGGCTATGTCTGGAAATCCTTTTGCTTCAAACGAGTCTTCTCACTAAGCAAAGCGGGTCGGGATGTTGCAATTTGCTGTTTGAATCGGTAGTCTGCTTGAGCGGAACGGGTCATTACAATACCCCTTGGAGCTTGTCATAAAGGAATTAAATAAGGAGGGAAGGTTCTAATCCAATTGGTTTAACTAATTAAGTCATCCTCCTAATGAATGAGCTTGTTTGTTGGGCTCAATCTAATTAGAATTAATGTTGGTACATGAGTCTAATCTAAACTAGTTAGGTCCAATAACACAAGTCCAAAATCAAAATATAATATCTAACAATAAATAAATAAATATTCAACAAGCATATATTTAACTAATTATGAAATGATCAAAATATCCTTACTAGAAAATGTTGTAGTGACAAAAAACACAAAATCCCCACCCTTTCCTACATCCCCTCATCTACCGCTATCGTCGATGGCCCCCTCCGACCTCCATTTTTGGCGTCCAATGTCTATGACCCCTCTTGCCTCCAGCTCCGTCGTTCGACATCAGAGCCCCCCATTTCGGCCTCATGTTCCATCGTGTTTTCATCGGTCTGGTAAATTGTTGTGTTAATTCATACATATGTTTTACCTATTTTTATTTGGGAGGAAGAAGGTATATTTCACAATGGTGCAATATAATCGATCTTAGAGCAAGATCCCTAGCTCAATAGGGATCATCATCATTGCCTATTTTATGTGAGAGTGAGAGAGAGAGAGAGAGAGATATATAGATAGATGACACAACATAATACATTCATGGCAACACAGACACAAAAATTATTTATCATGGCCTATCTATTTTGGAATTTTCGTGTTGTATACAATGTATTCGACTCTACGTGACATGTACACGGCACCGCTTTATTGGAGTATCCGTGTTTCATTTACATTCATGAGATTCTATTGAAAATGTTTTTATTAATATCTATGAAATTTTATTGAATGCTTTATGAACATAAATGAATGCTCACAAACAAATACAAAATGCAAAAAATAATGAATGAAAGAAAAAGAATTGAATGAATTCACAAGCTAGTGTCAAAGCTTGTATTTAGCAACTATATATTAGCCAAATCTTGAAGGAACGAGCCTTCTTTTGTTTCGCTACCTTAGCTAGGAATTTCAGCATAGCACAAAGGGTTAAATTAAGACTAAAAATCTATATTAAGAATAGTAGACAATGAGAAGTGTCAAACGAAGCAAAATCAATGAGAATATTATAGTGTGGGTCATAATCATTTTGGTAGAATGTTTGGTGGAATTAATAAACTTTAAATATGTTTGCAGTTTTTATTTAAGGAGAAAGTGGTTTCCTTTATTAATGATTATTAAAATCTTTTATTTACGTGTTTTGGTTATAATTTATTAACCGATAGTGTTTTTGAGCTTTATGTCTATGTAGTTGCTTTGTAAATACAATTCTTGTGTACGCAATGTTTGCTCATATTGTTCCATATTAATAAAATTCGGCTAGGATCAGACCCTTTCCCTTAAAGAAAAATCTAACAACAGACCCAACAATAAAACAATCCATTTGAAATTGACAAAATTTAACGAGAAGAAGGTGATTTTTAGTAACCCAACAGACTTGTAGTCTAGACTTGGCAATTACCAGACGAAACTAAAATTAACAGTTTTGATTTATGAATGAACAGACGAGACTAAAATTAGTAGTCTAATTTTGGCAACGACCCTATAGATGTCCATCCCCCTATACTTAACAATAATGATACGACGACCCAACTCTTTTTTTTTTTTTTGTGCAACTGATTACTTGTCTTTGCTTTACATTATCATGGTGCTTATTGATTCTACACAAATTTGATAAGAATTTATGATACTACATATGAGCATAACTATGAGTTTCTAGGTAGTGTAAGCAAGAGAGGAATGAAGTTTAGTTGCTTGTCTGAGCCACCCATACATAGATATAAAGTGTTTAGGGTTTAATCAGCAATACCAATTAAACCAGACCATCAAACCCACGTATATTCGACTTCGGTTGTAGGTATATTCATTCTTATGCCTTCATATCTAAACTTATCCAATATTTATATATGTGCGGCTGCTTACTTTCATGTATTATCTCTCTTTTTATTATACATGTTTATTGATTTTATACAATCAACTAGTATAATAAAAAGAGATATAATACCTGAAAGTGAAACATTCCGACATATATAAATATTGGATAAATTGTCCTATGGATGTCGCCCCCCCCCCCCATATTTGGAAAAAATGATGCGATGATCCAACACTATTTTTTAGTATGCAATTGATTATTTGGTTTAAATGTCGAGGTTCCCTCAAACCAAAGACAAGTCACAAAACGATATAACAAACGATGTAGGGAGATTTCTTTTTTACTTGGTCCGGCAACAAAAAATAAGACAAAATAAGGAAGAGTTTTGATCTCACAACACACTCATGCAAAATTTGGTTAACTGAGTATTTTTCTAATTAGTTGAATAATGAATTAGCCGACTAGATTGGTTCTCACCAGGCTAGTCGCCTCTTCCACTTTGACTAGCCTTCTTTTAAAAAATTTGGCTTTTATTTATATAACCAATAAGTTGGACATGGACAAATCTTTGTTTGGCATTGCATTTCCTGGATTTAGGACATTTTACTATTTTTAGGTCTATATGTTTGGCATTCCATTGTTGTGGCTCCCACAGGGGGGGGGGGGGGAGGGGAAACGAATAAGAGTATGTCTTTTAATTTAAAAATTTGTCTCACCAAACTAGTCGGCTCTTCCATGTCCTAAGTGCTTGTTGAGTTATGTGTTAAGTTTAGTCCCACATCGGATAGACTAATGGGGAGAGGAGTTAGCCTCTCCTATATAATGTACTTTCCTCTCTTCTTAATGAATTAATCTATTATTTCCATTCTAGATGGTATCAGAGCCAAATTTCATTCGCCCCTCTCTCTCTCTTTCTCTCTCTCTCTCTCTCTCTACACAAAAATCATAAACATAGATTAGCTCCCCTTTCCTCTCTCTCCCCCCGCCTCCCTGCCTGCCTCCCTGTACCACTCCCGGCCCCACCTCCCTGCACCACTCCAGTAGCCCCCCCCCCACCCGTCCGCCACCCCCACGCCGACCCCCACTATGCAGCCTAAAATCCTAACCCTAACCCTACCACATCTCCGCAGTCACCGTCCCTCATTCTTGTCTAAACCCTAATTCCAAAAAAAATAAAAGTCGTATATCGAAGCCAGAGGGTAGACAATGATTTATTTGCACAACCTCTGTTCCTAGATTACGACTTCAGGAGCATATATCGAAGCCAGAGGGTAGATAATAATTTGTTTGCACAATATCTGTTTATATATTAAGACTTCAGAAATTAACAAAGGGTACACAAGTTATTTGTTTACGTGGATCTTTCGTTCCATCCTACCCCGATATCCACATCAGGATCTAAATAGAGAGTGACCTGGGTTACCTATATGTCCTGACTTGTGTGATCACCATACGATCTCTACTTTTCATGCGCGTGCCGGTTCTTGCCACGTTGATAGAGCATCGACATAGTTAATGTGATTATTGGGGATGGAAAGATCCAGTGATGGTTGAATCAAGTGCAGGATGAATAACACTGATGCGAGTAGCAGTGCTACTACTACCAGTGTCGAAATGCATTAGCGGGACCAACGACTCTGGCACGAATTTTTTTTTGATTTAACTCATCGATCGACGGTTGGACGAACCAGATAGTTACTCAACATGGCGAAAGAAGTTTGAGAAAACACATTCGGGAATACGGTTGTCCAAGCATCTGACTGACAACCCTCCGGAGATGACTAATCCCATATTTGAGCAGTGGAAGACGGATGATAGTCGACTGTTTACACAGTTGATGAACTCAAATGAACCATCGGTGGGGTATATGGTTCAGAACATGAACAAGGTAAAGGAGTTATAAAAGATCTTATCAATGACGTTTGATGAAGAACGTGACTTGTCTCGTATGTACGACTCGGTCGTCGGCATCTACTGGAAAGAATAGGGTGACAAGCCTCATAAGGACCACTTCCGTGATGGAGGTCGACTGCGAACAAGCTTCAACTGTGCTCTACAGGGCTATTTCCAGTAGCAGTGTACTAAAGCTCATGCCGCCAATGTCACCTCAGATACTCCTGATCTTGGCGGACGATCCTTACAAATGACGGATGAAGCATATGTAGACTTTATTAAGTTTCAAGCTCAACATAGAGGTGAAGCTTCTACTTCTGGGTCCACCACAGGGTACTTAACGGCATATGTGTTACAGTCGAAGCAGTGAGTCCTCAATTCTAGTAGGTATATTCACTTGACAGGCGACAGAGGTTTGATGCGAGGTTATATACTGGTTGGTCGTATGCCAAATATTACATGTTCCAACAGTGGTTCACTGACAGTCCATAAAAAAGCATTTGCCCGTATTTTTTTGGGACTGTCACTATATTCTGTATTAGATACACTTGGAAACCCATTTAGCTTACTCTCAATTAGTCAGATTACTCGTGATATGCATTGCTCGGTAATATTTTTTCCTGATGGTTATATTTTTAGGACCTAAAAACTGGAAAGACTATCAGTAGAGGAAATGTGCTTGGAGGTTTGTACCTGTTTGACGAACCTCTCTCTATTGTCTGTGCTAGTGTGAAACTTGATCCTTTTGAGTTACACTGCCGGTTAGGACATCCTTCTATCCAAGTACTCCAGAAAATGTATCCATCTTTAGATGCTTCATATTCTTTTTATTGTGAGTCATGTAGTTTGGCTAAGCATCACTAAATTTTCTACCCAGTCAGTCAAAATAAAGTTGCTTCTACTCCTTTCGAGTTGATGCATTCCGATATATGGGGACCTTGTCCAGTTGAATCTGTGATGGAATTCAAGTACTTTGTTACCTTTGTTGATGACTACTTAAGTGTCACTTTTGTTTATCTCATAAAAAATTGCTATAAATTATTTAACATTTGGTACAATTTTTATGCAAAAATTAAAACACAATTTGGTGTTCTTATTAAAAGCGCTCGGAGTGATAATGGTCATGAGTATACGTTCCATAAATTTATTTCATATCTGTCTCAGAATAGCATCACACACCAAACTTTATGTCCTTACACACCACAACATAATGGTATGGCTGAACGCAAGAATCGTTATCTCTTAGAAATAATGCGTGCTCTTATGTTCCAAGCACATACTCCAAAAAGATTTTGGTCGAATGTCGTTCATACGGCTTGCTATCTAATTAATCGTATCTCGTTGTCTGTTCTCAATGGCGATACCTCCTTCTCTCGGTTATATCCCAAATGTGAGCCATTTTCTCTACCTCTACGAATCTTTGGTTGCTTGTGTTATATTAGGGATAGCCGACATTCTCTTTCTAAACTAGATCCAAAGGCTTTCAAATATATTTTCTTGGCTATCCTAAGGATCAGAAAGGGTGTTAGTATTTTTCTCCAATCTTGAAGTAGTATTTTTCTCTCCGGATGTTACCTTTGTTGAAACTGAGTTTTCTCCACTTACATAATCTATTGAACTGGCTCCGCAAGTTTACCAAGAAGAGGAGTTTTTGTTGTTTCATGTTCCAACACAACCGCCCCCCATAAGGGTGCCCTCTCCTACCGAGCTAGTCTCCCGGTCCGATGGTCCGCACACACTGGCTATGTCGGTACAAGCATCGCCGGAACAAGTTTCGTCGGTAGTGCCCGTTGACACATTACCTTCATCCTCCTCAATCTTCACTAATTTGCTTTTACCTGATCTGCCAGCTCGACCTTGTCGTACATGTCGTGATAATCCATTGTACGTTTATAATTAAAAAGGGCTAGTGAGCCACACACAATTATTGGTGGCTACTATTGATGGGACTCAGATTCCCAATTCTGCAAAGGTGGGTCTTAACATCCTGGCTGGTGTGCTACTATGGAAGAGAAGATAAAGGTACTTTGGGAAAATCATACATAGAACTTGGCTGATTTACCTCATGGTAAGAAGACAGTAGGTTGCAAATGGGTGTGCAATATTAAGGTAAAACCGAATGTCACTTTTGATTGCCTGAAGGCTCGTCTGGAGGAAAAATATTATTCTCAGATCTATGGTGAGGATTATTTTTAGATATTCATTCCAGTTGCTCGAATGACCTCTGTATGCGTCCTCTTGGCCTTAGGTATTCGCTATGAGTGGTCGTTGCTACAACTGGAAATCAAGAATATTTTTCTTCATGGAGATCTTGACGAAGAAGTATATATGGTGCAACCTGCTAGTTTTTTACAAAGGAGGATAAAGTGTGTCATCTGCGAAAGGCCCTTTATGATCTCAAATAATCCCCTCGTGGGTTTGGTCATTTCATAAATGTGGTTACTCAGTTTGGCATATGCCAATTAAAGAAGGATCATTCAGTATTTTACCATCAAATATTAGCTTGGAGGATACAACTTGGTGTGTATGTGGACAATATTGTGATCACAGGAGACGACAACCAGGGCATTGCAAAACTAAAGAAGTTTCTAGGAGAAAAATTTTAAACCAAGTATTTGGAATTTTTGAGCTACTTTTTAATTGTAGAAGTCACACGGGGTAAGTAGGACATTGTCATATCTCAGAAATAATATGTGCTAAACATCCTAAATGATGCAAGAATTATGCAAGATAAGGGAGCAACCTTGCCCATGGACCCCAAGGATAATGTTACTTCATGACGAGGGAACACTGATGACCAATCCGGATCAATATCATCGAGTTGTTGGAAAACTCAACTACTTGGCCGTTATGGCTCATCCAGACATTTTATTTGTCATAACTGTTGTAAGTAGATTCATCTCTTCACCACGAGTTCCACATTGAGAAGCAGTTCTCAAAATGCTGGGCTATCTAGTTCAGAATTCGAAAAAAGGGATTCAGATGGAGAATAAGGGGCATACTTATGTTGAGTGCTTTACTGATGCTGACTTGGGTGCCAGTCTTTCGGATATACGGTCTACATCTGGCTACTCATTTTTTACTGGCAAAAACTTGGTATCATGAAAGAGCAAAAAGCAGAGTGTGATCACACGATCAAGCTCGGAAGCAGAATATCGGGTAATTGCTCATGGCACAACAAAGGTGCTATATCTGCAGCATCTTTTATAGGAACTGGGAGAAGAAGCAGGATATAAAACAACAGATATGTGGTATGATAACCATTCTACTATTCATATTGTTACTAATATAATATTTTATGAAAGGATAAAGCATATTGAAATTGACACTCACTTTGTCCGTGATGAGTATCAGAAAGGGATGATAAAGTTTCACCATGTGAGGATCGACGATCAGATAGCAGATATATTTATAAAGTCACTTCTAGTTCCTTAAGTTCAATTTTTCTATAACAAGCTGGGCATGATTGACATCTATGCTCCAACTTGATGGAGGGTGTTGAGTTATGTGTTAAGTTAAGTTTAGTCCCACATCGGGTAGACTAATAGGGAAAGAAGTTAGTCTCTCCTATATAATTTACTCTCCTACCTTCTTAATAAATTAATCTATTATTCCCATTCTACACTGGTCATCGTGGAAGATGCGAATATGTCTTTAATTTACATAAAAAATTAAGTTGGACATGGACAAATCTTTGTTCGCTCTCCAAATCTCGCCTCTCCACCAACCCCTTCACTCCCCGCATCACTTATCCGCTCCCCATCCCCCTGCCCGCTTTTCAAGCATCGGCTTCCACCAAAACTACAACAACACTACCCCTAGGATCCACCTTCGCCTCCAGGCCGTACGTCCACCACTCATCCACATCAAGGTCGGCTGATTCCATCACCTACGCTACCATTTTGCCCCCCCCCAACCCCACCTCCCCCATGTCCCAACCTGAATCCCCCTCCCATCACCCTCCAATGCCCTTTCACTCCCTCTCCCCTCCCTAGTACCTCAGTCGCTACCCTCCCCCCCGGTGCCCCTATCCTTCCCGCTCATACTCACACCCCCCTCTACCCCCACCAAATTTTTTAGAACAACCTTCACCTTTGTCGCCACTATAGGAATTTCTCCCCTCCTTCCCACCCTGCAACCCTTCCTCCGACAACCTCAGGCCATAGCCGAGTGCCCTATAGTTTCCTTCATCGAGGCAGAAATTACAGCTTTTGACAAGTTCTTCCATGCCAAACCTCCGGTGGATCTCATCAGGAAGGCGATAGCTTACATCGGTTTATTTGGCCTTGTATTGGTGTAGGTGATAGACTCCAAATACCTCCTTCTACTCCTCAGTTTAGAGGCAAGTTTTATGCGGCTCAAGTCGAAAGACCTATGGTTCATGATCGGTGCCTCTACAAGGATTTTTCGGTGGACCTCCGACTTCTCTCATCTGAAAGAATCTCCTATCGCCCCTGTTTGGCTGTCCCTACATGGTCTCCCCCAATACCTCTTTTTTTAAAAAGTTAGTTTTATCTTTAGTTTGCCACCTGGGGAACCCCCTCAAACTCGACATGGCTACTAAATCGCGTTCGCACCCTAGTAGAGATAGGGTTCTTGTTGAAGTCAACATCAGCAAGCCTCCTCCTCCTCCTCATATCCTTCAGATAGAAACTCTGATCAGTGAGGGTATCATCCAACCTATCGAGTATGAGAGGATTCTTGAGTTCTGTTCTAATTTCCACCACCGGGCAGGGGCACAATCAATCACGTTGCAAGCGCCCCAAACAAATAGAGCAAGCCTCCACTACCAAAACTATCATAGGTAGAAAAAGGAAAAATACTACAGAATTAGGAAAGCCTATCGCTTGTATTCCCCTCACCCCAGGATTCCAGCCCTTGTTGGGGTCCAATCTGAATTTGGTGAATTTTGGAGCACAAATATGGCCAAAGATTTGATTTGATATAATTTGGAAATCTATATTAAATATAATATTTGATTAGATTTTAAATTTGTATTAAATATTTAATTTGATCATATTTGACGTCCATAATTGGTGCTGGGCTATTTTAGGTAGAATATGATTCTTATTTTAAGGTTTTCTATTTAGAAAATCATATTATGACCTAAATATGATTTCTCATTCTATAAATATAGGAGGAAGGTGGATTTACAAAAAGAGAACAAGTTAGAGATTCAGGGTGCTCGTCTACAGAAAATCTAAGAGAAATTCAGTGCTTTACTCTTAGGACTTCGTCATCCAAGACAGAAGGAAGAAATAGATCTGATCAAGAAGTCATCGCCTTCTCTCAGGGATATTGCTATGGGTTGGTGAGTGATTTCAATTATAATCTTTTTCTTTTCTTCTTGAGTGTGGTGAGGGGGTTGAATCTATTAGGGAAAATGGTTCAATATTGATTTTGTCAATCTTATAATTTTACCTGAGTTATAAATGTTAAAATTTATTTCGGTGATGTAATCACCGACATATACTTGTATTTATCTGTGCTTGGTGTTCATTAGACAGGAGTTGGTTATCTCAGGTGGGTTGGCCTAAAATTTTCACTACGGGCACTCTCAAATACGGTATCGGAATACTTGCAGGGCGTGTCCAATTTCCAATATCTGGTATCAGAGCTACTGATTTTGGTTCTGCCAACTATGTCTACGGAGCAGATGAACACTCGTATGATCACCCTTATGGGGGGAAATAGGGCGATTTGGAAGCCAATTATGAAGGATCTACTCTAGTGCAAGGACTTGCATGGTCTGTTGGAGGGCGACAATTCTAAGCCATCGGACAAAGCTGCTGAAGACTGTAAATGACTAGATCGAAAGGCCGTTGGATTCATCCGCCAATGCGTGGATGACTCTGTGTTTTACTTTGTGTTCATTGACAGTTCAGCAATAGTATTACGGGAGAAGATCCATTCACTGTACGAAAGAAAGACGGCTGGTAATAGGGAATTTCTGATTCGCCAACTCATCAACTCGAAGTAAACTGGGGGAGCCCCAGTGGCACAACATGTGAACGAGGTTCAGGGTATTATCAATCAGTTGTCTGTGATAAAGATGGTGATTGATGATGAGCTTCAGGTCCTTTTATTTTTGAGTTCTCTATAGGAAAGCTAATAGACGTTGGTGGTATCGGTGAGTAATTTCGTGCCTGGTGGAGTTGCCACGATGGAGGCAGTCAAAACTAGCTTACTGAACGAGGAGATCCGACGTAAGCAAGTAGAATTATCGCAGGAGTCCGCTATGGTGGCTTACTACAGGAAGGAAAGACCCAAGTCACAGGTGAGGACAGGGGAGAGTTCTCGGGATCTTGCGACTGTGGACCGCAAGGAGGGCTGCTATCACTGTAGTGAAAGGGGTCATATCAAGAGAAACTGCATGAAGCTCAAAGTTGAGAAGTCCAAAGGCAAGGATGATCAAAAGGATCTTACGGCTATGTGAGATCTCATTATTATAGATACCGATACAGAGGAACCTTCTGGCATGTATCATGATGGCGGTTGGGTTATGGATACGGGGGTATCGTATCACACCACTCCATATAGGAGGATCTTTACGTTATACTACGGCGGTATATTTGGATGTGTGAAGATGGATAACAAGGGGACAGATACAGTTGTAGGAATCGATGATGTGCACTTGACAATGGAGCTTGGTGAGAAGCTCGTTCTCAAGGATATGCGATATCTACCGAGTTTGCGCTATAACTTGGTTTCGGTAGGAAAGCTGCAGGATGATGGATGTCATAGTTTGTTTGGAGATAAAGATTGGATTCTTACGAAGGGTTCCCAATAGCTGGCTCACAAAAATTTATGTTGTGGCATGTATAGGCTCAAGACACTGAGTTGTACAGGCATGCTACAGACATCAGATGGAGGCTCGAGGGATTTTCGTCAGGAGTTGGATCATTTGGAACTTGTTGAGGAGGGGCTTCGAGATACTTTGAGGATTACGGAGGATTTCGTTCGTCGAGACAAAGCAATGAATGGTTATAAGCCAAAGATTGATGGTCATTATGTCGGTCCCATGACAGCTGGTCGATCTCTAGGTGGGGGTTGCTTTACAGATCCGATTTTGGCGATGGGTGGTTTGCCAAAGCTTCATGGAGCGACATTGGTTTCAGCAGTTCGAGACCAGGGAGGAGATCAAGGTTTGCAGCAAACTCAATTTGAGGCAAGAACATCATCATTCACACAGTTCAGGGGGAGCTATGGGAAATCGATGGCATGCACAGTACGTGATATTCTGTTCGATGACGTATGTTCATAGGGGAGCTTCAAGTTCAGACATGAAGGTGGGCAGATTCAGGAGTTAAAATCTCGAGAGAATTGTATCGACCGCTTGGTTTGGCCAGCCAAGGGTGAAGAAGCTCATCGGAACGTTAAGATATTTCGGAAGAAGACGGATGTCGGGGTATCACCCTCACTTTTCCAAATAGGGGTAATTTAGTAATTTGGCATAGTTATTCTATTTTTATTAGAATGATATATATATATATATATATATATATATATATATATATATATATATATATATATAATTATGTTTTATATTAATTAATTATAGTTAGTTGGCAAGGCTATTGGTTAGACTTGACACTTGTTAACCCAATTAGATTGTCACGACAATATTTTTGGCCAAAATGGACTAGGGCAATGAAACCCATTCCCTCTAGTTAATTAAGGAGATTAGCTTAATTTGTAGTAGTGTAGAAGTTTTCCTAATATAGTCCTTCCTTAATACTCTTTATAACTAACAAGTAGGGGCTTCTTGGACATTTATTATTTCTTGGGTGATGAGAAACTAGGGTCGACCATATCTCTCTCTCTCTCTCTCTCTCTCTCTCTTTATTTTAC